>JAUJEF010000163.1:0-276000 GCA_030444885.1 Citrus sp. QX-2021
AGTCCGCCGCACTCGGAATTGGGCGAGGCTTTGCGAGCGGTCTCTGTGTGCCAAAAATAGGCCGCGGGCACAGCCGCGCCCAAAAATAACCGCTCGAAAGCCGGGGCACCAAGTTCGTCCAGCGGAAAAAAGCCACAAAAACGTGTGGGCTATAGCCTTGGGGGGTGGGGCTGGCCAAGTTCGTACGCAGGACTCGGAATGGGACGAGACTTTGCAAGCGGTGTCTGTGTGCCAAAAATAGGTCGCGGGCATAGCCTCGCCCAAAAATAAGTGCCCCACGGCCGGGTCGCCAAGTTCGTCTAGCGGAAAATGGCCACAAAAACGGGTGTGCTATAGCCTTGGGGGGTGGGGCTAGCCAAGTTCGACCGCCGGACTCGGAATGGGGCGAGATTTTGCGAGCGGCCTCCGTGTGCCAAAAATAGGCCACAAGCACAGCCGCACCGAAAAATAACCGCCCGAAGGTTGGGGCGCCAAGTTCGTCCAGCGGAAAAAGGCCACAAAAACGGGTGGGCTATAGCCTTGGGGGGTGGGGCTGGCCAAGTTCGTCCGCCGGACTCGGAATGGGGCGAGACTTTGCAAGCAGCCTCCGTGTGACAAAAATAGGCCACAGGCACAGCCGTACCCAAAAATAACCGACCGAAGGATGGGGCGGGCCAAGTTCGTCCAGCGGAAAAAGGCCACAAAAACGGGTGGGCTATAGCCTTGGGGGGTGGGGCTGGCCAAGTTCGTCCGCCGGACTCGCAATGGGGCTAGACTTTGTGAGAAGCCTCCGTGTGCCAAAAATAGGCCGCGGGCACAGCCGCGCCCAAAAATAACCGCCCAAAGGCCGGGACGCGAAGTTCGTCCAGCGGAAAAAAGCCACAAAAATGGGTGGGCTATAGCCTTGGGGGGTGAGGCTGCCCAAGTTCGTCCGCCGGACTCAGAATGGGACGAGACTTTACAAGCGGCCTCCGTATGCCAAAAATAGGCCGTGGGCACAGCCGCTCCCAAAAATAACTGCCCGAAGGCCAGGGCGCCAAGTTCGTCCATCAGAAAAAGGCCACAAAAACGGGTGGGCTATAGCCTTGGGGAGTGTGGCTGGCCAAGTTCGTCCGCCAGACTCGGAATGGGGCTAGACTTTGCGAGCAGCCTCCGTGTGCCAAAAATAGGCCGCGGGCACAGCCGCGCCCAAAAATAACCGCCCGAAGGCCGGTTCCAAGTTCGTCCAGCGGAAAAAGGCCACAAAAATGGGTGGGGTATAGCTTTGGGGGTGAGGCTGCCCAAGTTCGTCCGCCGGACTCGGAATGGGACGAGACTTTGCAAGCGGCCTCCGTCTGCCAAAAATAGGCTGTGGGCACAGCCGCTCCCAAAAATAACTGCCTGAAGGCCGGGGCGCCATGTTTGTCCAGCGGAAAAAGGCCACAAAAACGGGTAAGCTATAGCCTCGGGGTGTGAGGCTGGCCAAGTTCGTCCGCTGGACTCGGAATGGGACGAGACTTTGGGAGCGGCCTCTGTTTCCCAAAAATAGGCGAGGGCTCAGCCGCGCCCAAAAAAAACTGCCTGAAGGCCGGGGCACCATGTTTGTCCAGCGGAAAAAGGCCACAAAAACGGGTAGGCTATAGTCTCGGGGTGTGGGGCTGGCAAAGTTTGTCCGCCGGACTCGGAATGGGACGAGACTTTACGAGCGGCCTCCGTGTACCAAAAATAGGCCGCGGGCACAACCGCACTAAAAAATAACCGTCCGAAGGCCGGGGCGCCAAGTTCGTCCAGCGGAAAAAGGCCACAAAAACGGGTGGGCTATAGCCTCTGGGGGTGGGGCTGGTCAAGTTCGTCCGCCGGACTCAGAACGGGACGAGACTTTGCGAGCGGCCTGTGTGTGCCAAAAATAGGCCGCGGGCACAGCCGCACCCATAAATAACCGACCGAAGGCCGGGGCGCCAAGTTCGTCCAGCGGAAAAAGGCCACAAAAATGGGTAGGCTATAGCCTCGGGGTGTGGGGTTGGCCAAGTTTGTCCGCCGGACTCGGAATGGGACGAGACTTTACGAGCGGCCTCCGTGTACCAAAAATAGGCCGCGGGCACAGCCACACTAAAAAATAACCGTCTGAAGGCCGGGGCGCCAAGTTCGTCCAGCGGAAAAAGGCCACAAAAACGGGTGGGCTATAGCCTTGGGGGGTGAGGCTGCCCAAGTTCGTCCGCCGGACTCGGAATGGGACGAGACTTTGCGAGCAGCCTCCGTGTGCCAAAAATAGGGCGTGGGCACAGCCACATCTAAAAATAACCGCCCGAAGGCCGGGCCGCCAAGTTCGTCCTGCGGAAAAAGGCCACAAAAACGGGTTGGCTATAGACTTGGGGGGTGGGGCAGGCCAAGTTCGTCCGCCGGACTCGGAATGGGACGAGACTTTGGGAGCGGCCTCCGTGTACCAAAAATAGGCGAGGGCATAGCCGCGCCCAAAAAAAACTGCCTGCAGGCCGGGGCGCCATGTTCGTCCAGCGGAAAATGGCCACAAAAACGGGTGGGCTATAGCCTCGGGGGGTGGTGCTGGCCAAGTTCGTCCGCCGGACTCGGAAGGGGACGAGATTTTGCGAGCGGCCTCTGTGTGCCAAAAATAGGACGCGGGCACAGCCGTACCCAAAAATAACCGTCCGAAGGCCGGGGCGCAAAGTTCGTCCAGCGGAAAAACGCCACAAAAACGGGTGGGCTATAGCCTTGGGGGGTGATGCTGCCCAAGTTCGTCCGCCGGACTCGGAATGGGACGAGACTTTGCGAGCAGCCTCCGTGTGCCAAAAATAGGCCGCGGGCACAGCCGCGCCCAAAAATAACACCTCGAAGGCCGGGGCGCCAAGTTCGTCCAGCGGAAAAAGGCCGCAAAAATAGGTGGGCTATAGCCTTGGGGGGTGGGGCAGGCCAAGTTCGTCCGCCGGACTCGGAATGGGGCGAGACTTTGCGAACGGTGTCCTTGTGCCAAAATTAGGCCACGCGCACAGCCGCGCGCAAAAATAACCGTCCGAAGGCCGGGGCACCAACTTCGTCCCGCGGAAAAAGGCCATAAAAACAGGTGGGCTATAGCCTTGGGGGGTGGGGCTGGCCAAGTTGGTCCGCCGGACTCCGAATGGGACAAGACTTTGCGAGCGGCCTCCGTGTGCCGAAAATAGGCCGCGGACACAGCCGCGCCCAAAAATAACTGCGCGAAGGCCGGGGCGCCAAGTTCGTCCAGCGGAAAAAGGCCACAAAAACGGGTGGGCGATAGCCTTGGGGGGTGGGGCAGGCCATGTTCGTCCGCCGGACTCGGAATGGGATGAGACTTTACGAGCGGCCTCCGTGCGCCAAAAATAGGCCGCAGGCACAGCCGAACCGAAAAATAAGCGCCCGAAGGCCGGGCCACCAAGTTCGTCCAGCGGAAAAAGGCCACAAAAACGGGTGGGCTATAGCCTTGGGGGGTGGGGCTGGCCAAGTTCGTCCGCTGGACACGGAATGGGGCGAGACTTTGCGCGCGGCCTCTGTGTGCCAAAAATAGGCGGCGGACAGGGCCGCGCCAAAAAATAACTGCCCGAAGGCCGGGGCGCCAAGTTCGTCCAGCGGAAAAAGGCCACAAAAACGGGTGGGCTATAGCCTTGGGGGGTGGCGATGGCCAAGTTCGTCCGCCGGACTCGGAATGGGACGAGACTTTGTGAGCGGCCTCCGTGTGCCAAAAATAGGCCGCGGGCACAGCTGCACCCAGAAATAACCGCCCGAAGTCCAGTGCGCCAAGTTCGTCCAGCGGAAAAAGGCCACAAAAACGGGTTGGCTATAACCTTAGGGGGTGGCGCTGGCCAAGTTCGTCCGCCGGACTCGGAATGGGACAAGACTTTGCGAGCGGCCTCCGTGTGCCAAAAATAGACCGCAGACACAGCCGCGCCCAAAAATAACTGCCAGAGGGCCGGGGCGCCAAGTTCGTCCAGCGGAAAAAGGCCACAAAAACGGGTGGGCTATAGCCTTGGGGGGTGGGGCTGGCCAAGTTCGTCCGCTGGACACGGAATGGGGCGAGACTTTGCGCGCGGCCTCTGTATGCCAAAAATAGGTGGCGGACACGGCCACGCCAAATAATAACTGCCAGAAGGCCGGGGCGCCAAGTTCGTCCGCCGGACTCGGAGTGGGACGAGACTTTGTGAGCGGCCTCCGTGTGCCAACAATAGGCCGCGGGCACAGCTGCACCCAAAAATAACCGCCCGAAGTCCAGTGCGCCAAGTTCGTCCAGCGGAAAAAGGCCACAAAAACGGGTTGGCTATAACCTTGGGGGGTGGCGCTGGCCAAGTTCGTCCGCCGGACTCGGAATGGGACAAGACTTTGCGAGCGGCCTCCGTGTGCCAAAAATAGACCGCAGACACAGCCGCGCCCAAAAATAACTGCCAGAGGGCTGGGGCGCCAAGTTCGTCCAGCGGAAAAAGGCCACAAAAACGGGTGGGCTATAGCCTTGGGGGGTGGGGATGGCCAAGTTCGTCTGCCGGACTCAGAATGGGGCGACACTTTGCGAGCGGCCTCTGTGTGCCAAAAATAGGCCGCGAGCACAGCCACGCCCAAAAATAACCGCCCGAAGGCCGGGGCGCCAAGTTCGTCCAGCGGAAAAAGGCCACAAAAACAGGTGGGCCATAAGCTTGGGGGGTGGCGCTGGCCAAGTTCGTCCGCCGGACTCGGAATGGGACAAGACTTTGCGAGCGGCCTCCGTGTGCCAAAAATAGGCCGCAGACACAGCCGCGCCCAAAAATAACTGCCAGAGGGCCGGGGCGCCAAGTTCGTCCAGCGGAAAAAGACCACAAAAACGAGTGGGCTATAGCCTTGGGGGGTGGGGATGGCCAAGTTCGTCTGCCGGACTCGGAATGGAGCGACACTTTGCGAGCGGCCTCTGTGTGCCAAAAATAGGCCGCGGGCACAGCCGCGCCCAAAAATAACCGCCCGAAGGCCGGGGCGCCAAGTTCGTCCAGTGGAAAAAGGCCACAAAAACGGGTCGGCTATAGCCTTGGAGGGTGGGGCTGGCCAAGTTCGTCCGCTGGACTCGGAATGGGACGAGACTTTACGAGCGGCCTCCGTGTGCCAAAAATAGGCCGCGGGCACAGCGGCGGGCACAGCCGCGGGCACAGCCGTGGGCACAGCCGAGCCCAAAAATAACCGCCCGAAGGCCGGGACGCCCTGTTCAGCCAATGGAAAAAGGCCACAAAAACGGGTGGGCTATAGCGTTGGGGGGTGGGGCTGGCCAACTTCGTCCGCCGGACTCGGAATGGGGCGACACTTTGCGAACGGCCTCCGTGTGCCAAAAATAGGCCTCGGGCTCAGCTGCACCGAAAAATAACCGCCCGAAGGCAGGGGCTGCAAGTTCGTCCTGCGGAAAAAGGCCACAAAAACGGGTGGGCTATAGCCTTTGGGGGTGGGGCTGTCCAAGTTCGTCCCCCGGACTCGGAATAGGGCGAGACTTTACGAGCGGCCTCCGTGTGCCAAAAATAGGCCGCGGGCATAGCCGCCCCCAAAAATAACCGCCCGAAGGCCGGGGCGCCAAGTTCGTCCAGTGGAAAAAGGCCGCAAAAACAGGTGGGCTATAGCCTTGCGGGGTGGGGCAGGCCAAGTTCGTCCGCCGGACTCGGAATGGGGCGAGACTTTGCGAACGGCGTCCGTGTGCCAAAATAAGGCCACGCGCACAGCCGCGCGCAAAAATAACAGCCTGAAGGCCGGGCCGCCAAGTTCGTCCAGCGGAAAAAGGCCACAAAAACGGGTGGGCTATAGCCTTGGGGGGTGGGGCTGGCCAAGTTCGTATGCCGGACTCGGAATGGGGCGACACTTTGCGAGCGGTCTCCGTGCACCCAAACTAGGCCACGAGCACAGCCGAGCCCAAAAGTAACCACCCGAAGGCCGGGGCGCCAAGTTCGTCCAGCGGAAAAAGGCCATAAAACGGGTGGGCTATAGCCTTGGGGGGTGGGGCCGGCCAAGTTCGTCCGCCGGACTCGGAATGGGACGAGACATTGCGAGCGGCCTCCGTGTACGAAAAATATGCCGTGGTCACAGCCACACCCAAAAATGACCGCCCGAAGGCCGGGGCGCCTAGTTCGTCCAGCGGAAAAAGGGCACAAAAACGGGTGGGCTATAGCCTTGGCGGGAGGGGCTGGCCAAGTTCGTCCGCCGGACTCGGAATGGGACGATACATTGCAAGCGGCCTCCGTGAGCCAAAAATAGGCCATGGCCACAGCCTCGCCCTAAAATAACCACCCAAAGGCCGGGTCGCCAAGTTCGTCCAGCGGAAAAAGACCACAAAAACGAGTGGGCTATAGCCTTGGGGGGTGGGGATGGCCAAGTTTGTCTGCCGGACTCGGAATGGGGCGACACTTTGCGAGCGGCCTCTGTGTGCCAAAAATAGGCCGCGGGCACAGCCGCGCCCAAAAATAACCGCCCGAAGGCCGGGGCGCCAAGTTCGTCCAGTGGAAAAAGGCCACAAAAACGGGTCGGCTATAGCCTTGGGGGGTGGGGCTGGCCAAGTTCGTCCGCTGGACTCGGAATGGGACGAGACTTTACGAGCGGCCTCCGTGTGCCAAAAATAGGCCGTGGGCACAGCGGCGGGCACAGCCGTGGGCACAGCCGAGCCCAAAAATAACCGCCCGAAGGCCGGGACGCCCTGTTCAGCCAATGGAAAAAGGCCACAAAAACGGGTGGGCTATAGCGTTGGGGGGTGGGGCTGGCCAACTTCGTCCGCCGGACTCGGAATGGGGCGAGACTTTGCGAACGGCCTCCGTGTGCCAAAAATAGGCCTCGGGCTCAGCTGCACCAAAAAATGACCGCCCGAAGGCCGGGGCGCCTAGTTCGTCCAGCGGAAAAAGGGCACAAAAACGGGTGGGCTATAGCCTTGGCGGGAGGGGCCGGCCAAGTTCGTCCGCCGGACTCGGAATGGGACGAGACATTGCAAGCGGCCTCCGTGAGCCAAAAATAGGCCACGGCCACAGCCTCGCCCTAAAATAACCAACCGAAGGCCGGGGCGCCAAGTTCGTCCAGCAGAAAAAGGCCACAAAAACGGGTGGGCTATAGCCTTGGGGGGTGGAGCCGGCCAAGTTCGTCCGCCGGACTCGGAATGAGGCGAGACTTAGCGAGCCGCCTCCGTGTGCCAAAAATAGGCCGCGGACACAGCTCCGCCAAAATATAACCGACCGAAAGCCGGGGCGCCAAGTTCATCCAGCGGAAAAAGGCCACAAAAACGTGTGGGCTATAGCCTTGGGGGGTGGGGCTGGCCAAGTTTGCCCGCCGGACTCGGAATGGGACGAGACTTTGCGAGCGGCCTCCATGTGCCAGAAATAGACCACGGGCACAGTCGCGCCTAAAAATAACCGCCCGAAGGCCCGGGCACCAAGTTCGTCCAGCGGAAAAAGGCCACAAAAATGGGTGGGCTATAGCCTTGGGTATTGGGGCTGGCCAAGTTCGTCCGCCGGACCCGGAATGTGGCGAGACATTGCGAGCGGGTTCCGTGTGCCAAATATTTGCTACGGTCACAGCCGCGCCCAAAAATGACCGCCCGAAGGCCGGGCGCCTAGTTCGTCCAGCAGAAAAAGGCCACAAAAATGGGTGGGCTATAGCCTTGGCGGGTGGGGCTGGCCAAGTTCGTCCGCCGGACTCGGAATGGGACGAGACATTGGAAGCGGCCTCCGTGAGCCAAAAATAGGCCGCGGGCACAGCCGTAACAAAAATAACCGCCCGAAGGCCGGGGCGCCAAGTTCGTCCAGCCGAAAAAGGCCACAAAAACGGGTGAGCTATAGCCTTGGGGGGTGGGGCTTGCCAAGTTCGTCCGCCGGACTCGGAATGGGGCGAGACTTTGCGAACGGCCTCCGTGTACCAAAAATAGGCCGCGGGCACAGCTGTGCCAAAAATAACCGCCCGAAGGCCGGGGCGCCAAGTTCGTCCAGTGGAAAAAGGCCACAAAAACGGGTGGGCTATTGCCTTGGGGGGTGGGGCTGGCCAACTTCGTCCGCCGGACTCGGAATGGGGCGAGACTTTGCGAGCAGCCTCCGTGTGCCAAAAATAGGCCGCGGACACAGCCGCGCCCAAAAATAACAGTCCGAAGGCCGGGGCGCCAAGTTCGTCCAGCGGAAAAAGGCCACAAAAACGGGTGGGCTATAGCCTTGGGGGGTGGGGCTGGCCAAGTTTGTCTGCCGGACTCGGAATAGGACGAGACATTGGAAGCGGCCTCCGTGAGCCAAAAATAGGCCGCGGGCACAGCCGTAACAAAAATAACCGCCCGAAGGCCGGGGCGCCAAGTTCGTCCAGCCGAAAAAGGCCACAAAAACGGGTGGGATATAGCCTTGGGGGGTGGGGCTTGCCAAGTTCGTCCGCCGGACTCAGAATGGGGCGAGACTTTGCGAGCGGCCTCCGTGTACCAAAATTAGGCCACGCGCACAGCCGCGAGCAAAAATAACCGTCCGAAGGCCGCGGCACCAACTTCGTCCCGCGGAAAAAGGCCATAAAAACAGGTGGGCTATAGCCTTGGGGGGTGGGGCTGGCCAAGTTGGTCCGCCGGACTCCGAATGGGACAAGACTTTGCGAGCGGCCTCCATGTGCCGAAAATAGGCCGCGGACACAGCCGCGCCCAAAAATAACTGCGCGAAGGCCGGGGCGCCAAGTTCGTCCAGCGGAAAAAGGCCACAAAAACGGGTGGGCGATAGCCTTGGGGGGTGGGGCAGGCCAAGTTCGTCCGCCGGACTCGGAATGGTGCGAGACTTTACGAGCAGCCTCCGTGTGCCAAAAATAGTCCACGGGCACTGCGGCGCCCAAAAATAACCGTCCGAAGGCCGGGCCGCCAAGTTCGTCCAGTTGAAAAAGGCCACAAAAACGGGTGGGCTAATGCCTTGGGGGTTGGGGCCAGCCAAGTTCGTCCGCCGGACTCAGAATGGAACGAGACTTTATGAGCGGACTCCCTGTAGCAAAAATAGGCCGCGGGCACAGCCGCGCCAAAATATAACCGCCCGAAAGCCGGGCCGCCAAGTTCGTTTAGCAGAAAAAGGCCACAAAAATGGGTGGGCTATAGCCTTGGGTGGTGGGGCTGGCCAAGTTCGTCCGCCGGACTCGGAATGGGACGAGACATTGGAAGCGGCCTTCGTGAGCCAAAAATAGGCCGCGGGCACAGCCGTACCAAAAATAACCGCCCGAAGGCCGGGGCGCCAAGTTCGTCCAGCCGAAAAAGGCCACAAAAACGGGTGGGCTATAGCCTTGGGGGGTGGGGCTTGCCAAGTTCGTCCGCCGGACTCAGAATAGAACGAGACTTTATGAGCGGCCTCCCTGTGGCAAAAATAGGCCGCGGGCACAGCCGCGCCAAAATATAACCGCCCGAAAGCCGGGCCGCCAAGTTCGTCCAGCGGCAAAAGGCCACAAAAACGGGTGGGCTATAGCCTTGGGTGGTGGGGCTGGCCAAGTTCGTCCGCCGGACTCGGAATGGTGCGAGACTTTACGAGTGGCCTCCGTGTGCCAAAAATAGTCCACGGACACAGCGGCGCCCAAAAATAACCGTCCGAAGGCTGGGGCGCCAAGTTCGTCCAGTTGAAAAAGGCCACAAAAACGGGTGGGCTAATGCCTTGGGGGTTGGGGCCAGCCAAGTTCGTCCGCCGGACTCAGAATGGGGCGAGACTTTGCGAACGGCCTCCGTGTGCCAAAAATAGGCCGCAGGCACAGCCGCGCCCAAAAATAACGGCCCGTAGGCCGGGGCGCCAAGTTTGTCCAGCGCAAAAAGGCCACAAAAACGGGTGGGCTATAGCCTTGGGGAGTGGGGCTGGCCAAGTTCGTCCGCCGGACTCGGAATGGGACCAGACTTTGTGATCGGCGTCCGCGTGCCAAAAATAGGCCACGGGCACAGCCGCACCAAAAAATAACCCCCCGAAGGCTGGGGCGCCTAGTTCGTCCAGTGGAAAAAGGCCACAAAAACGGGTGGGCTATAGCCTTGGGGGTTGGGGCTGGCCAAGTTCGTTCGCCGGAGGTGGAATGGGACCAGACTTTGTGATCGGCCTCCGCGAGCCAAAAATAGGCCATGGGCACAGCCGCGCCTAAAAATAACAGCCCGAAGGCCGGGGCGCCAAGTTCGTCCAGCGGAAAAAGGCCACAAAAACGGGTGGGCTATAGCCTTGGGGGTTGGGGCTGGCCAAGTTCGTTCGCCGGAGGTGGAATGGGACCAGACTTTGTGATCGGCCTCCGCGAGCCAAAAATAGGCCATGGGCACAGCCGCGCCTAAAAATAACAGCCCGAAGGCCGGGGCGCCAAGTTCGTCCAGCGGAAAAAGGCCACAAAAACGGGTGGGCTATAGCCTTGGGGGTTGGGGCTGGCCAAGTTCGTTCGCCGGAGGTGGAATGGGAAGAGACTTTGCGAACGGCCTCTATGTGCCAAAAATAGGCTGCGGCCACATCCGCGCCCAAAAATTACCGCCCGAAGGCCGGGGCGCCAAGTTCGTCCAGCGGAAAAAGGCCACAAAAACGGGTGGGCTATAGCCTTGGGGGTTGGGGCTTGCCATGTTCGTCCGCTGGCCTCGGAATGGGGCGAGACTTTGCAAGCGGCCTCCGTGTGCCAAAAATAGGCCGCGGGCACAGCCGCACCATAAATAACCGCCCGAATGCCAGGGCGCCAAGTTCGTCCAGCGGAAAAAAGCCACAAAAATGGGTGGGCTATAGCCTTGGGGGGTGGGGCTGGCCAATTTCGTCCGCCGGAGTCGGAATGGGGCGAGACTTTGCGAGCGGCCTCCGTCTACCAAAAATAGTCCACGGGCACAGCCGCGCCCAAAAATAACCGCCCGAAGGCCGGGGCGCCAAGTTCGTCCAGCGCAAAAAGGCCACAGAAACGGGTGGGCTATAGCCTTGGGGGTTGGGGCTGGCCGACTTCGTCCGCCGGACTCGGAATGGCGCGAGACTTTGCGAGCCGCTTCCGTGTGCCAAAAATAGGCCGCGGACACAGCCGTGCCCAAAAATACCCGCTCGAAGGCCGGGGCGCCAAGTTCGTCCAGCGGTAAAAGGCCACAAAAACGGGTGGTCTATAGCCTTGGGGGGTGGGGCTGGCCAACTTCATCCGCCGGACTCGGAATGGCGCGAGACTTTACGAGGTGCCTCCGTGTGCCAAAAATAGGCCGCGGGCACTGCTGTGCCCAAAAATACCCCCCTGAAGGCCGGGGCGCCAAGTTCTTCCAGCGGAAAAAGGCCACAAAAACGGGTGGGTTATAGCCTTGGGGGGTGGGGCTGGCCAACTTCGACCGCCGGACTCGGAATGGCGCGAGACTTTGCGAGGTGCCTCCATGTGCCAAAAATAGGCCGCGGGCACAGCTGCATCAAAAAATACCAGCCCGAAGGCCGGGGCTCCAAATTTGTCCAGCGGAAAAAGGCCACAAAAACGGGTGGCCTATAGCCTTCGGGGGTGGGGCTGACCAACTTCGTCCGCCGACTCGGAATGGCGTGAGACTTTGCGAGGCGCCTCCGTGTCCCAAAAATAGGCCGCGGGCACAGCCGCGCCAAAAGAAAACATCCCGAAAGCAGGGGCACCAAGTTCGTCAAGCGGAAAAAGGCCACAAAAACCGGTTGGCTATAGCCTTGGGGGGTGGGGCTGGCCAACTTCGTCCGCCGGACTCGAATTGGCGCGAAACTTTGCGAGGCACCTCTGTGTGCCAAAAATAGGCCGTGGGCACAGCCGCGCTAAAAAATACCCGCCCGAAGGCCGGGGCGCCATGTTCGTCCAGCGGAAAAAGGCCACAAAAACGGGTGGGCTATAGCCTCGGGGGGTGGGGCTGGCCAACTTCGTCCGCCGGACTCGGAATAGCCCGAGAATTTGCGAGGTACCTCCGTGTGCTAAAAATAGGCCGCGGGAACAGCCGCGCCAAAAAATACCCGCCCGAAGGCCGGGGCGCCAAGTTTGTCCAGCGGAAAAAGGCCACAAAAACGGGTGGTCTATAGCCTTGGGGGGTGGGGCTGGCCAACTTCGTCCGCCTGACTTGGAATGGCGCGAGACTTTGCGAGGCACCTCCGTGAGCCAAAAATAGGCCGCGGGCATAGCCTCGCCCAAAAATACCCGCCCGAAGGCCGGGGCGCCAAGTTCGTCCCGCCGAAAAAGGCCACAAAAACGGGTGGGCTATAGCCTTGGGGGGTGGGGCTGGCCAATTTCGTCTGCCGGACTCGGAATGGCGCGAGACTTTTCGAGGCGCCACCGTGTGCCAAAAATAGGCCGCGGACACAGCAGCCCCCAAAAATACCCTGCCGAAGGCCGGAGCGCCAAGTTCGTCCAGCGGAAAAAGGCCACAAAAACGGGTGGGCTATAGCCTTGGGGGGTGGGGCTGGCCAACTTCGTCCGCCGGACTCGGAATGGTGAGAGACTTTGCGAGGTGCCTCCACGTGCCAAAAATAGGCCGCGGGCACACCCGCGCCAAAAAATACCCGCCCGAAGGCCGGGGCGCCAAGTTCGTCCAGCGGAAAAAGGCCACAAAAACGGGTGGGCTATAGCCTTGGGGGGAGGGGCTGGCCAACTTCGTCCGCCGGGCTCGGAATGGGGCGAGACTTTACGAGCGGGCTCCGCATGCCAAAAATAGGCCGCGGCCACAGCCGCGCCCAAAAATAACTGCCCGACGGCCGGGGCGCCAAGTTCGTCCAGCGGAAAAAGGCCACAAAAACGGGTGGGCTATAGCCTTGGGGGATGGGGCTGGCCAACTTCGTCCGCCGGACTCGGAATGACGCGAGACTTTGCGAGGGGCCTCCGTGTGCCAAAAATAGGCCGCGGGCTCAGCCGTGGCTAAAAATAACCGCCCGAAGGCCGGGGGCCAAGTTCGTCCAGCGGAAAAAGGCCACAAAAACGGGTGGGCTATAGCCTTGGGGGGTGGGGCTGGCTAACTTCGTCCGCCGGAATCGGAACAGCGCAAGACTTTACGAGGGGCCTCCGTGTGCCAAAAATAGGCCGCGGACACAGCCGCGCCCAAAAATAACTGCCCGAAGGCCGGGGCGCCCCGGCCTTTTTCCGCTGGACGAACTTGGCGCCCCGGCCGTCGGGCAGTTATTTTTGGGCGCGGCTGTGCCCGCGGCCTATTTTTGGGCGCGGCTGCCCCTCGTAAAGTCTCACGCTGTTCCGATTCCGGCGGACGCAGTTGGCCAGCCCCACCTCCCAAGGCTATAGCCCACCCGTTTTTGTGGCCTTTTTCCGCTGGATGAAGTTGGCGCCCCGGCCTTCGGGTGGTTATTTTTGGGTACGGCTGTGTCCGCGGCCTATTTTTGGCACACGGAAGCCCCTCGCAAAGTCTCGCGTCATTCCGAGTCCGGCGGACGAAGTTGGCCAGCCCATCCCCCAAGGTTATAGCCCACCCGTTTTTGTGGCCTTTTTCCGCTGGACGAACTTGGCGCCCCGGCCGTCGGGCAGTTATTTTTGGGCGCGGCTGTGGCCGCGGGCTATTTATGGCACACGGAGGCCCCTCGCAAAGTCTCGTGCCATTCCGAGTCCGGCAGATGAAGTTGGCAAGCCCCACCTCCCAAGGCTATAGCCCACCCGTTTTTGTGGCCTTTTTCCACAGGACGAACTTGGCGCCCCGGCCTTCGGGCAGTTATTTTTGGGCGAGGCTGTGCCCGCGGCCTATTTTTGGCACGCGAAGGCCGCTCGCAAAGTGTCGCCCCATTCCGAGCCCGGCGGACGAAGTTGGCCAGCCCCACCCCCCAAGGCTATAGACCACCCGTTTATGTGGCCTTTTTCCGCTGGACGAACTTGGCGCCCCGGCCTTCGGGCGGTTATTTTTGGGCGCGGCCGTGCCCGCAGCCTATTTTTGGAACACGGAGGCCGCTCCCAAAGTCTCGCCCCATTCCGAGTGCGGCGGACGAAGTGGGCCAGCCCCTCCCCCCAAGTCTATAGCCCACCCGTTTTTTGGCCATTTTTCAACTGGTGGGTTTGGGCGCGCCGACCTTCGGTGGGTTATTTTTGGGCGTGGCTGTGCCCACGGCCTATTTTTGGCACGCGGAGGCCGATCGCAAAGTCTCGTCCCATTCCGAGTCCGGCGGACGAAGTTGGCCTGCCCCACCTCCCAAGGCTATAGCCCACCCGTTTTTCTGGACTTTTTCCGCTGGACGAACTTGGCGCCCCGGCCTTCGGGTGGTCATTTTTGGCCACGGCTGTGCCCGCGGCCTATTTTTGGCACACGGAGGCCCCTCACAAAGTCTCGTATCATTCCGAGTCCGGCGGACGAAGTTGGCCAGCCCCACCCCCCAAGGCTATAGCCCACCCGTTTTTGTGTCCTTTTTTCGCGGGACGAACTTGGCGCGCCGGCCTTCGGGCGGTTATTTTTGTGCGTGGCTGTGCCCGCGGCCTATTTATGGCACACGGAGACCCCTCGCAAAGTCTCACGCCATTCCGAGTCCGGCGGACGAAGTGGGCCGGCCCCACCTCCCAAGGCTATAGCCCACCCGTTTTTGTGGCCTTTTTCCGCAGGACGAACTTGGCGCCCCGGCCTTCGGGCAGTTATTTTTGGGCGCGGCTGTGTCCGCGGCCTATTTTTGGCACACGGAGGCCCCTCGTAAAGTGTCGCACTGTTCCGATTCCGGCGGACGAAGTTGGCCAGCCCCACCCCCCAAGGCTATAGCCCACCCGTTTTTGTGGCCTTTTTCCGCTGGACGAACTTGGCCCCCGGCCTTCGGGCGGTTATTTTTAGCCACGGCTGAGCCCGCGGCCTTTTTTTCGCACACGGAGGCCCCTTACAAAGTCTCGCGTCATTCCGAGTCCGGCGGACGAAGTGGGCCAGCCCCTCCCCCCAAGTCTATAGCCCACCCGTTTTTTGGCCATTTTTCAACTGGGGGGTTTGGGCGCGCCGACCTTCGGTGGGTTATTTTTGGACGTGGCTGTGCCCACGGCCTATTTTTGGCACGCGGAGGATGCTCGCAAAGTCTCGCCCCATTCCGAGTCCGGCGGACGAAGTGGGCCTGCCCCACCTCCCAAGGCTATAGCCCACCCGTTTTTCTGGACTTTTTCCGCTGGACGAACTTGGCGCCCCGGCTTTCGGGTGGTTATTTTTGGCCACGGCTGTGCCCGCGGCCTATTTTTGGCACACGGAGGCCCCTCGCAAAGTCTCGTATCATTCCGAGTCCGGCGGACGAAGTTGGCCAGCCCCACCCCCCAAGGCTATAGCCCACCCGTTTTTGTGTCCTTTTTTCGCGGGACGAACTTGGCGCGCCGGCCTTCGGGGGGTTATTTTTGGGCGTGGCTGTGCCTATGGCCTATTTATGGCACACGGAGACCCCTCGCAAAGTCTAGCGCCATTCCGAGTCCGGCGGACGAAGTGGGCCGGCCCCACCTCCCAAGGCTATAGCCCATCCGTTTTTGTGGCCTTTTTCCGCAGGACGAACTTGGCGCCCCGGCCTTCGGGCAGTTATTTTTGGGCGCGGCTGTGTCCGCGGCCTATTTTTGGCACACGGAAGCCCCTCGTAAAGTGTCGCGCTGTTCCGATTCCGGCGGACGAAGTTGGCCAGCCCCACCCCCCAAGGCTATAGCCCACCCATTTTTGTGGCCTTTTTCCGCTGGACGAACATGGCCCCCGGCCTTCCGGCGGTTATTTTTAGCCACGGCTGAGCCCGCGGCCTATTTTTGGCACACGGAGGCCCCTCGCAAAGTCTCACGTCATTCCGAGTCCGGCGGACGAAGTTGGCCAGCCCCATCCCCCAAGGCTATAGCCCACCCGTTTTTGTGGCCTTTTTCCGCTGGACGAACTTGGCGCCCCGGCCGTCGGGCAGTTATTTTTGGGCTCGGCTGTGGCCGCGAGCTATTTATGGCACACGGAGGCCCCTCGAAAAGTCTCGCGCCATTCCGAGTCCGGCAGACGAAGTTGGCCAGCCCCACCTCCCAAGGCTATAGCCCACCCGTTTTTGTGGCCTTTTTCCGCAGGATGAACTTGGGGCCCCGGCCTTCGGGCAGTTATTTTTGGGCGAGGATGTGCCCGCGGCCTATTTTTGGCACACGGAGGCCCCTCGTAAAGTCTCGCGCTGTTCCGATTCCGGCGGACGAAGTTGGCCAGCCCCACCTCCCAAGGCTATAGCCCACCCGTTTTTGTGGCCTTTTTCCGCTGGACGAACTTGGCGCCCCGGCCTTCGGGTGGTTATTTTTGGCCACGGCTGTGCCCGCGGCCTATTTTTGGCACACGGAGGCCCCTCGCAAAGTCTCGTATCATTCCGAGTCCGGCGGACAAAGTTGGCCAGCCCCACCCCCCAAGGCTATAGCCCACCCGTTTTTGTGTCCTTTTTTCGCGGGACGAACTTGGCGCGCCGGCCTTCGGGCGGTTATTTTTGGGCGTGGCTGTGCCCGCGGCCTATTTATGGCACACGGAGACCCCTCGCAAAGTCTCGCGCCATTCCGAGTCCGGCGGACGAAGTGGGCCGGCCCCACCTCCCAAGGCTATAGCCCATCCGTTTTTGTGGCCTTTTTCCGCAGGACGAACTTGGCGCCCCGGCCTTCGGGCAGTTATTTTTGGGCGCGGCTGTGTCCGCGGCCTATTTTTGGCACACGGAAGCCCCTCGTAAAGTGTCGCGCTGTTCCGATTCCGGCGGACGAAGTTGGCCAGCCCCACCCCCCAAGGCTATAGCCCACCCGTTTTTGTGGCCTTTTTCCGCTGGACGAACTTGGCCCCCGGCCTTCCGGCGGTTATTTTTAGCCACGGCTGAGCCCGCGGCCTATTTTTGGCACACGGAGGCCCCTCGCAAAGTCTCACGTCATTCCGAGTCCGGCGGACGAAGTTGGCCAGCCCCATCCCCCAAGGCTATAGCCCACCCGTTTTTGTGGCCTTTTTCCGCTGGACGAACTTGGCGCCCCGGTCGTCGGGCAGTTATTTTTGGGCACGGCTGTGGCCGTGGGCTATTTATGGCACACGGAGGCCCCTCGTAAAGTCTCGCGCTGTTCCGATTCCGGCGGACGAAGTTGGCCAGCCCCACCTCCCAAGGCTATAGCCCACTGCCTATTTTTGGCACGCGGAGGCCGCTCGCAAATTCTCGCCCCATTCCGAGTTCGGCGGACGAAGTTGGCCAGCCCCTCCCCCCAAGGCTATAGCCCACCCGTTTTTTCTCCATTTTTCCGCTGGGGGTTTGGGCGCGCCGATCTTCGGGGGGTTATTTTTGGGCGCGGCTGTGCCCGCGGCCACTTTTTGGCACGCGGAGGCCGCTCGCAAAGTCTCACCTCATTCCGAGTCCGGCGGACGAAGTTGGCCAGCCGCTCCCCCCAAGGCTATAGCCCACCCGTTTTTTGGCCATTTTTCCACTAGGGGGTTTGGGCGCGCCGACCTTCGGGGGGTTATTTTTGGGCGCGGCTGTGCCCGCGGCCTATTTTTGGCACGCGGAGGCCGCTGGCAAAGGCTCGCCCCATTCCGAGTCCGGCGGACGAAGTTGGCCAGCCCCCCAAGGCTATAGCCCACCCGTTTTTTGGCCATTTTTCCGCTGGGGGGTTTGGGCGCGCCGACCTTCGGGGGGTTTGGGCGCGCCGACCTTCGGGGGGTTATTTTTGGGCGCGGCTGTGCCTGCGGCCTATTTTTGGCACGCGGAGGCCGCTCTCAAAGTCTCACCTCATTCCGAGTCCGGCGGACGAAGTTGGCCAGCCGCTCCCCCCAAGGCTATAGCCCACCCGTTTTTTGGCCATTTTTCCGCTGGGGGGTTTGGGCGCGCCGACCTTCGGGGGGTTATTTTTGGGCGCGGCTGTGCCCGTGGCCTATTTTTGGCACGCGGAGGCCGCTGGCAAAGGCTCGCCCCATTCCGAGTCCGGCGGACGAAGTTGGCCAGCCCCTCCCCCCAAGGCTATAGCCCACCCGTTTTTTGGCCATTTTTCCTCTGGGGGGTTTGGGCGCGCCGACCTTCGGGGGTTTATTTTTGGGCGCGGCTGTGCCCGCGGCCTATTTTTGGCAGGCGGAGGCCGCTTGCAAATTCTCGCCCCATTCCGAGTCCGGCGGACGAAGTGGGCCAGCACCTCCCCCCAAGGCTATAGCCCACCCGTTTTGTGGCCATTTTTCCGCTGGACGAACTTGGTGCCCCGGCCTTCGGACGGTTATTTTTGGGCGCGGCTGTGTCAACGGCCTATTTTTGGCACGCGGAGGCCGCTCGCAAATTCTCGCCCCATTCCGAGTCCGGCGGACGAAGTTGGCCAGCCCCTCCCCCCAAGGCTATAGCCCACCCGTTTTTTGTCCATTTATCCGCTGGACGAACTTAGCGCCCCGGCCCTCGGGCGGTTATTTTTGGATGCTGCTGTGCCTGCGGCCTATTTTTGGCATGCGGAGCCCGCTCGTAAAGTCTCGCCCCATTCCGAGTCCGGCGGACGAAGATGGCCAGCCCCTCCCCCCAAGGCTATAGCCCACCCGTTTTTTGGCCATTTTTCCGCTGGGGGGTTTGGGCGCGCCGACCTTCGGGGGGTTATTTTTGGGCACGGCTGTGTCCATGGCCTATTTTTAGCACGCGGAGGCTGCTCGCAAATTCTCGCCCCATTCCGAGTCCGGCGGACGAAGTTGGCCAGCCCCTCCCCCCAAGGCTATAGCCCACCCGTTTTTTGGCCATTTTTCCGCTGGACGAACTTGGCGCCCCGGCCTTCGGGCGGTTATTTTTGGGCGCGGCTGTGCCCCCGGCCTATTTTTGGCACGCGGAGGTCGCTCGCAAAGTCTCACCCCATTCCGAGTCCGGCGGACGAAGTTGGCCAGCCCCTCCCCCCAAGGCTATAGCCCACCCGTTTTTTGGCAATTTTTCCACTGGGGGGTTTGGGCGTGCCGAGCTTTGGGGGTTTATTTTTGGGCGCGGCTGGGCCCGCGGCCTATTTTTGGCACGCGGAGGCCGCTCGCAAAGTCTTGCCCCATTCCGAGTCCGGCGGACGAAGTCGGCCAGCCCCTCCCCCCAAGGCTATAGCCCACCCGTTTTTTGGCCATTTTTCCGCTGGACGAACTTGGCGCCCCGGCCTTCGGGCGGTTATTTTTGGGCGCGGCTGTGCCCACGGCCTATTTTTGGCACGCGTAGGCCGCTCGCAAAGTATCCCCCCATTCCGAGTCCGGCGGACGAAGTTGGCCAGCCCCTCCCCCCAAGGCTATAGCCCACCCGTTTTTTCGCCATTTTTCCGCTGGGGGGTTTGGGCGCGCCGACCTTCGGGGGGTTATTTATGGGCACGGCTGTGCCCGCGGCCAATTTTTGGCACGCGGAGGCCGCTGGCAAAGGCTCGCCCCATTCCGAGTCCGGCGGACGAAGTTGGCCAGCCCCTCCCCCCAAGGCTATAGCCCACCCGTTTTTTGTCCATTTATCCGCTGGACGAACTTAGCGCCCCGGCCCTCGGGCGGTTATTTTTGGATGCTGCTGTGCCCGCGGCCTATTTTTGGCACGCGGAGGCCATTCGCAAACTCTCGCCCCATTCCGAGTCCGGCGTACGAAGTTGGCCAGCCCCTCCCCCCAAGGCTATAGCCCACCCGTTTTTTGCCATTTTTCCGCTGGACAAACCTGGCGCCCCGGCCTTCGGGCGGTTATTTTTGGGCTCGGCTGTGCCCGCGGCCTATTTTTGGCACGCGTAGGCCGCTCGCAAAGTATCCCCCCATTCCGAGTCCGGCGGACGAAGTTGGCCAGCCCCTCCCCCCAAGGCTATAGCCCACCCGTTTTTTCGCCATTTTTCCGCTGGACGAACTTGGTGCCCCGGCCTTCGGGCGGTTATTTTTGGGCGCGGCTGTGCCCGCGGCCTATTTTTGGCACGCGGAGACCGCTCGCAAAGTCTCGTCCCATTCCGAGTCCGGCGGACGAAGTCGCTCAGCCCCTCCCCTCAAGGCTATTGCCCACCCGTTTTTTGGTCAATTTTCTGCTGGGGGTTTGGGCGCGCCGACCGTCGGGGGGTTATTTTTGGGCACGGCTGTGTCCGCGGCCTATTATTAGCACGCGGAGGCCGCTCGCAAAGTCTCGCCCCATTCCGAGTCCGGCGGACGAAGTTGGCCAGCCCCTCCCCCAAGGCTATAGCCCACCAGTTTTTTGGCCATTTTTCCGCTGGACGAACTTGGCGCCCCGGCCTTCGGGCAGTTATTTTTGGGTACGGCTGTGCCCACTGCCTATTTTTGGCATGCGGAGGCCGCTCGCAAAGTATCCCCCCATTCCGAGTCCGGCGGACGAAGTTGGCCAGCCCCTCCCCCCAAGGCTATAGCCCACCCGTTTTTTCGCCATTTTTCCGCTGGACGAACTTGGTGCCCCGGCCTTCGGGCGGTTATTTTTGGGCGCGGCTGTGCCCGCGGCCTATTTTTGGCACGCGGAGGCCGTTCACAAAGTCTCGCCCCATTCTGAGTCCGGCGTACGAAGTTGGCCAGCCCCTCCTCCCAAAGCTATAGCCCACCCGTTTTTTGGCCATTTTTCCGCAGGGGGGTTTGGGCGCGCCGACCTTCGGGGTGTTATTTTTGGGCGCGGCTGTGCCCGTGGCCTATTTTTAGCATGCGGAGGCTGCTCGCAAAGTCTCGCCCCATTCCGAGTTCGGCGGACGAAGCTGGCCCGCCCCTCCCCCCAAGGCTATAGCCCACCCGTTTTTTCGCCATTTTTCCGCTGGACGAACTTGGCGCCCCGGCCTTCGGGCGGTTATTTTTGGGCGCGGCTGTGCCCGCGGCCTATTTTTGGCACGCGGAGGCCGCTCGCAAAGTCTCGCCCCATTCTGAGTCCAGCGGACGATGTTGGCCAGCCCCTCCCCCCAAGGTTATAGCCCACCCGTTTTTTGGCCATTTTTCCGCTGGGGGTTTGGGCGCGCCGACCTTTGGGGGGTTATTTTTGGGCGGGGCTGTGCCCACGGCCTATTTTTGGCATGCGGAGGCCGCTCACAAAGTCTCGCCCCATTCCGAGTCCGGCGGACGAAGTTGGCCAGCCGCTCACCCAAGGCTATAGCCCACCCGTTTTTTGGCCATTTTTCCGCTGGACTAACTTGGCGCCCCGGCCTTCGGGCAGTTATTTTTGGGTACGGCTGTGCCCGCTGCCTATTTTTGGCACGCGGAGGCCGCTCGCAAAGTCTCGCCCCATTCTGAGTCCAGCGGACGAAGTTGGCCAGCCCCTCCCCCCAAGGTTATAGCCCACCCGTTTTTTGGCCATTTTTCCGCTGGGGGTTTGGGCGCGCCGACCTTCGGGGGGTTATTTTCGGGCGGGGCTGTGCCCGCGGCCTATTTTTGGCATGTGGAGGCGGCTCACAAAGTCTCGCCCCATTCCGAGTCCGGCGGACGAAGTTGGCCAGCCGCTCACCCAAGGCTATAGCCCACCCGTTTTTTGGCCATTTTTCCGCTGGACTAACTTGGCGCCCCGGCCTTCGGGCAGTTATTTTTGGGTACGGCTGTGCCCGCTGCCTATTTTTGGCACGCGGAGGCCGCTCGCAAAGTCTTGCCCCATTCTGAGTCCAGCGGACGAAGTTGGCCAGCCCCTCCCCCCAAGGCTACAGCCCACCCGTTTTTTGGCCATTTTTCCGCTGGACGAACTTGGCGCCCCACCCTTCGGGCGGTTATTTTTGGGCATGACTGTGCCCGCGGCCTATTTTTGGCACGCGCAGGCCGTTCGCAAAGTCTCGCCCCATTCCGAGTCCGGCGGACGAAGTTGGCCAGCCCCTCCTCCCAAGGCTATAGCCCACCCGTTTTTTGGCCATTTTTCCGCAGGGGGGTTTGGGCACGCCGACCTTCGGGGTGTTATTTTTGGGCACGGCTGTGCCCGTGGCCTATTTTTAGCATGCGGAGGCTGCTCGCAAAGTCTCGCCCCATTCCGAGTTCGGCGGACGAAGCTGGCCCGCCCCTCCCCCCAAGGCTATAGCCCACCCGTTTTTTCGCCATTTTTCCGCTGGACGAACTTGGCGCCCCGGCCTTCGGGCGGTTATTTTTGGGCGCGGCTGTGCCCACGGCCTATTTTTGGCACGCGGAGGCACCTCGCAAACTCTCATGCCATTCCGAGTCCGGCGGACGAAGCTGGCCAGCCCCACCCCCCAAGGCTATAGCCCACCCGTTTTTGTGGCCTTTTACCGCTGGACGAACTTGGCGCCCCGGCCTTCGGGCGGGTATTTTGGGGCGCGGCTGGGCCCGTGGCCTATTTTTGGCACACGGAGGTGCATCGCAAAGTCTCGCGCCATTCCGAGTCCGGCGGACGAAGTCGGCCAGCCCCACCCCCCAAGGCTATAGCCCACCCGTTTTTGTGGCCTTTTTCCGCTGGACGAACTGGGCGCCCCGGCCTTCGGGCGGGTATTTTGGGGCGCGGCTGGGCCCGTGGCCTATTTTTGGCACACGGAGATGCATTGCAAAGTCTCGCGCCATTCCGAGTCCGGCGGACGAAGTCGGCCAGCCCCACCCCCCAAGGCTATAGCCCACCCGTTTTTGTGGCCATTTTCCGCTGGACGAACTTGGCGCCCCGGCCTTCGGGCGGGTATTTTTGGGTGCGGCTGTGCCCGTGGCCTATTTTTGGCACACGGAGGCACCTCGCAAAGTCTCGTGTCATTCCAAGTCCGGCGGAAGAAGTTGGCCAGCCCCACCCCCCAAGGCTATAGCCCACCCGTTTTTGTGGCCTTTTTCCGCTGGACGAACTTGGCGCCCCGGCCTTCGGGTGGGTATTTTTGAAGGCGGCTTTGCCCGCGGCCTATTTTTGGCACACGGAGGCGCCTCATAAAGTCTCGCGCCATTCCGTGTCCGGCGGACGAAGTTGGCCAGCCCCACCCGCCAAGGCTATAGCCCACCCGTTTTTGTGGCCTTTTTCCGCTGGACGAACTTGGCGCCCCGGCCTTCGGGCGGGTATGTTTGGGCGCGGCTGTGCCCGCGGCCTATTTTTAGCACACGGAGGTGCCTCGCAAAGTCTCGCGCCATTCCGAGTCCGACGGACGAAGTTGGCCAGCCCCACCCCCCAAGGCTATAGCCCACCCGTTTTTGTGGCGTTTTTCCGCTGGACGAACTTGGCGCCCCGGCCTTCGGGCTGGTTTTTTTGGGCGCGGCTCTACCCGCGGCCTATTTTTGGCACACGGAGGCGCCTCGCAAAGTCTCGAGCCATTCCGAGTCCGGCGGACGAAGTCGGCCAGCCCCACACCCCAAGGCTATAGCCCACCCGTTTTTGTGGCCTTTTTCCGCTGGACGAACTTGGCGCCCCGGCCTTCGGGCGGGTATTTTTGGGCGCGGATGTGACCGTGGCCTATTTCGGTACACGGAAGCACCTCGCAAAGTCTCGCGCAATTCCAAGTCCGGCGGACGAAGTTGGCCAGCCCCACCCCCCAAGGCTATAGCCCACCCGTTTTTGTGGCCATTTTACCGCTGGACGAACTTGGCGCCCCGGCCTTCGGGCGGTTATTTTTGGGCGCGACTGTGTCCGCGGCCTATTTTTGGCACGCGGAGGCCGCTCGCAAAGTCTCCCCCCATTCCGAGTCCTGCGGACGAAGTTGGCCAGCCCCTCCCCCCAAGGCTATAGCCCACCCATTTTTGGGCCATTTTTCCGCTGGGGGGTTTGGGCGCAATGACCTTTGGGGGGTTATTTTTGGGCGCGGCTGTGCCCGCGGCCTATTTTTGGCACGCGTACACCGCTCGCAAAGTCTCACCCCATTCCGAGTCCGGCGGACGAAGTTGGCCACCCCCTCCCCCCAAGGCTATAGCCCACCCGTTTCATGGCCATTTTTCCGCTGGGGGGTTAGGGCGCGCCGACCTTTCGGGGGATATTTTTGGGCGCGGCTGTGCCCGCGGCCTAGTTTTGGCACGCGGAGGCCGCTCGCAATGTCTCGCCCCATTCCGAGTCCGGCGGACGAAGTTGGCCAGCCCCTCCCCCCAAGGCTATAGCCCACCCGTTTTTTGGCCACTTTTCCGCTGGTCGGTATGGGTGCAACGACCTTCGGGGGGTTATTTTTGTGCATGCCTGTGCCCGCGGCCTATTTTTGGCACGCGGAAGCCGTTCGCAATGTCTCGTCCCATTCGGAGTCCGGCGGACGAAGTAGGCCAGCCCCTCCCCCCAAGGCTATAGCCCACCCATTTTTTGGCCATTTTTCCGCTGGGGGGTTTGGCCGCAATGACCTTTGGGGGGTTATTTTTGGGCACGGCTGTGCCCGCGGCCTATTTTTGGCACGCGGAGGCCGCTCGCAAAGTCTCGCCCCATTCCGAGTCCGGCGGACGAAGTTGGCCAGCCCCTCCCCCCAAGGCTATAGCCCTCCCGTTTTTTGGCCATTTTTCCGCTGGTGGGTTTGGGCGCAACGACCTTCGGAGGGTTATTTTTGCGTATGCCTGTGCCCGCGGCCTATTTTTGGCACGCGGAGGCCGTTCACAAAGTCTCGCCCCATTCCGAGTCCGGCGGACGAAGTTGGCCAGCCCCTCCCCCCAAGGCTATAGCCCACCCGTTTTTTGGCCATTTTACCGCTGGACGAACTTGGCGCCCCGGCCTTCGGGCGGTTATTTTTGGGCGCGACTGTGTCCGCGGCCTATTTTTGGCACGCGGAGGCCACTCGCAAAGTCTTACCCCATTCCGAGTCCTGCGGACGAAGTTGGCCAGCCCCTCCCCCCAAGGCTATAGCCCACCCGTTTTTTGGCCATTTTTCCGCTGGACGAACTTGGCGCCCCGGCCTTCGGGCGGTTATTTTTGGGCGCGGCTGTGCCCCCGGCCTATTTTTGGCACGCGGAGGCCGCTCGCAAAGTCTCGCCCTATTCCGAGTCCGGCGGACGAAGTTGGCAGCCCCTCCCCCCAAGGCTATAACCCACCCGTTTTTGTGGCCTTTTTCCGCTGTACGAACTTGGCGCCCCGGCCTTCGGGCGGGTATTTTTGAAGGCGTCTTTGCCCGCGGCCTATTTTTGGCACACGGAGGTGCCTCGTAAAGTCTCGCGCCATTCCGAGTCCGGCGGACGAAGTCGGCCAGCCCCACCCCCCAAGGCTATAGCCCACCCGTTTTTGTGGCCTTTTTCCGCTGGACGAACTTGGCGCCCCGGCCTTCGGGTGGGTATGTTTGGGCGCGGCTGTGCCCGCGGCCTATTTTTAGCACACGGAGGTGCCTCGCAAAATCTCGCGCCATTCCGAGTCCGACGGACGAAGTTGGCCAGCCCCACCCCCCAAGGCTATAGCCCACCCGTTTTTGTGGCCTTTTTCCGCTGGACGAACTTGGCGCCCCGGCCTTCGGGTGGGTATGTTTGGGCACGGCTGTGCCCGCGGCCTATTTTTAGCACACGGAGGTGCCTCGCAAAATCTCGCGCCATTCCGAGTCCGACGGACGAAGTTGGCCAGCCCCACCCCCCAAGGCTATAGCCCACCCGTTTTTGTGGCCTTTTTCCGCTAGACGAACTTGGCGCCCCGGCCTTCGGGCTGGTTTTTTTGGGCGCGGTTCTGCCCGCGGCCTATTTTTGGCACACGGAGGCGCCTCGCAAAGTCTAGCGCCATTCCGAGTCCGGCGGACGAAGTTCGCCAGCCCCACCCCCCAAGGCTATAGCCCACCCGTTTTGGTGGCCATTTTGCGCTGGACGAACTTGGAGCCCCGGCCTTCGGGTGGGTATTTTTGTGCGCGGCTGTGCCCGCGGCCTATTTTTGGTACATGGAGGCGCCTCGCAAAGTATCGCGCCATTCCGAGTCCGGCGGACGAAGGTGCCCAGCCCCACCCCCCAAGGCTATAGCCCACCCGTTTTTGTGGCCATTTTCCGCTGGACGAACTAGGCGCCCCGGCCTTCGGGCGGGTCTTTTTGGGCGCGGCTTTGCCCGCGGCCTATTTTTGGCACACGGAGGTGCCTCGAAAAGTCTCGTGCCATTCCGAGTCCGGCGGACGAAGTCGGCCAGCCCAACCCCCCAAGGCTATAGCCCACCCGTTTTTGTGGCCTTTTTCCGCTGGACGAAGTTGGCGCCCCGGCTTTCGGGTGGGTATTTTTGGGTGCGGCTTTGCCCGCGGCCTATTTTTGGCACACGGAGGTGCCTCGCCAAGCCTCGCGCCATTCCGAGTCCGGCGGACGAAGTTGGCCATCCCCACCCCCCAAGGCTATAGCCCACCCATTTTTGTGGCATTTTTCCGCTGGACGAACTTGGCGCCCCGGCTTTCGGGCGGGTATTTTTGGACGCGGCTTTGCCCGCGGCCTATTTTTGGCACACGGAGGCGCCTCGCCAAGTCTCGCGCCATTCCGAGTCCGGCGGACGAAGTTGGCCATCCCCACCCCCCAAGGCTATAGCCCACCCGTTTTTGTGGCATTTTTCCGCTGGACGAACTTGGCACCCCGGCCTTCGGGCCGGTATTTTTGGGCGCGGCTGTGCCCGTGGCCTATTTTTGGCACACGGAGGTGCCTCGCAAAGTCTCGCGCTATTCAGAGTCCGGCGGACGAAGTTGGCCAGCCCCACCCCCCAAGGCTATAGCCCACCCGTTTTTGTGGCCATTTTCCGCTGGACGATCTTGTATTTTCTTCGTATTTTAATAAATTCCCATTTTGCCCCTAGTTCAATTATGAGTGGCTAATTTTCTTTCAAGCTTGGGTTGAAGGTGAAGTCTCAACATGTGTCATGGGCTTAATTTGGTAAATTTATTTTCTCTTCCCCTCTAGTTTTTGTGGATGATTTGACTTCTCGTCGACAAATAATAATAATCTTGTCTAGATACCGCCTTGGTTACACCGGCTCTCTAGTATAAGGTTATTATTATTTGGCACGATAAGCCCTTAGCACCATATTGATTAGAGCGTGGTTCATGAGGTGTGGATTCCCCCCTCATGATTTAATTGGCATTAATACGGATTATTTAGCCCATGATGCATGTTGATACGGATCCGAATACCCAAGTACGTCATTTCAATAGAATTATCTTCAATTTATTCTCGCCATTTCAATTCCAATTTTAGAATTTATTCTCGCCATTTTAATTTAAGTATTAGCATATTCCAAATCATTTCCACCATAAATCCAACTACCCATTTACAAAATTAATTCTATATATAATTAAAATCCACCTCCTCGTGGGATCGACACTCGTCACCATTAGTCTATACTACAATAGATTCGTGCGCTTGCGAGTACATTAAAATTTGCACAACAAGTTTTTGGCGCCGTTGCCGGGGAGGTAAGTAATTTTAATTCATAGAATTAATTTTTGTGAATAATTTCTTTTAATTGTTTTCTTGTAATTTTTTATTAAAAAAAAAAGAAAGAAAAAAAAGAGTGAATTTATATTTTGAGTTAAGAATTTTTATTTATTTATTTTCTCTCTTCTTTACAATTCTGTAATTTAATTTTCAATTTATTTTTCTTTGTAATTTTTTTTATCTTATTAATTTATTGTTAGTTAATTAATTTCACAAATTTGTTTTTGTGTATTTTTATAGTAAGGTTGTAATAGCGCAATAAGGTTAGTATCGTAATTTCTCCCTCATCTTTATTTTTATTTATTTTGTTCCCATCATTATTTTTATTTGTTTTGCATGCATGGTCGTACAAACAAACAAGTTAAAAATAAAATGGATTTGCAACCACAGGAGAGGCCATTTAAGGACTATTTCAGTCCCTTAGCTAATTTGAGCACATCATGCATAAGATACCCAAATGTAGCTGCTAGGAGTTTTGAATTAAAACCTAGTGTGCTAAATTGTCTCCCCACATTTTATGGCCTAGAAAATGAGGACCCATATAATCATTTGAATGATTTTCATGCCATTTGTCAAACATTTAAATATGAGAATTTTTTAGATGATGATGTTAAACTTAGATTATTCCCATTTTCTTTAAAGGATAGAGCTCGTTCATGGTTAAATACTTTACCTGCTAATAGCATCACATCGTGGGAACAAATGGTTACAAAATTTTTGAATAAATATTTCCCAGTGCATAAAACCAATGCTATTCGCAGGGAAATCTCGGAGTTTACCCAGAGAGAGGACGAGCAATTTTTCGAAACATGGGAGCGATTCAATGGGCTACTCTTGAAGTGTCCACATCATGGGTACGAAAAATGGCACCAATGCCAATACTTTTTGGAGGGATTATTGCCAAATGTGCAAGAATGGCTAATGGCAACAAGTGGAGGAGAGCTAATGTCAAAAAGTGCATCAGAGATTTGGGAATTCTTCCAGCGACAAGCAGATAATTCCCAACAACGGAGTCGATCACTCAGGACTACTAGAAGAATTAAAGGAGTGAATGAGGTTCAAATTGGCGAATCAACTTCGGGAATCAAAGAAGTCAAGGAGATGGTTGAAGGTCTTGCTCGACAAATAGCATCGTTATCGACTGCTACATCAACAGAACCACATGACCATGACTCATACTCAGATCAAGCCAATGTCATAGGTGTAATGAGAAAGCCATCAAATTACAACCCATACTCCAACACATATAACCCTGGATGGAGAGACCACCCCAATTTTTCATGGTCTCAAGGATTCCAACAGAATGGACCAACAGCTCTAGCTCCACCAATGTAACCAATTCCTCAAGCATCTCAGCCCCCATTCAGACCATACAATCAGAACCAGAACTACACTCAGCCCAGACCGTGGGAGGATGCATTCCAGAATTTCAAGAATGTTACTCACTCCACGATTGAGCAACAGAATCGCACCATTGATGGACTACGAAATGAGTTGAGAGCAGGCTTCAATTCACAAGCCCAATCAGTTTCAAGCCTCGAAAAGATGGTGGGACAACTTGCTTCTTCAGTTCAGACCTTGGCAATGACTGTTGAGAAAGGCAAGTTTCTGAGTCAACCAGTGCCTAATCCTAAAGGAGTGCATGAAGCAAGTACCAGTTCACCACAGCAGCATGGAGAGGTCAAAGCAGTAATGACCTTGAGAAAAGGAAAAGAAGTCGACAACAAAGTGGAGATGCCGGTGACAAAAGAAAATCAAATTGTACCTGTGAATGTTGAGGACTCACCACCGGAGGAAAAAGAAGAAACCAACCCACGAGAATATGTTCCTAAAGCTCCATTTCCTCAGAGGTTAGCTAAAGGCAAAAAGGGAAAATCCACAGGTGAGATTCTCAAAATCTTTAAACAGGTAAGTGGTAACATCCCTTTGCTTGATGCTATTAAACAAGTTCCATCTTATGCCAAGTTTCTTAAAGACCTTTGTACTAAAAAGAGAAATATGCATGTCCAAAAGAAGGCATTTTTAACAGAAAACGTTAGTTCTATACTCCAAAATGTGCCCGTGGCCTATTTTTGGTACGTGGAGGCCGCTCACAAAGTCTCGCCCCATTTCGAGTCCGGCGGACGAAGTGGGCCAGCCCCTCCCCCCAAGGCTATAGGCCACCCGTTTTTTGGCCATTTTTCCGCTGGGGGGTTTGGGCGCGCCGAACTTCGCGGGGTTATTTTTGGTCGCGGCAATGCCCGCGGCCTATTTTTGGCACGCGTAGGCCGCTCGCAAAGTCTCACCCCATTCCGAGTCCGCTGGACGAAGTTGGCCAGCCCCTCCCCCCAAGGCTATAACCGACCCGTTTTTTGGCCATTTTTCCGCTGGACGAACTTGGCGCCCCGGCTTTCGAGCGGTTATTTTTGGGCGAGGCTGTGACCGCCGCCTAATTTTGGCCTGCGGAGGCCGCTCGCAAAGTCTCGCCCCATTCCGAGTCCGGCGGACGAAGTTGGCCAGCCCCTCCCCCCAAGGCTATAGCCCACCCGTTTTTTGGCCATTTTTCCGCTGGACGAACTTGTCGCCCCGGCCTTCGGGCGGTTATTTTTGGGCGCGGCTGTGCCCGCGGCCTATTTTTGGCATGTAGTGGCCGCTCGCAAAGTCTTGCCCCATTCCGAGTCCGGCGGACGAAGTGGGCCAGCCCCTCCCCCCAAGGCTATAGCCCACCCGTTTTTTGGCCATTTTTCCGCTGGACGAACTTGGCACCCCGGCCTTCGGGCTGTTATTTTTGGGTTCGGCAGTGCCCACTGCCTATTTTTGGCACACGGAGGCTGCTAACAAGATCTCGCCCAATTCCGAGTCCGGCAGACGAAGTTGGCCAGCCCCTCCCCCCAAGGCTATAGGCATCCCGTTTGTTGGCCATTTTTCAGCTGGGGGGTTTGGGCGCCCCGGCCTTTGGGGGGATATTTTTGGGCGCGGCTGTGCCCGCGGCCTAGTTTTAGCACGCGGAGGCCGCTCGCAAAGTCTCGCCCCATTCCAAGTCCGGCGGACAAAGTGGGCCAGCCCCTCCCCCCAAGGCTATAGCCCACCCGTTTGTTTGCCATTTTTCCGCTGGACGAACTTGGCGCCCCGGCCTTCGGGCGGCTATTTTTGGGCACGGCTGTGCCCGGGGCCTATTTTTAGCATGCGGAGGCCGCTCGCAAAGTCTTGCCCCAATCCGAGTCCGGTGGACGAAGTTGGCAGCCCTTCCCCCCAAGGCTATAGCCCACCCGTTTTTTGGCCATTTTTCCGCTGGGGGGTTTGGGCGCGCCGACCTTCGGGCAGTTATTTTTGGACGCGGCTGTGCCCGCGGCCTATTTTTTGGCACGCGGAGGCCGCTCGTAAAGTCTTGCCCCATTCCGAGTCCGGCGGACGAAGTGGGCCAGCCCCTCCCCCCATGGCTATAGCCCACCCGTTTTTTGGAAATTTTTCCGCTGGACGAACTTGGCGCCCCAGCCTTCGGGAGGTTATTTTTGTGCGCGGCTGTCTCCGCGGCCTATTTTTGGTACGCGGAGACCACTCGTAAAGTCTCGTCCCATTCCAAGTCCGGCGGACGAAGTGGGCCAGCCCCTCCCCCCAAGGCTATAGCCCACCCGTTTGTTTGCCATTTTTCCGCAGGACGAAATTGGCGCCCCGGCCTTCGGGCGGCTATTTTTGGGCGCGGCTGTGCCTGGGGCCTATGTTTAGCATGCGGAGGCCGTTCGGAGGCTGCTAACAAAGTCTCGCCCAATTCCGAGTCCGGCAGATGAAGTTGGCAGCCCCTCCCCCCAAGGCTATAGCCCACCCGTTTTTTGGCCATTTTTCCGCTGGGGGGTTTGGGCGCGCCGACCTTCGGGCAGTTATTTTTGGATGCGGCTGTGCCCGCTGCCTATTTTTTGGCACGCGGAGGCCGCTTGCATGTCTTGCCGCATTCCGAGTCCGGCGGACGAAGTCGGCCGGCCCCTCCCCCCAAGGCTATAGCCCACCCGTTTTTTCGCCATTTTTCCGCTGGACGAACTTGGCGCCCCACGTTTGGGAGGTTATTTTTTGGGAGCGGCTATGCCCACAGCCTATTTTTGGCACGCGTAGGCCACTCATAAAGTCTCGCCCCATTCCGAGTCCGGCGGACGTAGTTGGCCAGCCCCTCCCCCCAAGGCTATAGCCCACCAGTTTTTGTGGCCTTTTTCCGCTTGACGAACTTGGCGCCCCGGCCTTCGGGAGGGTATTTTTGGGCGCGGCTGTGCCCGCGGCCTATTTTTGGTGCACAGAGGCCGCTCGCAAAGTCTCACCCCATTCCGAGTCCGGCGGACGAAGTAGGCCAGCCCCTCCCCCCAAGGCTATACCCCACCCGTTTTTGTGGCCATTTTCCGCTGGACGAACTTGGCACCCCGGCCTTCGGGCGGGTAATTTTGGGCGCGGCTGTGCCTGCGCCCTATTTTTGGCGTACGGAGGTGCCTCGCAAAGTCTCGCGCCATTCCGAGTCCGGCGGACGAAGTTGGCCAGCCCCACCCACCAAGGCTATAGCCCACCCGTTTTTGTGGCCATTTTCCGCTGGACGAACTTAGCGCCCCGGCCTTCGGGCGGGTATTTTTGGGCGCGGCTGTGCCCGCGGCCTATTTTTGGCACACGGAGGCGCCTCGCAAAGTCTCGCGCCATTCTGAGTCCGGCGGACGAAGTTGGCCAGCCCCTCCCCCCAAGGCTATAGCCCACCCGTTTTTTGGCCATTTTTCCGCTGGAGGATTTTGGCGCAACGACCTTCGGGGGGTTATTTTTGGGTGCGGCTGTGCCTGCGGCCTATTTTTAGTACGCGGAGGCCGCTCACAAAGTCTCGCCACATTCCGAGTCCGGCGGACGAAGTGGGCCAGCCACTCCCCCCCAGGCTATAGCCCACCCATTTTTTAGCCATTTTTCCGCTGGGGGGTTTGGGCGCGCCGACCTTCGGGCGGTTATTTTGGGTGCGGCTGTGCCCGTGGCCTATTTTTGGGACGCGGAGGCCGCTCGCAAAGTCTCTCCCCATTCCGAGTCCGGCGGACGAAGTTGGCCAGCCCCTCCCCCCAAGGCTATAGCCCACCCATTTTTTGGCAATTTTTCCGCTGGACGAACATGGCACTCCGGCCTTCGGGCAGTTATTTTTGGGCGAGGCTGTGCCCGCGGCCTATTTTTGGCACGCGGAGGCCGCTCGCAAAGTCTCGCCCCATTCCGAGTCCGGCGGACGAAGTCGGCCAGCCCCTCCCCCTAAGGCTATATCCCACCCATTTTTTGGCCATTTTTCCACTGGGGGGTTAGGGCGCGCCGACCTTCGGGTGGTTATTTTGGGTGCGGCAGTGACCGTGGCCTATTTTTGGGACGCGGAGGCCGCTCGCAAAGTCTCCCCCCATTCTGAGTCCGGCGGACGAAGTTGGCCAGCCGCTCCCCCCAAGGCTATAGCCCACCCGTTTTTTGGCCATTTTTCCGCTGGGGGGTTTGGGCGCGCCGACGTTCGTGCGGTTATTTTTGGGCGCGGCTGTGCCCGTGGCCTATTTTTGGCACGCGGAGGCCGTTCGCAAAGTCTCGCCCCTTTCCGAGTCCGGCGGACGAAGTTGGCCCGCCCCTCCCCCCAAGGCTATAGCCCACCCGTTTTTTGGCCATTTTTCCGCTGGACGAACTTGGCGCCCCAGCCTTCGGGCGTTTATTTTTGGGCGCGGCTGTGCCCGCAGCCTATTTTCGGTACGCGGAGGCCACTCGCAAAGTCTCGCCCCATTCCGAGTCCGGCGGACGAAGTTGGCCAGCCCCTCCCCCCATGGCTATAGCCCACCCGTTTTTTGTCCATTTTTCCGCTGCGGGGTTTGGGCGCCCCGACGTTCGGGCGGTTATTTTTGGGCGCGGCTGTGCCCGTGGCCTATTTTTAGCACGCGGAGGCCGCTCGCAAAGTCTCGCCCCATTCCGAGTCCAGCGGATGAAGTTGGCCAGCCCCTCCCCCCATGGCTATAGCCCACCCGTTTTTTGTCCATTTTTCCGCTGCGGGGTTTGGGCGCCCCGACGTTCGGGCGGTTATTTTTGGGCGCGGCTGTGCCCGTGGCCTATTTTTAGCACGCGGAGGCCGCTCGCAAAGTCTCGCCCCATTCCGAGTCCAGCGGATGAAGTTGGCCAGCCCCTCCCCCCAAGGCTATAGCCCACCCGTTTTTTGGCCATTTTTCCGCTGGGGGGTTTGGGCGCGCCGACGTTTGGGCGGTTATTTTTGGGCGCGGCTGAGCCCGTGGCCTATTTTTGGTACGCGGAGGCCGCTGGCAAAGTCTCGCCCCATTCCGAGTCCGGCGGACGAAGTGGGCCAGCCACTCCCCCCAAGGCTATAGCCCACCCATTTTTTGGCCATTTTTCCGCTGGGGGGTTTGGGCGCGCCGACCTTCGGGCGGTTATTTAGGGTACGTCTGTGCCCGTGGCCAATTTTTGGGACGCGGAGGCCGCTCGTAAAGTCTCGCCCCATTCCGAGTCCGGCGGACGAAGTCGGCCAGCCCCCCCCCCCAAGGCTATAGCCCACCCGTTTTTTGGCCATTTTTCCGCTGGACGAACTTGGCGCCCCGGCCTTCGGGCGGTTATTTTTGGGCGAGGCTGTGCCCGCGGCCTATTTTTTGCATGCGGAGGGCGCTGGCAAAGTCTCGCCCCATTCCGAGTCCAGCGGATGAAGTTGGCCAGCCCCTCCCCCCAAGGCTATAGCCCACCCGTTTTTTGGCCATTTTTCCGTTGGGGGGTTTGGGCGCGCCGACGTTTGGGCGGTTATTTTTGGGCGCGGCTGAGCCCGAAGCCTATTTTTGGTACGCAGAGGCCGCTCGCAAAGTCTCGCCCCATTCCGAGTCCGGCGGACGAAGTGGGCCAGCCACTCCCCCAAAGGCTATAGCCCACCCATTTTTTGCCCATTTTTCCGCTGGGGGGTTTGGGCGCGCCGACCTTCGGGCGGTTATTTAGGGTACGGCTGTGCCCGTGGCCTATTTTTGGGACGCGGAGGCCGCTCGTAAAGTCTCGCCCCATTCCGAGTCCGGCGGACGAAGTTGGCCAGCCCCTCCCCCCAAGGCTATAGCCCACCCGTTTTTTGGCCATTTTTCCGCTGGACGAACTTGGCGCCCCGGCCTTTGGGCGGTTATTTTTGGGCGAGTCTGTGCCCGCGGCCTATTTTTGGCACACGGAGGCCGCTTGCTAAGTCTCGCCCCATTCCGAGTCCGGGGGACGAAGTTGGCCAGCCCCTCCCCCAAGGCTATAGCCCACCCGTTTTTTGGCAATTTTTCCGCTGGACGAACTTGATGCCCCGGCCTTCGGGCATTTATTTTTTGGCGCGGCTTTGCCCACGGCCTATTTTTGGTTCACGGAGGCCGCTCGGAAAGTCTCGTCCCATTCCGAGTCCGGCGGACGAAGTTGGCCAGCCCCTCCCCCCAAGGCTATAGCCCACCCGTTTTTTGGCCATTTTTCCGCTGGACGAACTTGGCGTCCCGGCCTTCGGGCGGTTATTTTTGGGCGCGGCTGTGCCCGCGGCCTATTCTTGGCATGCAGAGGCCGCTCGTAAAGTCTCGCCCCATTCCGAGTCCGGCGGATTAAGTTGGCCAGCCCCTCCCCCCAAGGCTATATAGCCCACCCATTTTTTGGCCATTTTTCCGCTGGGTGGTTTGGGCGCAACGACCTTCGGGGGGTTATTTTTGGGCGCGGCTGTACCCGCGGCCTATTTTTGGCACGAGGAGGCCACTCGCAAAGTCTCGCCCCATTCCGAGTCCGGCAGACGAAGTGGGCCAGCCACTCCCCCCAAGGCTATAGCCCACCTGTTTTTTGGCCGTTTTTCCGCTAGACGAACGTGGTGCCCCGGCCTTCGGGCGGTTATTATTGGGTGCGGCTGTGCCCGCGGCCTATTTTTGGCACACGGAGGCCACGCACAAAGTCTCGCCCCATTCCGAGTCCAGCGGATGAAGTTGGCCAGCCCCTCCCCCCAAGGCTATAGCCCACCCGTTTTTTGTCCATTTTTCCGCTGCGGGGTTTGGGCGGCCCGACGTTCGGGCGGTTATTTTTGGGTGCGGCTGTGCCCGTGGCCTATTTTTAGCACGCGGAGGCCGCTCGCAAAGTCTCGCCCCATTCCGAGTCCAGCGGATGAAGTTGGCCAGCCCCTCCCCCCAAGGCTATAGCCCACCCGTTTTTTGGCCATTTTTCCGCTGGGGGGTTTGGGCGCGCCGACGTTTGGGCAGTTATTTTTGGGCGCGGCTGAGCCCGCGGCCTATTTTTGGTACGCGGAGGCCGCTCGCAAAGTCTCGCCCAATTCCGAGTCAGGCGGACGAAGTGGGCCAGCCACTCCCCCTAAGGCTATAGCCCGCCCATTTTTTTGCCATTTTTCCGCTGGGGGGTTTGGGCGCGCCGACCTTCCGGCGGTTATTTAGGGTACGGCTGTGCCCATGGCCTATTTTTGGGACGCGGAGGCCGCTCGTAAAGTCTCGCCCCATTCCGAGTCCGGCGGACGAAGTTGGCCAGCCCCTCCCCCCAAGGCTATAGCCCACCCGTTTTTTGGCCATTTTTCCGCTGGACGAACTTGGCGCCCCGGCCTTCGGGCGGTTATTTTTGGGCGAGACTGTGCCCGCGGCCTATTTTTGGCACGCGGAGGCCGCTCGTAAAGTCTCACCCCATTCCGAGTCAGGCGGACGAAGTTGGCCAGCCCCTCCCCCCAAGGCTATAGCCCACCCGTTTTTTGGCAATTTCTCCGCTCGGGGGTTTGGGTACGCCGACGTTCGGGTGGTTATTGTTGGGCGCGGCTGTGCCCGTGGCCTATTTTTGGCACACAGAGGCCACTCGCAAAGTCTCGCCGCTTTCCGAGTCCGGCGAACGAAGTTGGCCAGCCCCTTCCCCCAAGGCTATAGCCCACCCGTTTTTTTGCCATTTTTCCGCTGGACGAACTTGGCGCCCCGGCCTTCGGGTGGTTATTTTTGGGCGCGGCTGTGCCCGCGGCCTATTTTTACCACGCGGAGGCCGCTCGCAAAGTCTCGCCTAATTCCGAGTCCGGCGGACGAAGTTGGCCAGCCCCTCCCCCGAAGGCTATAGCCCACCCATTTTTTGGCCATTTTTCCGCTGGATGAACTTGGCGCCCCGGCCTTCGGGGGGTTATTTTTGGGCGCGGCTGTGCCCGCAGCCTATTTTTGGTACGAGGAGGCCACTCGGAAAGTCTCGCCCCATTCCGAGTCCGGCGGACGAAGTTGGCCAGCCCCTACCCCCAAGGCTATAGCCCACCCGTTTTTTGGGCATTTTTCCGCTGGACGAACTTGGCGCACTGGCCTTCGGGCGGTTATTTTTGGGTGCGTCTGTGCCCGTGGCCTATTTTCGGCACGCTGAGGCCGCTCGCAAAGTCTCACCCCATTCCGAGTCCGGCGGACGAAGTTGGCCAGCCCCTCCCCCCAAGGCTATAGCCCACCCGTTTTTTGGCCATTTTTCCGCTGGACGAACTTGGCGTCCCGGCCTTCGGGCGGTTATTTTTGGGCGCGGCTGTGCCCACGGCCTATTCTTGGCATGCAGAGGCCGCTCGTAAAGTCTCGCCCCATTCCGAGTCCGGCGGATGAAGTTGGCCAGCCCCTCCCCCCAAGGCTATATAGCCCACCCATTGTTTGGCCATTTTTCCGCTGGGTGGTTTGGGCGCAACGACCTTCGGGGGGTTATTTTTGGGCGCGGCTGTGCCCGCGGCCTATTTTTGGCACGAGGAGGCCACTCGCAAAGTCTCGCCCCATTCCGAGTCCGGCAGACGAAGTGGGCCAGCCACTCCCCCCAAGGCTATAGCCCACCTGTTTTTTGGCCGTTTTTCCGCTAGACGAACGTGGTGCCCCGGCCTTCGGGCGGTTATTATTGGGTACGGCTGTGCCCGCGGCCTATTTTTGGCACGCGGAGGCCGCGCGCAAAGTCTCGCCCCATTCCGAGTCTCATGGACGGTTGACCATCCCTCCCCAAGGCTATAGCCCACCCGTTTTTTGGCCATTTTTCCGCTGGGGGGTTTGGGCGCGCCGACCTTCGGGCGGTTATTTTTGGGCGCGGCTGGGCCCGTGGCCTATTTTTGGTATGCGGAGGCCGCTCGCAAAGTCTCGCCCAATTCCGAGTCCGGCGGACGAAGTGAGCCAGCCCCTCCCCCCAAGGCTATAGCCCACCCGTTTTTTGGCAATTTTTCCGCTGGACGAACTTGGTGCCCCGGCCTTCGGGTGGTTATTTTTGGACGCGGCTGTGCCTGCGGCCTATTTTTGGCACGCAGAGGCCGCTCGCAAAGTCTCGCCCCATTCCGAGTCCGGCGGACGAAGTTGGCCAGCCCCTCCCCCCAAGGCTATAGCCCACCCGTTTTTTGGCCATTTTTCCGCTGGATGAACTTGGCGCACCGGCCTTCGGGCAGTTATTTTTGGCCGCGGCTGTGCCTGCGGCCTATTTTTGGCGCGAGGAGGCCGCTCGCAAAGTCTCGCCCAATTCCGAGTCCGGCGGACGAAGTGAGCCAGCCCCTCCCCCCAAGGCTATAGCCCACCCGTTTTTTGGCAATTTTTCCGCTGGACGAACTTGGTGCCCCGGCCTTCGGGCGGTTATTTTTGGACGCAGCTGTGCCTGCGGCCTATTTTTGGCACGCGGAGGCCGCTCGCAAAGTCTCGCCCCATTCCGAGTCCGGCGGACGAAGTGGGCCAGCCCCTCCCCCCAAGGCTATAGCCTACCCGTTTTTTGGCAATTTTTCCGCTGGACGAACTTGGTGCCCTGGCCGTCGGGCTGTTATTTTTGGACGCGGCTGTGCTCGTGGCCTATTTTTGGCACGCGGAGGCCGCTCGCAAAGTCTCGCTCCATTCCGAGTCCGGCGGAAGAAGTGGGCCAGCCCCTCCCCCCAAGGCTATAGCCCACCCGTTTTTTGGCCATTTTTCCGCTGGGGGGTTTCGGCGCGCCGACCTTCGGTCGGTTATTTTTGGGCGCGGCTGTGTCCGCGGCCTAGTTTTGGAACACGGAGGCCACTCGCAAAGTCTCGCCCCATTCCGTGTCCGGCGGACGAAGTTGGCCAGCCCCTCCCCCCAAGGCTATAGCCCACCCGTTTTTTGGCCGTTTTTCCGCTAGACGAACGTGGTACCCCGGCCTTCGGGCGGTTATTATTGGGCGCGGCTGTGCCCGCGGCCTATTTTTGGCATACAGAGGCCACTCGTAAAGTCTCGCCCCATTCCGAGTCCGGCGGATGAAGTTGGCCAGCCCCTCCCCCCAAGGCTATATAGCCCACCCATTTTTTGGCCATTTTTCCGCTGGGTGGTTTGGGCGCAACGACCTTCGGGGGGTTATTTTTGGGCGCAGCTGTGCCCGCGGCCTATTTTTGGCACGAGGAGGCCACTCGCAAAGTCTCGCCCATTTCCGAGTCCGGCAGACGAAGTGGGCCAGCCACTCCCCCCAAGGCTATAGCCCACCTGTTTTTTGGCCGTTTTTCCGCTAGACGAACGTGGTGCCCCGGCCTTCGGGCGGTTATTATTGGGTACGGCTGTGCCCGCGGCCTATTTTTGGCACGCGGAGGCCGCGCGCAAAGTCTCGCCCCATTCCGAGTCCGGCGGATGAAGTTGACCATCCCCTCCCCCCAAGGCTATAGCCCACCCGTTTTTTGGCCATTTTTCCACTGGGGGGTTTGGGCGCGCCGACCTTCGGGCGATTATTTTTGGGTGCGGCTGTGCCCGGGGCCTATTATTCGCACACGGAGGCCGCTTGCAAAGTCTCACACCATTCCGAGTCCGGCGGACGAAGTTGGCCAGCCCCACCCCCCAAGGCTATAGCCCAACCGTTTTTGTGGCCTTTTTCCGCTGGACGAACATGGTGCCCCGGCCTTCGGGCGGTTATTTTTGGGCGTGGCTGTGCCCGGGGCTATTTCTGGCACACGGAGGCCGCTCGTAAAGTCTCGCGCCATTCCGAGTCCGGTGGACGAAGTTGGCCAGCGCCACCCCCCAAGGCTATAGCCCACCCGTTTTTGTGGCCTTTTTCCGCTGGACGAACTTGGCGGCCCGGCCTTCGGGCAGTTTTTTTTGGATGCGGCTGTGCCCGGGGTATATTTTTGTCACACGGAGGCCGCTCGCAAAGTCTCGCGCCATTCTGAGTCCGGCGGACGAAGTTGGGCAGCCCCACCCCCCAAGGCCATAGCCCACCCGTTTTTGTAGCCTTTTTCCGCTGGACAAACTTGGCGCCCCGGCCTTCGGGCGGTTATTTTTGGGCGCGGCTGTGCCCGGGGCCTATTATTCGCACACGGAGGCCGCTCGCAAAGTGTCGCGCCATTCCGAGTCCGGCGGACGAAGTTGGCCAGCCCCACCCCCCAAGGCTATAGCCCACCCGTTTTTGTGGCCTTTTTCCGCTGGCCGAACATGGCGCCCCGGCCTTCGGGCGGTTATTTTTGGGTGCGGCTTTGCCCGGGGCTATTTTTGGCACACGGAGGCCCCTCAAAAAGTCTTGCGCCATTCCGAGTCCGGCGGACGAAGTTGGCCAGCCCCACCCCCCAAGGCTATAGCCCACCCGTTTTTGTGGCCTTTTTCCGCTGGACAAACTTTGCGCCCCGGCCTTCGGGCGGTTATTTTTGGGCGCGGCTGTGTCCGAGGCCTATTTTTAGCACACGGAGGCCGCTCGCAAAGTCTCGCGCCATTCCGAGTCCGGAGGACGAAGTTGGCCAGCCCCACCCCCCAAGGCTATAGCCCACCCGTTTCTGTGGCCTTCTTCCGCTGGACGAACTTGGCGCCCCGGCCTTCGGGCGGTTATTTTTGGGTGTGGCTGTGCCCGGGGCCTATTTCTAGCACACGGAGGCCGCTCGCAAAGTCTCGCGCCATTCCGAGTCCGGCGGACGAAGTGGGCCAGCCCCACCCCCCAAGGCTATAGCCCACCCGTTTTTGTGGCCTTTTTCCGCTGGACGAACTTGCCGCCCCGGCCTTCGGGCGGTTATTCTTGGGGGCGGCTGTGCCCGAGGCCTATTTTCGGCACACGTAGGCCTCTCGAAAAGTATCGTACCATTCCGAGTCCGGCGGACGAAGTTGGCCAGCCCCACACCCCAAGGCTATAGCCCACCCGTTTTTGTGGCCTTTTTCCGCTGGACGAACTAGGCGCCCCGGCCTTCGGGCAGTTTTTTTTGGGCGCGGCTGTGCCCGTTGTCTATTTTTGGCACACGAAGGCCGCTCGCAATGTCTCGCGCCATTCCGAGTCCGGCGGACGAAGGTGGCCAGCGCCACCCCCCAAGGCTATAGCGCACCCGTTTTTGTGGCCTTTTTCCGCTGGACGAACTTGGGGCCCCGGCCTTCGGGCGGTTATTTTTGGGCGCGGCTGTGGCAGGGGCCTATTTTTGGCACACGGAGGCCGCTCGCAAAGTCTCGCCCCATTCCGAGTCCGGCGGACGAAGTTGACCATCCCCTCCCCCCAAGGCTATAGCCCACCCGTTTTTTGGCCATTTTTCCACTGGGGGGTTTGGGCGCGCCGACCTTCGGGCGATTATTTTTGGGTGCGGCTGTGCCCGGGGCCTATTATTCGCACACGGAGGCCGCTCGCAAAGTCTCGCACCATTCCGAGTCCGGCGGACGAAGTTGGCCAGCCCCACCCCCAAAGGCTATAGCCCACCCGTTTTTGTGGCCTTTTTCCGCGGGACGAACTTGGCGTCCCGGCCTTCGGGCGGTTATTTTTGGACGCGGCTGTGCCCGGGGCCTATTTTTGGCACACGGAGGCCACTCGCAAAGTCTCGCGCCATTCCGAGTCCGGCGGACAAAGTGGGCCAGCCCCACCCCCCAAGGCTATAGCCCACCCGTTTTTGTGGCCTTTTTCCGCTGGACGAACTTGGCGCCCCGGCCTTCGGGCGGTTATTTTTGGGCGCGGCTGTTCCAGGGGCCTATTTTTGGCACACGGAGGCCGCTCGCAAAGTCTCGCGCCATTCCGAGACCGGCGGACGAAGTTGGCCAGCCCCACCCCCAAAGGCTATAGCCCACCCGTTTTTGTGGCCTTTTTCCGCGGGACGAACTTGGCGTCCCGGCCTTCGGGCGGTTATTTTTGGACGCGGCTGTGCCCGGGGCCTATTTTTGGCACACGGAGGCCACTCGCAAAGTCTCGCGCCATTCCGAGTCCGGCGGACGAAGTTGGCCAGCCCCACCCCCCAAGGCTATAGCCCACCCGTTTTTGTGGCCTTTTTCCGCTGGACGAACTTAGCGCCCCGGCCTTCGGGCGGTTATTTTTGGGCGCGGCTGTTCCAGGGGCCTATTTTTTGCACACGGAGGCCGCTCGCAAAGTCTCGCTCCATTCCTAGTCCGCCGGACGAAGTTGGCCAGCCCCACCCCCCAAGGCTATAGCACACCCATTTTTGTGGCGTTTTTTCGCTGGACGAACTTGGCACCCCGGCCTTCGGGCAGTTATTCTTGGGAGCTACTGTGCCCGTTGCCTATTTTTGGCACACGGAGGCCGCTCGTAATGTCTCGCGCCATTCCGAGTCCGGCGGACGAACGTGGCCAGCCTCACCCCCCAAGGCTATAGCCCACCCGTTTTTGTGGCCCTTTTCCGCTGGACGAACTTGGCTCCCCGGCCTTCGGGCGGTTATTTTTGGACGCGGCTGTTCCAGGGGCCTATTTTTGGCACATGGAGGCCGCTCGCAAAGTCTCGCGCCATTTCGAGTCCGGCGGACGAAGTGGGCCAGCCCCACCCCCCAAGGCTATAGCCCACCCGTTTTTGTGGCCTTTTTCCGCTGGACGAACTTGGCGTCGCGGCCTTCGGGCGGGTATTTTTGGGCGCGGCTGTGCCCACGGCCTATTTTAGGCACACGGAGGCGCCTCGCAAAGTCTCGCGCCATTTCGATTCCGGCGGACGAAGTGGGCCAGGCCCACCCCCCAAGGCTATAGCCCACCCGTTTTTGTGGCCTTTTTGCACTGGACGAATTTGGCGCCCCGGCCTTCGGGCGGGTATTTTTTGACGCGGCTGTGCCCGCAGCCTATTTTCGGCACACGGCGGTGCCTCACCAAGTCTCGCGCCATTCCAAGTCCGGTGGACGAAGTTGGCCAGCCCCACCCCCCAAGGCTATAGCCCACCCGTTTTTGTGGCCTTTTTCCGCTGGACGAACTTGGTGCCGCGGCCTTCGGGCGGGTATTTTTGGGCGCGGCTGTGCCCGGGGCCTATTTTTGGAACACGGAGGCCGCTCGCAAAGTCTCGCGCCTATACGAGTCCGGTGGACGAAGTTGGCCAGCCCCACCCCCCAAGGCTATAGCCCACCCGTTTTTGTGGCTTTTTTCCGCTGGACGAACTTGGCGTCGCAGCCTTCGGGCGGGTATTTTTGGGCGCGGCTGTGCCCGCGGCCTGTTTGTGGCACACAGAGGTGCCTCGCAAAGTCTCGCGCCATTTCGAGTCCGGCGGACGAAGTTGGCCAGCCCCACCCCCCAAGGCTATAGCCCACCCGTTTTTGTGGCCTTTTTCCGCTGGACGAACTTGGTGCCGCGGCCTTCGGGCGGGTATTTTTGGATGCGGCTGTGCCCGGGCCATATTTTTGGCACACGGATGCCGCTCGCAAAGTCTCGCGCCATTCCGAGTCCGGCGGACGAAGTTGGCCAGCCCGACCCCCCAAGGTTATAGCCCACCCGTTTTTGTGGCCTTTTTCCGCTGGACAAACTTGGCGTCCCGGCCTTCGGACGGTTATTTTTTAGCGCGGCTGTGTCCGGGGCCTATTATTCGCACACGGAGGCCGCTCGCAAAGTCTCGCACCATTCCGAGTCCGGCGGACGAAGTTGGCCAGCCCCACCCCCCAAGGCTATAGCCCACCCGTTTCTGTGGCCTTTTTCCGCTGGACGAACTTGGCGCCCCGGCCTTCGGGCAATTATTTTTGGGTGCGGCTGTGCCCGGGGCCTATTATTCGCACACGGCGGCCGCTCGCAAAGTCTCGCGCCATTCCGAGTCCGGCGGACGAAGTTGGCCAGCCCCACCACCCAAGGCTATAGCCCATCCGTTTTTGTGGCCTTTTTCCGCTGGGCGAACTTGGCGCCGAGGCCTTCGGGCGGGTATTTTCGGGCGCGGCTGTGCCCGCGGCCGGTTTTTGGCACACGGAGGCCACTCGCAATGTCTCGCGCCATTCCGAGTCTGGCGGACGAAGTGGGCCAGCCCCACCCCCAAGGCTATAGCCCACCCGTTTTTGTGGCCTTTTTCCGCGGGACGAACTAGCTGCCGCGGCCTTCGGGCGGGTATTTTTGAGCGCGGCTGTGTCCGCAGCCTTTTTTTGGCACACGGAGGGTCCTCGCAAAGTCTCGCGCCATTCCGAGTCCGGCGGACGAAGTCGGCCAGCCCCACCCCCCAAGGCTATAGCCCACCCGTTTTTGTGGCCTTTTTCCGCTGGACGAACTTGGCGCCGCGGCCTTTGGGCGGGTATTTTTGGGCGTGGCTGTGCCCGCGGCCTATTTTTGCCACACGGAGGTGCCACGTAAAGTCTCGCGCCATTCCGAGTCTGGCGGACGAAGTGGGCCAGCCCCACCCCCCAAGGCTATAGCCCATCCGTTTTTGTGGCTTTTTTCCGCTGGACGAACTTGGCGCCGCGGCCTTCGGTCGGGTATTTTTGGGCGCGGCTGTGCCCGCGGCCTATTTTTGGTACACGGAGGTGCCTCGCAAAGTCTCGCGCCATTCCGAGTCCGGCGGACGAAGTCGGCCAGCCCAACCCCCAAGGCTATTGCCCACCCGTTTTTGTGGCCTTTTTCCGCTGGACGAACTTGGCACCGCGGCCTTCGGGCGGGTATTTTTGCGCGCGGCTGTGTCCGCGGCATATTTTTGGCACACGGAGGAGCCACGTAAAGACTCGCGCCATTCCGAGTCCGGCGGACGAAGTTGGCCAGCCCCACCCCCCAAGGCTATAGCCCACCTGTTTTTGTGGCCTTTTTCCGCTGGACGAACTTGGCGCCGCGGCCTTCGGGTGGGTATTTTTGGGCGCGGCTGTGTCCACGGCCTATTTTTGGCACACGGAGGCGCCTCGCAAAGTCTCGCGCCATTCCGAATACGGCGGACGAAGTTGGCCAGCACCACCCCCCAGGGCTATAGCCCACCCATTTTTGTGGCCTTTTTCCGCTGGACGAACTTGGCGCCGCGGCCTTCGGGCGGGTATTTTTGGGCGCGGCTGTGCCCGCGGCCTATTTTTGGTACACGGAGGGGCCTCGCAAAGTCTCGCGCCATTCCGAGTCCGGCGGACGAAGTCGGCCAGCCCAACCCCCAAGGCTATTGCCCACCCGTTTTTGTGGCCTTTTTCCGCTGGACGAACTTGGCGCCGCGGCCTTCGGGCTGGTATTTTTGGCCGCGGCTGTTCCCGTGGCCTATTTTTGGTACACGGAGGGGCCTCGCAAAGTCTCGGGCCATTCGGAGTCCGGTGGACGAAGTCGGCCAGCCCAACCCCCAAGGCTATTGCCCACCCGTTTTTGTGGCCTTTTTCCGCTGGACGAACTTGGCGTCGCGGCCTTCGGGCGGGTATTTTTGGGCGCGGCTGTTCCCGTGGCCTATTTTTGGTACACGGAGAGGCTCGCAAAGTCTCGCGCCATTCCGAGTCCGGCGGACGAAGTCGGCCAGCCCAACCCCCAAGGCTATTGCCCACCCGTTTTTGTGGCCTTTTTCCGCTGGACGAACTTGGCGGCGCGGCCTTTGGGCGGGAATTTTTGGGCGCGGCTGTGCCCGCGGCCTATTTTTGGTACACGGAGGGGCCTCGTAAAGTCTCGCGCCATTCCGAGTCCGGTGGACAAAGTCGGCCAGCCCCACCCCCCAAGGGTATAGCCCACCCGTTTTTGTGGCCTTTTTCCGCTAGACGAACTTGGCGCCGAGGCCTTCGGGCGGGTATTTTCGGGCGCGGCTGTGCCCGCGGCCGGTTTTTGGCACACGGAGGTGCCTCGCAAAGTCTCGCACCATTCCGAGTCCGGCGGACGGAGTTGACCAGCCCCACCCCCAAGGCTATAGCCCACCCGTTTTTGTGGCCTTTTTCTGCTGGACGAACTTGGCGCCGCGGCCTTCGGGCGGGTATTTTTGGGCGCGGCTGTGCCCGCGGCCTATTTTTGGCACACGGAGGCACCTCGCAATGTCTCGCGCCATTCCGAGTCTGGCGGATGAAGTGGGCCAGCCCCACCCCCAAGGCTATAGCCCACCCGTTTTTGTGGCCTTTTTCCGCGGGACGAACTTGGCGGCGCGGCCTTTGGGCAGGAATTTTTGGGCGCGGCTGTGCCCGCGGCCTATTTTTGGTACACGGAGGGGCCTCGTAAAGTCTCGCGCCATTCCGAGTCCGGTGGACAAAGTCGGCCAGCCCCACCCCCCAAGGGTATAGCCCACCCGTTTTTGTGGCCTTTTTCCGCTAGACGAACTTGGCGCCGAGGCCTTCGGGCGGGTATTTTTGGGCGCGGCTGTGCCCGCGGCCTATTTTTGGCACACGGAGGCACCTCGCAATGTCTCGCGCCATTCCGAGTCTGGCGGATGAAGTGGGCCAGCCCCACCCCCAAGGCTATAGCCCACCCGTTTTTGTGGGCTTTTTCCGCGGGACGAACTAGCTGCCGCGGCCTTAGGGCGGGTATTTTTGAGCGCCGCTGTGTCCACAGCCTATTTTTGGCACACGGAGGGTCCTCGCAAAGTCTCGCGCCATTCCGAGTCCGGCGGACGAAGTCGGCCTGCCCCACCCCCCAAGGCTATAGCCCACCCGTTTTTGTGGCCTTTTTCCGCTGGACGAACTTGGCGCCGCGGCCTTCGGGCGGGTATTTTTGGGCGTGGCTGTGCCCGCGGCCTATTTTTGGCACACGGAGGTGCCACGTAAAGTCTCGCGCCATTCCGAGTCTGGCGGACGGAGTGGGCCAGCCCCACCCCCCAAGGCTATAGCCCATCCGTTTTTGTGGCTTTTTTCCGCTGGACGAACTTGGCGCCGCGGCCTTCGGTCGGGTATTTTTGGGCGCGGCTGTGCCCGCGGCCTATTTTTGGTACACGGAGGCGCCTCGCAAAGTCTCGCGCCATTCCGACTCCGGCGGACGATGTCGGCCAGCCCAACCCCCAAGGCTATTGCCCACCCGTTTTTGTGGCCTTTTTCCGCTGGGCGAACTTGGCGCCCCGGCCTTCGGGCGGTTATTTTTGGACGCGGCTGTTCCAGGGGCCTATTTTTGGCACACGGAGGCTGCTCGCAAAGTCTCGCGCCATTTCGAGTCCGGCGGACGAAGTGGGCCAGCCCCAACCCCCAAGGCTATAGCCCACCCGTTTTTGTGGCCTTTTTCCGCTGGACGAACTTGGCGCCCCGGCCTTCGGGCGGTTATTTTTGGACGCGGCTGTTCCAGGGGCCTATTTTTGGCACACGGAGGCCGCTCGCAAAGTGTCGCGCCATTTCGAGTCCGGCGGACGAAGTGGGCCAGCCCCACCCCCCAAGGCTATAGCCCACCCGTTTTTGTGGCCTTTTTCCGCTGGACGAACTTGGCGTCGCGGCCTTCGGGCGGGTATTTTTGGGCGCGGCGGTGCCCGCGGCCTATTTTAGGCACACGGAGGCGCCTCGCAAAGTCTCGCGCCATTTCGATTCCGGCGGACGAAGTTGGCCAGCCCCACCCCCCAAGGCTATAGCCCACCCGTTTTTGTGGCCTTTTTCCGCTGGACGAACTTGGCGCCCCGGCCTTCGGGCGGTTATTTTTGGGCGCGGCTGTGCCCGAGGCCTATTTTTGGCACACGGAGGCCGCTCGCAAAGTCTCGCGCCATTCCGAGTCCGGAGGACGAAGTTGCCAGCCCCTCCCCCCAAGGCTATAGCCCACCCGTTTTTGTGGCCTTTTTCCGCTGGACGAACTTGGCGCCGCGGCCTTCGGGCGGGTATTTTTGGGCGCGGCTGTGTCCGTGTCCTATTTTTGGCACACGGAGGTGCCTCGCAAAGGCTCGCGCCATTCCGAGTACGGCGGACGAAGTTGGCCAGCCCCACCCCCCAAGGCTATAGCCCACCCGTTTTTGTGGCCTTTTTCCGCTGGACGAACTTGGTGCCCCGGCCTTCGGGCGGTTATTATTGGGTACGGCTGTGCCCGCGGCCTATTTTTGGCACGCGGAGGCCGCGCGCAAAGTCTCGCCCCATTCCGAGTCCGGCGGACGAAGTTGACCATCCCCTCCCCCCAAGGCTATAGCCCACCCGTTTTTTGGCCATTTTTCCACTGGGCGGTTTGAGCGCGCCGACCTTCGGGCGATTATTTTTGGGTACGGCTGTGCCCGTGTCCTATTTTTGGTACACGGAGGGGCCTCGTAAAGTCTCACGCCATTCCGAGTCCGGCGGACGAAGTCGGCCAGCCCCACCCCCCAAGGGTATAGCCCACCCGTTTTTGTGGCCTTTTTCCGCTAGACGAACTTGGCGCCGAGGCCTTCGGGCGGGTATTTTCGGGCGCGGCTGTGCCCGCGGCCGGTTTTTGGCACACGGAGGCGCCTCGCAAAGTCTCGCACCATTCCGAGTCCGGCGGACGGAGTTGACCAGCCCCACCCCCAAGGCTATAGCCCACCCGTTTTTGTGGCCTTTTTCCGCTGGACGAACTTGGCGCCGCGGCCTTCGGGCGGGTATTTTTGGGCGCGGCTGTGTCCGTGTCCTATTTTTGGTACACGGAGGCGCCTCGCAAAGTCTCGCACCTTTCCGAGTCCGGCGGACGGAGTTGACCAGCCCCATCCCCAAGGCTATAGCCCACCCGTTTTTGTGGCCTTTTTCTGCTGGACGAACTTGGCGCCGCGGCCTTCGGGCGGGTATTTTTGGGCGCGGCTGTGCCCGCGGCCTATTTTTGGCACACGGAGGCACCTCGCAATGTCTCGCGCCATTCCGAGTCTGGCGGATGAAGTGGGCCAGCCCCACCCCCAAGGCTATAGCCCACCCGTTTTTGTGGCCTTTTTCCGCGGGACGAACTAGCTGCCGCGGCCTTCGGGCGGGTATTTTTGAGCGCGGCTGTGTCCGCAGCCTATTTTTGGCACACGGAGGGTCCTCGCAAAGTCTCGCGCCATTCCGAGTCCGGCGGACGAAGTCGGCCAGCCCCACCCCCCAAGGCTATAGCCCACCCGTTTTTGTGGCCTTTTTCCGCTGGACGAACTTGGCGCCGCGGCCTTCGGGCGGGTATTTTTGGCCGTGGCTGTGCCCGCGGCCTATTTTTGGCACACGGAGGTGCCACGTAAAGTCTCGCGCCATTCCGAGTCTGGCGGACGGAGTGGGCCAGCCCCACCCCCCAAGGCTATAGCCCATCCGTTTTTGTGGCTTTTTTCCGCTGGACGAACTTGGCGCCTCGGCCTTCGGTCGGGTATTTTTGGGCGCGGCTGTGCCCGCGGCCTATATTTGGTACACGGAGGCGCCTCGCAAAGTCTCGCGCCATTCCGACTCCGGCGGACGATGTCGGCCAGCCCAACCCCCAAGGCTATTGCCCACCCGTTTTTGTGGCCTTTTTCCGCTGGACGAACTTGGCACCGCGGCCTTCGGGCGGGTATTTTTGTTCGCGGCTGTGTCCGCGGCCTATTTTTGGCGCACGGAGGCGCCACGTAAAGTCTCGCGCCATTCCGAGTCCGGCGGACGAAGTCGGCCAGCCCCACCCCCCAAGGCTATAGCCCACCTGTTTTTGTGGCCTTTTTCCGCTGGACGAACTTGGCGCCGTGGCCTTCGGGTGGGTATTTTTGGGCGCGGCTGTGTCCACAGCCTATTTTTGGCACACGGAGGGGCCTCGCAAAGTCTCGCGCCATTCCGAATACGGCGGACGAAGTTGGCCAGCACCACCCCCCAGGGCTATAGCCTACCCGTTTTTGTGGCCTTTTTCCGCTGGACGAACTTGGCGCCGCGGCCTTCGGGCCGGTATTTTTGGGCGCGGCTGTGTCCGTGTCCTATTTTTGGCACATGGAGGTGCCTCGCAAAGGCTCGCGCCATTTCGAGTACGGCGGACGAAGTTGGCCAGCCCCACCCCCCAAGGCTATCGCCCACCCATTTTTGTGGCCTTTTTCCGCTGGACGAACTTGACGCCGCGGCCTTCGGGCGGGTATTTTTTGGCGCGGCTGTACCCGCGGCCGGTTTTTGGCACACGGAGGCGCCTCGTGAAGTCTCGCGCCATTCCGAGTCCGGCGGACAAAGTTGGCCAGCCCCACCCCCCAAGGCTATAGCCCACCCGTTTTTGTGGCCTTTTTCCGCTGGACGAACTTGGCGCCGCGGCCTTCGGGCGGGTATTTTTGGGCGCGGCTGTTCCCGCGGCCTATTTTTCGCACACGGAGGCGCCTCGCAAAGTCTCGCACCATTCCGAGTCCGGCGGACGAAGTAGGCCAGCCCCACCACCCAAGGCTATAGCCCACCCGTTTTTGTGGCCTTTTTCCGCTGGACGAACTTGGCGCCGCGGCCTTCGGGCGGGTATTTTCGGGCGTGGCTGTGCCCGTGGCCTATTTTTGGCACACAGAGGCACCTCGCAATGTCTCACGCCATTCCGAGTCTGGCGGACGAAGTGGGCCAGCCCCACCCCCAAGGCTATAGCCCACCCGTTTTTGTGGCCTTTTTCCGCTGGACGAACTTGGCGCCGCGGCCTTCGGGCGGGTATTTTTGGGCGCGGCTGTGTCCGTGTCCTATTTTTGGCACACGGAGGTGCCTCGCAAAGTCTCGCGCCATTCCGAGTACGGCGAACGAAGTTGGCCAGCCCCACCCCCCAAGGCTATCGCCCACCCATTGTTGTGGCCTTTTTCCGCTGGACGAACTTGACGCCGCGGCCTTCGGGCGGGTATTTTTGGGCGCGGCTGTGTCCGCGCCCGGTTTTTGGCACACGGAGGCGCCTCGTGAAGTCTCGCGCCATTCCGAGTCCGGCGGACGAAGTTGGCCAGCCCCACCCCCCAAGGCTATAGCCCACCCGTTTTTGTGGCCTTTTTCCGCTGGACGAACTTGGCGCCGCGGCCTTCGGGCGGGTATTTTTGGGCGCGGCTGTTCCCGCGGCCTATTTTTCGCACACGGAGGCGCCTCGCAATGTTTTACACCATTCCGAGTCCGGCGGACGAAGTTGGCCAGCCCCACCACCCAAGGCTATAGCCCACCCGTTTTTGTGGCCTTTTTCCGCTGGACGAACTTGGCGCCGCGGCCTTGGGGCGGGTATTTTCGGGCGTGGCTGTGGCCGTGGCCTATTTTTGGCACACGAAGGCACCTCGCAATATCTCGCGCCATTCCGAGTCTGGCGGACGAAGTGGGCCTGCCCCACCCCCAAGGCTATAGCCCACCCGTTTTTGTGGCCTTTTTCCGCTGGACGAACTTGGCGCCGCGGCCTTTGGGCGGGTATTCTTGGGCGCGGCTGTGCCCGCGGCCTCTTTTAGGCACGCAGAGGCGCCTCGCCAAGTTTCGCACCATTCCGAGTCCGGCGGAAGAAGTTTGCCAGCCCCACCCCCCAAGGCGATAGCCCACCCGTTTTTGTGGCCTTTTTCCGCTGGACGAACTTGGCTCCGCGGCCTTCGGGCGGGTATTTTTGGGCGCGGCTGTGCCCGCGGCCAATTTTTGGCACACAGAGGCGCCTCGCAAAGTCTCGTGCCATTCCGAGTCCGGCGGATGAAGTTGCCCAGCCCCACCACCCAAGGCTATAGCCCACCCGTTTTTGTGGCCTTTTTCCGCTGGACGAACTTGGCGCCGCGGCCTTCGGGCGGGTATTTTTGGGCGCGGCAGTGCCCGCAGCCTATTTTTGGTACACGGAGGCAGCTCGCAAAGTCTCGCGCCATTCCGAGTCCGGCGGACGAAGTTGGCCAGCTCCACCCCCCCAGGCTATAGCCCACCCGTTTTTGTGGCCTTTTTCCGCACTACGAACTTGGCGCCGTGGCCTTCGGGCGGATATTTTTGGGCACGGCTGTGCCCGCGGCCTATTTTTGGCACACGGAAGCGGCTCGCAAAGTGTCGCTTTATTCAGAGTCCGGCGGACGAAGTTGGCCAGCCCCACCCCCCAAGGCTATAGCCCACCCGTTTTTGTGGCCTTTTTCCGCTGGACGAACTTGGCGCCGCGGCCTTCGGGCGTGTATTTTTGGGAACGGCTGTGCCCGCGGCCAATTTTTGGCACACGGAGGCGCCTCGCAAAGTCTCGCGCCATTCCGAGTCCGGCGGATGAAGTTGGCCAGCCCCACCACCCAAGGCTATAGCCCTCCCGTTTTTCTGGCCTTTTTCCGCTGGACGAACTTGGCGCCGCGGCCTTCGGGCGGGTATTTTTGGGCGCGGCAGTGCCCGCAGCCTATATTTGGTACACGGAGGCACCTCGCAAAGTCTCGCGCCATTCCGAGTCCGGCGGACGAAGTTGGCCAGCCCCACCCCCAAGGCTATAGCCCACCCGTTTTTGTGGCTTTTTTCTGCTGGACGAACTTGGCGTCGCGGCCTTCGGGCGTGCATTTTTGGAAGCGGCTGTGCCCGCGGCCTATTTTTGGCACACGGAGGCACCTCGCAAAGTTTGGCACCATTCCGACTCCGGCGGACGAAGTTGGCCAGCCCCACCCCCCAAGGCTATAGCCCACCCGTTTTTGTGGCCTTTTTCCGCTGGACGAACTTGGCGCCGCGGCCTTCGGGCCGGTATTTTTGGGCGTAGCTGTGTCCGCGGCCAATTTTTTGCCCACGGAGGCATCTCGCAAAGTCTCGCGCCATTCCGAGTCCGGAGGACGAAGGTGGCCGGCCCCACCCCCTAAGGCTATAGCCCACCCGTTTTTGTGGACTTTTTCCGCTGGACGAACTTGGCGCCGCGGCCTTCGGGCGGGTATTTTTGGGCGCGGCTGTGCCCGCGGCCTATTTTTGGCACACGGAGGTGCCTCGCGAAGTCTCGCGCCATGCCGAGTCCAGCAGATGAAGTTGGCCCGCCCCACCCCCCAAGGCTATAGCCCACCCGTTTTTGTGGCCTTTTTCTGCTGGACGAACTTGGCGCCGCGGCCTTCAGGCGGGTATTTTTGGATGCGGCTGTGCCCGCGGCCAGTTTTTGGCACACGGAGGTGCCTCGCAAAGTCTGGCACCATTCCGAGCCCGGTGGACGAAGTTGGCCAGCCCCACCCCCAAGGCTATAGCCCACCCGTTTTTGTGGCCTTTTTCCGCTGGACGAACTTGGCGCAGCGCCCTTCGGGCGCGTATTTTTGGGCGCGGCTTTGTCCGCGGTCTATTTTTGGAACACGGAGGCACCTCGCAAATTCTCGTGCCATTCCGAGTCCGGCGGACGAAGTTGGCCATCCCCAACCCCCAAGGCTATAGCCCACCCGTTTTAGTGGCCTTTTTCCGCTGGACGAACTTGGCGCCGCGGCCTTCGGGCGGGTATTTTTGGACGTGGCTGTGCCCGCGGCCTATTTTTGGCACATGGAGGTGCCTCGCAAAGTCTCGCGCCATTCCGAGTCCGGCGGAGGAAGTTGGCCAGCCCCACCCCCCAAGGCTATAGCCCACCCGTTTTTGTGGCCTTTTTCCGCGGGACGAACTTGGCGCCGCGGCCTTCGGGCTGGTATTTTTGGGCGCGGCTGTGCCCGCGGCCTATTTTTGGCACACGGAGGCGCCTCACAAAGTGTCGCGCCATTCCGAGTCCGGCGGACGAAGTTGGCCAGCCCCACCCCCCAAGGCTATAGCCCACCCGTTTTTGTGGCCTTTTTCCGATGGACGAACTTGGCGCCGCGGCCTTCGGGCTGGTATTTTTGGGCGCGGCTTTGTCCGCGGCCTATTTTTGGCACACGAAGACGCCTCGCAAAGTCTCGCGCCATTCCGAGTCCGGCGGATGAAGTTGGCCAGCCCCAACCCCCAAGCCTATAGCCCACCCGTTTTTGTGGCCTTTTTCCGCTGGACGAACTTGGCGCCGCGGCCTTCGGTCTGGTATTTTTGGGCGCGTCTGTGCCAACGGCCTATTTTTTTCACATGGAGGCGCGTCAAAAAGTCTAGCGCAATTCCGAGTCCGGCGGACGAAGTCGGCCAGCCCCACCCCCCAAGGCTTTAGCCCACCCGTTTTTGTGGCCTTTTTCCGCTGGACGAACTTGGCGCCGCGGCCTTCGGGCGGGTATTTTTGGGCGCGGCTGTGCCCGCGGCCAATTTTTGGCACACGGAGGCGCCTCGCAAAGTCTCGCGCCATTCCGAGTCCGGCGGATGAAGTTGGCCAGCCCCACCACCCAAGGCTATAGCCCACCCATTTTTGTGGCCTTTTTCCGCTGGACGAACTTGGCGCCGCGGCCTTCGGGCGGGTATTTTTGGGCGCGGCTGTGCCCGCGGCCAATTTTTGGCACACGGAGGCGCCTCGCAAAGTCTCGCGCCATTCAGAGTCCGGCGGATGAAGTTGGCCAGCCCCACCACCCAAGGCTATAGCCCACCCGTTTTTGTGGCCTTTTTCCGCTGGACGAACTTGGCGCCGCGGCCTTCGGGCGGGTATTTTTGGGCGCGACAGTGCCCGCAGCCTATTTTAGGTACACGGAGGCACCTCGCAAAGTCTCGCGCCATTCCGAGTCCGGCGGACGAAGTTGGCCAGCTCCACCCCCCCAGGCTATAGCCCACCCGTTTTTGTGGCCTTTTTCCGCACTACGAACTTGGCGCCGTGGCCTTCGGGCGGGTATTTTTGGGCGCGGCTGTGCCCGCGGCCTATTTTTGGCACACGGAAGCGGCTCGCAAGGTCTCGCTTTATTCAGAGTCCGGCGGACGAAGTTGGCCAGCCCCACCCCCCAAGGCTATAGCCCACCCGTTTTTGTGGCCTTTTTCCGCTGGACGAACATGGCGCCGCGGCCTTCGGGCGGGTATTTTCGGGCGTGGCAGTGCCCGCAGCCTATTTTTGGTACACGGAAGCACCTCGCAAAGTCTCGCGCCATTCCGAGTCCGGCGGACGAAGTTGGCCAGCCCCACCCCCCAAGGCTATAGCCCACCCGTTTTTGTGGCCCCCCCAAGGCTATAGCCCAGCCGTTTTTGTGGCCTCTTTCCGCCGGACGAACTTGGCGCCGCGGCCTTCAGGCAGGTATTTTTGGGCGCGGCTGTGCCTGCGGCCTATTTTTCGCACACGGAGGCGCCTCGTAAAGTCTCGCGCCATTCCGAGTCCGGCGGACGAAGTTGGCCAGCCCCACCCCCCAAGGCTATAGCCCAGCCGTTTTTGTGGCCTTTTTCCGCTGGACGAACTTGGCGCCGCGGCCTTCGGGCGGGTATTTTTGGGCGCGACAGTGCCCGCAGCCTATTTTTGGTACACGGAGGCACCTCGCAAAGTCTCGCGCCATTCCGAGTCCGGCGGACGAAGTCGGCCAGCTCCACCCCCCCAGGCTATAGCCCACCCGTTTTTGTGGCCTTTTTCCGCACTACGAACTTGGCGCCGTGGCCTTCGGGTGGGTATTTTTGGGCGCGGCTGTGCCCGCGGCCTATTTTTGGCACACGGAAGCGGCTCGCAAAGTCTCGCTTTATTCAGAGTCCGGCGGATGAAGTTGGCCAGCCCCACCCCCCAAGGCTATAGCCCACCCGTTTTTGTGGCCTTTTTCCGCTGGACGAACATGGCGCCGCGGCCTTCGGGCGGGTATTTTCGGGCGTGGCAGTGCCCGCAGCCTATTTTTGGTACACGGAAGCGCCTCGCAAAGTCTCGCGCCATTCCGAGTCCGGCGGACGAAGTTGGCCAGCCCCACCCCCCAAGGCTATAGCCCACCCGTTTTTGTGGCCTTTTTCCGCTGGACGAACTTGGCGCCGCGGCCTTCGGGTGGGTATTTTTGGGCGCGGCTGTGCCCGCGCCCTATTTTTGGCACACGGAGGTGCCTCGCAAAGTCTCGCGCAATTCCGAGTCCGGCGGACGAAGTTGGCCCACCCTACCCCCCAAGGCTATAGCCCACCCGTTTTTGTGGCCTTTTTCCGGTGGACGAACTTGGCGCCGCGGCCTTCGGGCGGGTATTTTTGGGCGCGTTTGTGCCTGCTGCCTATTTTTGGCACACGGAGGCGCCTCGCAAAGTCTCGCGCCATTCCGAGTTCGGCGGACGAAGTTGGCCAGCCCCACCCCCCAAGGCTATTGCCCACCCGTTTTTGTGGCCATTTTCCGCTGGACAAACTTGGCGCCCCGGCCTTCGGGCGGGAGATTTTTGGGCGCGGCTGTGCCCGCGGCCTATTTTTGGCAGACGGAGGCGCCTCCCAAAGTCTCGTGCCATTCTGAGTCCGGCGGACGAAGTGGGCCAGCCCCACCCCCCAAGGCTATAGCCCACCCGTTTTTGTGGCCTTTTTCCGTTGGACGAACTTGGCGCCGCGGCCTACGAGCGGGTATTTTTGGGCGCGGCTGTGCCTGCGGCCTATTTTTGGCACATGGGGGCACCTCGCAAAGTCTCGCGCCATTCCGAGTCCGGCGGACGAAGTTGGCCAGCCCCACCCCCCAAGGCTATAGCCCACCCGTTTTTGTGGCCTTTTTCCGTTGGACGAACTTCGCGCCGCGGCCTTCGAGCGGGTATTTTTGGGCGCGGCTGTGCCCGCGGCCTATTTTTGGCACATGGGGGCGCCTCGCAAAGTCTCGTGCCATTCCGAGTCCGGCGGACGAAGTTGGCCAGCCCCACCCCCCAAGGCTATAGCCCACCCGTTTTTGTGGCCTTTTTCCGCTGGATGAACTTGGCGCCGCAGCCTTTGGGCGGGTATTTTTGGGCGCGGCTGTGCCCGTGGTCTCTTTTTGGCACACGGAGGCCGCTCACAAAGTCTGGCGCCATTCCGAGTCCGGCGGACGAAGTCGGCCAGCCCCACCACCCAAGGCTATAGCCCACCCGTTTTTGTGGCCTTTTTCCGCTGGACGAACTTGGCACCGCGGCCTTCGGGCGGGTATTTTCGGGCGTGGCTGTGCCCGCGGCCTATTTTTGGCACATGGGGGCACCTCGCAAAGTCTCGCGCCATTCCGAGTCCGGCGGACGAAGTTGGCCAGCCCCACCCCCCAAGGCTATAGCCTACCCGTTTTTGTGGCCTTTTTCCGTTGGACGAACTTGGCGCCGCGGCCTTCGAGCGGGTATTTTTGGGCGCGGCTGTGCCCGCGGCCTATTTTTGGCACATGGGGGCGCCTCGCAAAGTCTCGTGCCATTCCGAGTCCGGCGGACGAAGTTGGCCAGCCCCACCCCCCAAGGCTATAGCCCACCCGTTTTTGTGGCCTTTTTCCGCTGGACGAACTTGGCGCCGCAGCCTTCGGGCGGGTATTTTTGGGCGCGGCTGTGCCCGTGGTCTATTTTTGGCACACGGAGGCCGCTCACAAAGTCTGGCGCCATTCCGAGTCCGGCGGACGAAGTCGGCCAGCCCCACCACCCAAGGCTATAGCCCACCCGTTTTTGTGGCCTTTTTCCGCTGGACGAACTTGGCACCACGGCCTTCGGGCGGGTATTTTCGGGCGTGGCTGTGCCCGCGGCCTATTTTTGGCACACGGAGGCACCTCGCAATGTCTCGCGCCATTCCGAGTCTGGCGGACGAAGTGGGCCAGCCCCACCCCCAAGGCTATAGCCCACCCGTTTTTGTGGCCTTTTTCCGCTGGACGAACTTGGCGCCGCGGCCTTTTGGCGGGTATTCTTGGGCGCGGCTGTGCCCGCGGCCTCTTTTAGGCACACAGAGGCGCCTCGCCAAGTTTCGCACTATTCCGAGTCCGGCGGAAGAAGTTTGCCAGCCCCACCCCCCAAGGCGATAGCCCACCCGTTTTTGTGGCCTTTTTCCGCTGGCCGAACTTGGCGCCGCGGCCTTCGCGCGGGTATTTTTGGGCGCGGCTGTGTCTGCGGCCAATTTTTGGCACACGGAGGTGCCTCGCAAAGTCTCGCGCCATTCCGAGTCCGGCGGATGAAGTTGGCCAGCCCCACCACCCAAGGCTATAGCCCACCCGTTTTTGTGGCCTTTTTCCGCTGGACGAACTTGGCGCCGCGGCCTTCGGGCGGGTATTTTTGGGCGCGGCAGTGCCCGCGGCCTATTTTTGGCACACGGAGGAACCTCGCAAAGTTTGGCACATTCCGACTCCGGCGGACGAAGTTGGCCAGCCCCACCCCCCAAGGCTATAGCCCACCCGTTTTTGTTGCCTTTTTCCGCTGGACGAACTTGGCGCCGCGGCCTTCGGGCCGGTATTTTTGGGCGTAGCTGTGTCCGCGGCCAATTTTTTGCCCACGGAGGCATCTCGCAAAGTCTCGCGCCATTCCGAGTCCGGAGGACGAAGGTGGCCGGCCCCACCACCCAAGGCTATAGGCCACCCGTTTTTGTGGCCTTTTTCCGCTGGACGAACTTGGCGCCGCGGCCTTCGGGCGGGTATTTTTGGGCGCGGCAGTGCCCGCGGCCTATTTTTGGCACACGGAGGAACCTCGCAAAGTTTGGCACCATTCCGACTCCGGCGGACGAAGTTGGCCAGCCCCACCCCCCAAGGCTATAGCCCACCCGTTTTTGTTGCCTTTTTCCGCTGGACGAACTTGGCGCCGCGGCCTTCGGGCCGGTATTTTTGGGCGTAGCTGTGTCCGCGGCCAATTTTTTGCCCACGGAGGCATCTCGCAAAGTCTTGCGCCATTCCGAGTCCGGAGGACGAAGGTGGCCGGCCCCACCCCCTAAGGCTATAGCCCACCCATTTTTGTGGCCTTTTTCCGCTGGACGAACTTGGCGCCGCGGCCTTCGGGCGGGTATTTTTGGGCGCGGCTGTGCCCGCAGCCTATTTTTGGCACACGGAGGTGCCTCGCGAAGTCTCGCGCCATTCCGAGTCCGGCAGATGAAGTTGGCCAGCCCCACCCCCCAAGGCTATAGCCCACCCGTTTTTGTGGCCTTTTTCTGCTGGACGAACTTGGCGCCGCGGCCTTAAGGCGGGTATTTTTGGACGCGGCTGTGCCCGCGGCCGGTTTTTGTTACACAGAGGTGCCTCGCAAAGTCTGGCACCATTCCGAGCCCGGTGGACGAAGTTGGCCAGCCCCACCCCCAAGGCTATAGCCCACCCGTTTTTGTGGCCTTTTTCCGCTGGACGAACTTGGCGCAGCGCCCTTCGGGCCGGTATTTTTGGGCGCGGCTGTGCCCGTGGCCTATTTTTGGCACACGGTGGCGCCTCGCAAAGTCTCGCGCCATTTCGAGTCCGGCGGACGAAGTTGGCCAGCCCCAACCCCCAAGGGTATAGCCCACCCGTTTTAGTGGCCTTTTTCCGCTGGACGAACTTGGCGCCGCGGCCTTCGGGCGGGTATTTTTGGGCGCGGCTGTGCCCGCGGCCTATTTTTGGCACACGGAGGTGCCTCGCAAAGTCTCGCGCCATTCCGAGTCCGGCGGAGGAAGTTGGCCAGCCCCACCCCCCAAGGCTATAGCCCACCCGTTTTTGTGGCCTTTTTCCGATGGACGAACTTGGCGCCGCGGCCTTCGGGCTGGTATTTTTGGGCGCGGCTTTGTCCGTGGCCTATTTTTGGCACACGGAGGCGCCTCGCAAAGTCTCGCGCCATTCCGAGTCCGGCGGACGAAGTTGGCCAGCCCCAACCCCCAAGGCTATAGCCCACCCGTTTTAGTGGCCTTTTTCCGCTGGACGAACTTGGCGCCGCGGCCTTCAGGCGGGTATTTTTGGGCGCGGGTGTGCCCGCGGCCTATTTTTGGCACACGGAGGTGCCTCGCAAAGTCTCGCGCCATTCCGAGTCCGGCGGAGGAAGTTGGCCAGCCCCACCCCCCAAGGCTATAGCCCACCCGTTTTTGTGGCCTTTTTCCGCTGGACGAACTTGGCGCAGCGCCCTTCGGGCCGGTATTTTTGGGCGCGGCTGTGCCCGTGGCCTATTTTTGGCACACGGAGGCGCCTCGCAAAGTCTCGCGCCATTTCGAGTCCGGCGGACGAAGTTGGCCAGCCCCAACCCCCAAGGGTATAGCCCACCCGTTTTAGTGGCCTTTTTCCGCTGGACGAACTTGGCGCCGCGGCCTTCGGGCGGGTATTTTTGGGCGCGGCTGTGCCCGCGGCCTATTTTTGGCACACGGAGGTGCCTCGCAAAGTCTCGCGCCATTCCGAGTCCGGCGGAGGAAGTTGGCCAGCCCCACCCCCCAAGGCTATAGCCCACCCGTTTTTGTGGCCTTTTTCCGATGGACGAACTTGGCGCCGCGGCCTTCGGGCTGGTATTTTTGGGCGCGGCTTTGTCCGTGGCCTATTTTTGGCACACGGAGGCGCCTCGCAAAGTCTCGCGCCATTCCGAGTCCGGCGGACGAAGTTGGCCAGCCCCAACCCCCAAGGCTATAGCCCACCCGTTTTAGTGGCCTTTTTCCGCTGGACGAACTTGGCGCCGCGGCCTTCAGGCGGGTATTTTTGGGCGCGGGTGTGCCCACGGCCTATTTTTGGCACACGGAGGTGCCTCGCAAAGTCTCGCGCCATTCCGAGTCCGGCGGAGGAAGTTGGCCAGCCCCACCCCCCAAGGCTATAGCCCACCCGTTTTTGTGGCCTTTTTCCGCGGGACGCACTTGGCGCCGCGGCCTTCGGGCTGGTATTTTTGGGCGTGGCTGTGCCCGCGGCCTATTTTTGGCACACGGAGGTGCCTCACAAAGTCTCGCGCCATTCCGAGTCCGGCGGACGAAGTTGGCCAGCCCCACCCCCCAAGGCTATAGCCCACCCGTTTTTGTGGCCTTTTTCCGATGGACGAACTTGGCGCCGCGGCCTTCGGGCTGGTATTTTTGGGCGCGGCTTTGTCCGCGGCCTATTTTTGGCACACGGAGGCGCCTCGCAAAGTCTCGCGCCATTCCGAGTCCGGCGGACGAAGTTGGCCAGCCCCACCCCCCAAGCCTATAGCCCACCCGTTTTTGTGGCCTTTTTCCGCTGGACGAACTTGGCGCCACGGCCTTCAGGCGGGTATTTTTGGGCGCGGCTGTGCCCGCGGCCTATTTTTCGCACACGGAGACGCCTCGCAAAGTCTCGCGCCATTCCGAGTCCGGCGGACGAAGTTGGCCAGCCCCACCCCCCAAGGCTATAGCCCACCCGTTTTTGTGGCCTTTTTCCGCTGGACGAACTTGGCGCCCCGGCCTTCGTGCGGGTATTTTTCGGTACGGCTGTACCCGCAGCCTATTTTTGGCACACGGAGGCGCCTCGCAAAGTCTCGCGCCATTCCGAGTCCGGCGGACGAAGTGGGCCAGCCCCACCCCCCAAGGCTATAGCCCACCCGTTTTTGTGGCCATTTTCCGCTGGACGAACTTGGCGCCCCGGCCTTCGGACGGGTATTTTTGGGCGCGGCTGTGCCCGCGGCCTGTTTTTGGGACACGGAGGAGACTCGCAAAGTCACGCGCCATTCCGAGTCCGGCGGACGAAGTTGGCAAGCCCCACCCCCCAAGGCTATAGCCCACCCGTTTTTGTGGCCTTTTTCCGTTGGACGAACTTGGCGCCCCGGCCTTCGGGCGGTTATTTTTGGGCACGGCTGTGCCCGCGGCCTAGTTTTGGCACACCGTGGTGCCTCATAAAGTCTCGCGCCATTCCGAGTCCGGCGGAAGAAGTGGGCCAGCCCCACCCCCCAAGGCTATAGCCCACCCGTTTTTGTGGCCTTTTTCCGCTGGACGAACTTGACGGCCCGGCCTTCGGGCGGGTATTTTTGGGCGCGGCTGTGCCCGCGGCCTATTCTTGGCACACGGAGGTGCCTCGCAAAGTCTCGCGCCATTCCGAGTCCGGCGGACGAAGTTGGCCAGCCCCACCCCCCAAGGCTATAGCCCACTCGTTTTTTGGCCTTTTTCCGCTGGACGAACTTGGCGCCCCGGCCTTCGGGCGGGTATTTTTTGGCGCAGCTGTTCCCGCGGCCTGTTTTTGGGACACGGAGGCACCTCGTAAAGTCTCGCGCCATTCCGAGTCCGGCGGACGAAGTTGGCCAGCCCCACACCCGAAGGCTATAGCCCACCCGTTTTTGTGGCCATTTTCCGCTGGACGAACTGGGCGCCCCGGCCTTCGGACGGGTATTTTTGGGCGCGGCTGTGCCCGCGGCCTGTTTTTGGGACACGGAGGAGCCTCGCAAAGTCACGCGCCATTCCGAGTCCGGCGGACGAAGTTGGCAAGCCCCACCCCCCAAGGCTATAGCCCACCCGTTTTTGTGGACTTTTTCCGTTGGACGAATTTGGCGCCCCGGCCTTCGGGCGGTTATTTTTGGGCACGGCTGTGCCCGCGGCCTAGTTTTGGCACACCGAGGTGCCTCATAAAGTCTCGCGCCATTCCGAGTCCGGCGGAAGAAGTGGGCCAGCCCCACCCCCCAAGGCTATAGCCCACCCGTTTTTGTGGCCTTTTTGCGCTGGACGAACTTGGCGCCCCGGCCTTCGGGTGGGTATTTTTGGGTACGGCTGTGCCCACGGCCTATTTTTGGTACACGGAGGTGCCTCGCAAAGTCTCGCGCCATTCCGAGTCCGGCGGACGAAGTTGGCCAGCCCCACCGCCCAAGGCTATAGCCCACCCGTTTTTGTGGCCTTTTTCCGCTGGACGAACTTGGCGCCCCGGCCTTCGGGCGTGTATTTTTGGGCGCGGCCGTGCCCGCGGCCTATTCTTGGCACACGGAGGTGCCTCGCAAAGTCTCGTGCCATTCCGAGTCCGGCGGACGAAGTTGGCCAGCCCCACCCCCCAAGGCTATAGCCCACCCGTTTTTGTGGCCTTTTTCCGCTGGACGAACATGGCGCCCCGGCGTTCGGGCGGGTATTTTTTGGCGAGGCTGTGTCCGCGGCCTATTTTTGGCACACGGAGTTGCCTCATAAAGTCTCGCGCCATTCCGAGTCCGGCGGAAGAAGTTGGCCATCCCCACCCCCCAAGGCTATAGCCCACCCGTTTTTGTGGCCTTTTTCCGTTGGACGAACTTGGCGCCCAGGCCTTCGGGCGGTTATTTTTGGGCACGGCTGTGCCCGCGGCCTAGTTTTGGCACACCGAGGTGCCTCATAAAGTCTCGCGCCATTCCGAGTCCGGCGGAAAAAGTGGGCCAGCCCCACCCCCCAAGGCTATAGCCCACCCGTTTTTGTGGCCTTTTTTCGCTGGACGAACTTGGCGCCCCGGCCTTCGGGCGCGTATTTTTGGGTGCGGCCGTGCCCGAGGCCTATTCTTGGCACACGGAGGTGCCTCGCAAAGTCTCGTGCCATTCCGAGTCCGGCGGACGAAGTTGGCCAGCCCCACCCCCCAAGGCTATAGCCCACCCGTTTTTGTGGCCTTTTTCCGCTGGACGAACTTGGCGCCCCGGCCTTCGGGCGGGTATTTTTGGGTGAGGCTGTGCCCGCGGCCTATTTTTGGCACACGGAGGTGCCTCATAAAGTCTCGCGCCATTCCGAGTCCGGCGGAAGAAGTTGGCCAGCCCCACCACCCAAGGCTATAGCCCACCCGTTTTTGTGGCCTTTTTCCGCTGGACGAACTTGGCGCCCCGGCCTTCGGGCGGGTATTTTTGGGCGCGGCTGTGCCCGCGTCCTGTTTTTGGGACACGGAGGCGCCTCACAAAGTCTCACGCCATTCCGAGTCCGACGGACGAAGTTGGCCAGCCCCACCCCCCAAGGCTATAGCCCACCCGTTTTTGTGGCCTTTTTCCGCTGGACGAACTTGGCGCCGCGGCCTTCGGGCGGATATTTTTGGGCGAGGCTGTGTCCGCGGCCTATTGTTGGCACACGGAGGCACCTCTCAAAGTCTCGCGCCATTCTGAGTCCGGCGGACGATGTTGGCCAGCCCCACCCCCCAAGGCTATAGCCCACCCGTTTTTGTGGCCTTTTTCCGCTGGACGAACTTGGCGCCCCGGCCTTCGGGCGGGTATTTTTGGGCGCGGCGGTACCCGCGGCCTATTTTTGGTACACGGAGGTGCCTCGCAAAGTCTCGCGCCATTCCGAGTCCGGCGGACGAAGTGGGCCAGCCCCACCCCCCAAGGCTATAGCCCACCCGTTTTTGTGGCCTTTTTCCGCGGGACGAACTTGGCGGCCCGGCCTTCGGGCGGGTATTTTTGGGCGCGGCTGTGCCCGCGGCCAATTTTTGGGACAGGGAGGCTCCTCGCAAAGTCTCGTGCCATTCCGAGTCCGGCGGACGAAGTTGGCCAGCCCGACCCCCCAAGGCTATAGCCGACCCGTTTTTGTGGCCTTTTTCCGCTTGATGAACTTGGCGCCCCAGCCTTCGGGCGGGTATTTTTGGGTACGGCTTTGCCCGCGCCCTATTTTTGGTACACGGAGGTGCCTCACAAAGTCTCGCGCCATTCCGAGTCCGGCGGACGAAGTTGGCCAGCCCCACCGCCCAAGGCTATAGCCCACCCGTTTTTGTGGCCTTTTTCCGCTGGACGAACTTGGCGGCCCGGCCTTCGGGCGGGTATTTTTGGGCGCGGCTTTGCCTGCGGCCTATTCTTGGCACACGGAGGTGCCTCGCGAAGTCTCGCGCCATTCCGAGTCCGGCGGACGAAGTTGGCCAGCCCCACCCCCCAAGGCTATAGCCCACCCGTTTTTTGGCCATTTTTCCGCTGGGGGGTTTGGACGCGCCGACCTTCGGGCGGTTATTTTTGGGCGCGGCTGTGCCTGCGGCCTATTTTTGGAACGCGGAGGCTGCTCGCAAAGTCTCGTCCCATTCCGAGTCCGGCGGACGAAGTTGGCCAGCCCCTCCCCCCAAGTCTATAACCCACCCATTTTTTGGCCATTTTTGCGCTGGACGAACTTGGCGCCCCGGCCTTCGGGCTGGTATTTTTGGACGCGGCTGAGCCCGTGGCCTATTTTTGGCACATGGAGGCGCCTCGCGAAGTCTCGCGCCATTCCGAGTCCGGCGGACGAAGTTGGCCAGCCCCACCCCCCAAGGCTATAGCCCACCCGTTTTTTGGCCATTTTTCCGCTGGGGGGTTTGGGCGCGCCGACCTTCGGGCGGTTATTTTTGGGCGCGGCTGTGCCCGTGGCCTATTTTTGGCACGCGGAGGCCGCTCGTAATGTCTTGCCCCATTCCGAGTCCGGCGGACGAAGTGGGCCAGCCCCTCCCCCCAAGGCTATAGCCCACCCGTTTTTTGGCCATTTTTCCGCTGGACGAACTTGGCGCCCCGGCCTTCGGGCAGTTATTTTTGGGCGTGGCTGTGTCTGCGGCCTATTTTTGGCACGCGGAGGCCGCTCGCAAAGTCTCGCCCCATTCTGAGTCCGGCGGACGAAGTTGGCCAGCCCCTCCCCCCAAGGCTATAGCCCACCCGTTTTTGTGGCCTTTTTCCGTTGGACGAACTTGGCGCCCTGGCCTTCGTGCTGTTATTTTTGGGTGCGGCTGTGCCCGTGGCCTATTTTTGGCACGTGGAGGCCACTCGCAAAGTCTCGCCCCATTCCGAGTCCGGCGGACGAAGTGGGCCAGCCCCTCCCCCCAAGGCTATAGCCCACCCGTTTTTTGGCCATTTTTCCGCTGGACGAACTTGGCGCCCCGGCCTTCGGGCGGTTATTTTTTGGCGCGGCTGTGCCCGTGGCCTATTTTTGGAACGCGGAGGCCACTCGTAAAGTCTCGCCCCATTCCGAGTCCGGAGGACGATGTTGGCCAACCCCACCCCCCAAGGCTAAAACCCACCCGTTTTTTGGCCATTTTTCCACTGGGGGGTTTGGGCGCGCCGACCTTCGGGGGGTTATTTTTGGGCGTGGCTGTGCCTGCGGTCTATTTTTGGCACGCGGAGACCGCTCTTAAAGTCTTGCCCCATTCCGAGTCCGGCGGACGAAGTTGGCCAGCCCCTCCCCCCAAGGCAATAGCCCACCCGTTTTTTGGCTATTTTTCCGCTGGACGAACTTGGCGCCCCGGCCTTCGGGCGGTTATTTTTGCGTACGGCTGTGCCCGCGGCCTATTTTTGGCACGCGGAGGCCGCTCGCAAAGTCTCGCCCCATTCCGAGTCCGGCGGACGAAGTTGGCCAGCCCCACCCCCCAAGGCTATAGCCCACCCATTTTTTGGCCATTTTTCCGCTGGGGGGTTTGGGCGCGCCGACCTTCGGGGGGTTATTTTTGGGTGCGGCTGTGCCTGCGGTCTATTTTTGGCACGCGGAGACCGCTCTTAAAGTCTCGCCCCATTCCGAGTCCGGCGGACGAAGTTGGCCAGCCCCTCCCCCCAAGGCTATAGCCCACCCGTTTTTGGCTATTTTTCCGCTGGACGAACTTGGCGCCCCGGCCTTCAGGCGGTTATTTTTGTGTACGGCTGTGCCCGCGGCCTATTTTTGGCACGCGGAGGCCGCTCACAAAGTCTCGCCCCATTCCGAGTCCGGCGGACGAAGTTGGCCAGCCCCACCCCCCAAGGCTATAGCCCACCCGTTTTTTGGCCATTTTTCCGCTGGGGGGTTTGGGCGCGCCGACCTTCGGGGGGTTATTTTTGGACGCGGCTGTGTCTGCGGCCTATTTTTGGCATGCGGAGGCCGCTCGCAAAGTTTCACCCCATTCCGAGTCCGGCGGACGAAGTTGGCCAGCCCCTCCCCCCAAGGCTATAGCCGACCCGTTTTTTGGCCATTTTTCCGCTGGACGAACTTGGCGCCCCGGCCTTCGGGCGGTTATTTTTGGGCGCAGCTGTGCCCGCGGCCTATTTTTGGCAAACGGAGGCCCCTCGCAAAGTCTCGCGCCATTCCGAGTCCGGCGGACAAAGTTGGCCAGCCCCACCCCCCAAGGCTATAGCCCACCCATTTTTGTGGGCTTTTTCCGCTAGGCGAACTTGGCGCCCCGGCCTTCGGGCGGTTATTTTTGTTCGTGGCTGTGCCTGCGGCCTATTGTTGGAAATCTGAGGCTGCTCGTAAAGTCTCACCCCATTCCGAGTCCGGCTGACGAACTAGGCCAGCCCCACCCCTTAGGCTATAGACCACCCATTTTTGTGGCATTTTTCCGCTGGACGAACTAAGCGCCCCGGCCTTCGGTGGTTTTTTTTGGGCACGGCTGTGCCCACGGCCTATTTTTGGCACATAGAGGCCGCTCGCAAAGTCTCGGCCCATTCCGAGTCCACCGGACAAACTTGGCCAGCCCCAACCCCCAAGGCTATAGCCCACCAGTTTTGATGGCCTTTTTCCGCTGGACGAAGTTGGTGCCATGGCCTACGTTCAGCCTATTTTTGGTACACAGAGGCCGCTCGCAAAGTCTCGCCCCATTCCGAGTCCGGCGGACGAACTTGGCCAGCCCCACCCCCCAAGGCCATAGCCCACCCGTTTTTGTGGCCTGTTTCCGCTGGACGAACTTGGCGCCCCGGCCTTCGGGCGGTTATTTTTGTGCGCGGCTGTGTCCGCGGCCTATTGTTGGTACACGGAGGGCGCTCGTAAAGTCTCGCCCCATTCCGAGTCTGGCGGACGAACTTCGCCAGCCCCACCCCCCAAGGATATAGCCCACCAGTTTTGGTGGCCTTTTTCCGCTGGACGAAGTTGGTACCACGGCCTTCGTGAGGCCTAGTTTTGGTACACAGAAGCCGCTCGCAAAGTCTCGCCCCATTCCGAGTCCGGCGGACGAACTTGGCCAGCCCCACCCCCCAAGGCCATAGCCCACCCGTTTTTGTGGCCTGTTTCCGCTGGACGAACTTGGCGCCCCGGCCTTCGGGCGGTTATTTTTGTGTGCGGCTGTGTCCGCGGCCTATTTTTGGTACACGGAGGCCGCTCACAAAGTCTCACCCAATTCCGAGTCCGGCGGACGAATTTGGCCTGTCCCACCCCGCAAGGCTATAGCCCACCCATTTTTGTGGCCTTTTTCCGCTGGACGAACTTGGCGCGCCGGCCTTCGGGTGGTTATTTTTGGGTGCGGCAGTGCCGGCTGCCTATTTTTGGCACACGGAGGCCACTCAGAAAGTCTCGTCCCATTCCCAGTCCGGAGGACGAACTTGGCCAGCCCCACCCCCCAAGGATATAGCCCACCCGTTTTTGTGGCCTTTTTCTGCTGGACGAACTTTTTGCCCCGGCCTTCGGGTGGTTATTTTTGGGCACGGCTGTGGTCAAGGCCTATTTTTTGCACATGGAGGCCGCTCGCAAAGTTTCACCCCATTCCGAGTCCGGCGGACGAACTTGGCAGCCCCACCCCCCAAGGCTATAGCCCTCCTGTTTTTGTGGACTTTTTCCGCTGGACGAACTTGGCGCCCCGGCCTTCGAGCGGTTATTTTTGGGCGTGGCTGTTCCCGCGGCCTATTTTTGGAACATGGAGGCCACTCGCAAAGTCTCGTCCCATTCCCAGTCCGGAGGACGAACTTGGCCAGCCCCACCCCCCAAGGCTATAGCCCACCTGTTTTTGTGGCCTTTTTCCGCGGGATGACCTTGGCGCCCCGGCCTTCGGGAGATTATTTTTGTACGCGGCTGTGTCCGTGGCCTATTTTTGGAACACGTAGGCCACTCGCAAAGTCTCGTCCCATTCCCAGTCCGGAGGGCGAAGTTGGCCAGCCCCACCCCCCAATGCTATTGCCCCCCCGTTTTTGTGGCCTTTTTCCGCTGGACGAACTAAGCGCCCCGGCCGTCGGTGGTTTTTTTTGGGGGCGGTGGTGCCCACGGCCTATTTTTGGCACACAGAGGCCGCTCTCAAAGTCTCGCCCCATTCCGAGTCCGGCAGACGAACTTGGCCAGCCCCACCCCCCAAGGCTATAGCCCACAAGTTTGGTGGCCTTTTTCTGCTGGACGAAGTTGGTGCCACGGACTGCAGGCGGTTATTTTTGGGCGCGGCTGTGACCGCGGCCTATTTTTGACACATGGAGGCCGCTCGCAATGTCTCGCCCCATTCCGAGACCGGCGGACGAACTTGGCCAGCCCCACCCCCCAAGGCTATAGCCCACCCGTTTTTGTGGCCTTTTTCGGCTGGACGAACTTGGCGCCCCGGCCTTCGTGCCATTATTTTTGAGCGCGGCTGTGCCCGCGGTATATTTTTGGCACACGGAGGCTGCTCGCAAAGTCTCGTCCAATTCCGAGTCCGGCGGACGAACTTGGCCGGCCCCTCCCCCCAAGGCATTCGCCCACCCATTTTTGTGGCCTTTTTCCGCTGGACTAACTTGGCGCCCCGGCCTTCGGGCGGTTATTTTTGGGCGCGGCTGTGCCCGCGGCATATTTTTGGCACACGGAGGCTGCTCGCAAAGTCTCGCCCAATTCCGAGTCCGGCGGACGAACTTGGCCGGCCCCTCCCCCCAAGGCATTCGCCCACCCATTTTTGTGGCCTTTTTCCGCTGGACGAACTTGGCGCCCCGGCCTTCGGGCGGTTATTTTTGGGCGCGGCTGTGCCTGCGGCATATTTTTGGCATACGGAGGCCCCTCGCAAAATCTGGCCCCATTCCGAGTCCGGCGGATGAACTTGTCCAGCCCCTCCCCCCAAGGCTATAGCCCACCCGTTTTTTGGGCATTTTTGCGGTGGACGAACTTGAGGACCGGACCTTCGGGCACTTATTTTTGAGCGCGGCTGTGCCCGCGGCCTATTTTTGGCACACGCAGGCCGCTCGCAAAGTCTGGCCCCATTCCTAGTCCGGCGGACGAACTTGGCCAGCCCCTCCGCCCAAGGGTATAGCCCACCCGTTCTTTGGGCATTTTTGCGGTGGGCGAACTTGGCGACCGGACCTTCGGGGACAAAAATAGGCCGCGGGCTGTGACACGGAGGCCCCTCGCAAAGTCTGGCCCCATTCCGAGTCCAGTGGACGAACTTGGCCCGCCCCCCCCTAAAGCTATAGCCCACCCGTTTTCTGGGCATTTTTGCGGCGGACGAACTTGGGGACCGGACCTTCGGGTGCTTATTTTTGGACGCGGCTGTGCCCGCGGACTATTTTTGGCACACGAAGACACCTCGCAAAGTCTGGCTCCATTCCGAGTCCGGCAGACGAACTTTGCCAGCTCCTCACGCCTAGGCTATAGCCCACCGTTTTTTGGGCGTTTTTGCGGCGGTCAAACTTGGGGACCGGATCTTCAGGGGCTTATTTTTGGCGCGGTTGTGCCCGCGGCCTATTTTTAGCACACGGAGGCCCCTCGCAATGTTTGGCCCCATTCCGTGTCCGGCGAACGAACTTGGCCAACCCCTCCCCCCAAGGCTATAGCCCACCCATTTTCTGGGCATTTTTGCGTCGGACGAATTATGGGACCGGACCTTCGGGCGCTTATATTTTGGCACGGCTGTGCCCGTGGCCTATTTTTGCCAAACGGAGGCCCCTTGCAAAGTCTGGCCCCATTCCGAGTCCGGCGGACGAACATGGCCAGCCCCTCCCCCCAAGGCTACAGCCCACTCATTTTTTGGGCATTTTTGCAACGGACTAACATGGGGACCGGACCTTCGGGCTCTTATTTTTGGACACGGATGTGCCCGTGGATTATTTTTGGCACACGGAGACCCGTCGCAAAGTCTGGCCCCATTCCGAGTCCGACGGACGAACTTGGCCAGCCCCTCCCCGCAAGGCTATAGCCCACCCGTTTTTTCGACATTTTTGCGGCGGACGAACTTGGGGACCGGACCTTCGGGCTGTTATTTTTGGGCGTGGCTGTGCCCGCGGCCTATTTTTGGCACACGGAGGCCCCTCGCAAAGTCTGGCCCCATTCCGAGTCCGGCGGACGAACTTGGCCAGCCCCTCCCCCCAAGGCTATAGCCCACCCGTTTTTTTGGCATTTTTGCGGCGGACGAACTGGGGTACCGGACCTTCGGGCGCTTATCTTTTGGTACAGCTGTGCCCGCGGCCTATTTTTTGCACACGGAGGCCCCTCGCAAAGTCTGGCCCCATTCCGAGTCCGGCGGACGAACTTGCCCTGCCCCTCCCCCCAAGGCTATAGCCCACCCGTTTTTTGGGCATTTTTGCGGCGGCGAACTTGGGGACCGGACCTTCGGGACCTTATTTTTGGGAGAGGCTGTGCCCACGGCCTATTTTTGTCACACGGAGGCCCCTCGCAAAGTCTGGCCCCATTCTGAGTCCGGCGGACGAACTTGGCCAACCCCTCCCCCCAAGGCTATAGCGCACCCATTTTTTGGGCATTTTTGCGGCGGACGAACTTCGGGACCGGACCTTCGGGCGCTTATTTTTGGGCGCGGCTTCGCCCGCAGCCTATTTTTAGCACACGGGGGACCCTCGCAACATCTGGCCCCATTCTGAGTCCGCCGAACGAACTTGGCCAGCCCCTCCCCCCAAGCCTATAGCACACCCGTTTTTTGGGCGTTTTTGCGGCGGACGAACTTGGGGACCGGACCTTCGGGCGCTTATTTTTGGGCGCGGCTGTGCCCGCGGCCTATTTTTGGCACACGGAGGCCCCTCGCAAAGTCTGGCCCCATTCCGAGTCCGGCGGACGAACTTGGCCAGCCCCTCCCCCCAAGGCTATAGCCCACCCGTTTTTTCGGCATTATTGCGGCGGACGAACTTGGGGACCGGAACTTCGGGTTCTTATTTTTGGGCGTGGTTTTGTCCGCGGCCTATTTTTGGCACACGGAGGCCCCTCGCAAAGTCTAGCCCCAATTCCGAGTCCGGCGGACGAACTTGGCCGGCCCCTCCCCCCAAGTCATTCGCCCACCCATTTTTGTGGCCTTTTTCCGCTGGACTAACTTGGCGCCCCGGCCTTCGGGCGGTTATTTTTGGGCGCGGCTGTACCCGCGGCATATTTTTGGCACACGGAGGCTGCTCGCAAAGTCTCGCCCAATTCCGAGTCCGGCGGACGAACTTGGCCGGCCCCTCCCCCCAAGGCATTCGCCCACCCTTTTTTGTGGCCTTTTTCCGCTGGACTAACTTGGCGCCCCGGCCTTCGGGCGGTTATTTTTGGGCGCGGCTGTGCCCGCGGCATATTTTTGGCATACGGAGGCCGCTCGGAAAGCCTCGTCCCATTCCCAGCCCGGCGGACGAACTTGGCCAGCCCCACCCCCCAAGGATATAGCCCACCCGTTTTTGTGGCCTTTTTCCGCTGGACGAACTTGGTGCCCCGGCCTTCGGGTGGTTATTTTTTGGAGCGGCGGTGCCCACGGCCTTTTTTTGGAACACGGAGGCCGCTCACAATGTCTCGCCCCATTCCGAGTCCGGCGGGCAAACTTGGCCAGCCCCACCGCCCAAGGCTATAGCCCACCCGTTTTTGTGGCCTTTTTCCGCTGGACGAACTTGGCGCCCCGGCCTTCGTGCCATTATTTTTGAGCGCGGCTGTGCCCGCGGCATATTTTTGGCACACGGAGGCTGCTCGCAAAGTCTCGTCCAATTCCGAGTCCGGCGGACGAACTTGGCCGGCCCCTCCCCCCAAGGCATTCGCCCACCCATTTTTGTGGCCTTTTTCCGCTGGACTAACTTGGCGCCCCGGCCTTCGGGCGGTTATTTTTTGGCGCGGCTGTGCCCGCGGCATATTTTTGGCACACGGAGGCTGCTCGCAAAGTCTCGCCCAATTCCGAGTCCGGCGGACGAACTTGGCCGGCCCCTCCCCCCAAGGCATTCGCCCACCCATTTTTGTGGCCTTTTTCCGCTGGACTAACTTGGCGCCCCGGCCTTCGGGCGGTTATTTTTGGGCGCGGCTGTGCCTGCGGCATATTTTTGGCATACGGAGGCCGCTCGGAAAGCCTCGTCCCATTCCAAGTCCGGCGGACGAACTTGGCCAGCCCCACCCCCCAAGGATATAGCCCACCCGTTTTTGTGGCCTTTTTCCGCTGGACGAACTTGGTGCCCCGGCCTTCGGGTGGTTATTTTTTGGAGCGGCAGTGCCAACGGCATTTTTTTGGAACACGGAGGCCGCTCGCAAAGTCTCGTCCCATTCCGAGTCCGGTGGACGAACATGGCCAGCCCCACCCCCCAAGGCTATTGCCCACCCGTTTTTGTGGCCTTTTTCCGCCGGACGAAGTTGGCGCCCCGGCCTTCGGGCGGTTATTTTTGGGTGTGGCTGTGTCCGTGGCCTATTTTTGGCACCCAGAGGCAGGTCACAAAGTCTCGTCCCATTCTGAGTCCGGCGGACAAACTTGGCCAGCCCCACAGCCCGAGGCTATAGCCCACCTGTTTTTGTGGCCTTTTTCCGCTGGACGAACTTGGCACCCCGGCCTTTGGGCGGTTATTTTTGGGCGCGGCTGTGTCCACAGCCTATTTTTGGTACACGGAGGCCCCTCACAAAGTCTCGCACCATTCCGAGTCCGGCGGACGAACTTGGCCAGCCCCTCCCCCCAAGGCTATAGCCCACCCGTTTTTTGGGCGTTTTTGCGGCTGACGAACTTGGGGACCGGACCTTCGGGCGCTTATTTTTGGGTGCGGCTGTGCCCGTAGCCTATTTTTGGTACATGGAGGCCGCTCGCAAAGTTTGGCCCTATTCCGAGCCCCACGGACGAAGTTGGCCAGCCCCTCCCCCCAAGGCTATAGCCCACCCGTTTTTTGGGCATTTTTGCGGCGGACGAACTTGGGGACCGGACCTTCGGGAGCTTATTTTTGGGTACGGCTGTGCCCGCGGCCTATTTTTTGTACATGGAGGCCCCTCGTAAAGTTTGGCCCCATTTCGAGTCTGGCGGACGAACTTCGCCAGCCCCTCCCCCAAGGCTATAGCCCACCCGTTTTTTGGGCATTTTTGCGGCGGACGAACTTGGGGACCGGACCTTCGGGCGCTTATTTTTGGGCGCGGCTATGCCCACGGCCTATTTTTGGAACACGGATGCCCCTCGCAAAGTCTATCCCCATTCCGAGTCCGGCAGACGAACTTGGGGACCGGACCTTCGGGCCCTTATTTTTGGGTGCGGCTGTGCCCGCGGCCTATTTTTGGCACACGGAGGCCCCTCGTAAAGTCTGGCCCCATTCCGAGTCTGGCGGACGAACTTCGCCAGCCCCTCCCCCAAGGCTATAGCCCACCCGTTTGTTGGGCGTTTTTTTGCGGATGAACTTGGGGACCGGACCTTCGGGGGCCTATTTTTGGCCGCGGGCACATTTTTGGCACACGGAGGCCCCTCACAAAGTCTAGCCCCATTCCAAGTCCCGCGACGAACTTGGCCAGCCCCTCCCCCCAAGGCTATAGCCCAGCCGTTTTTTGGGCGTTTTTGCGGCGGACGAACTTGGGGACCGGACCTTCGGGCACTTATTTTTGGGTGCGGCAGTGACTGCGGCCTACTTTTGGCACACGGAGGCCCCTCGCAAAGTCTGGCCCCATTCCGATTCCGGCGGACGAACTAGGCCAGCCCCTCCCCCCAAGGCTATAGCCCACCCGTTTTTTGGGCATTTTTGCGGCGGACGAACTTGGGGACCGGACCTTCGGGCGCTTATTTTTGGGTGCGGCTGTGCCTGTGCGCTACTTTTGGCACATGGAGGCCCCTCGCAAAGTCTGGCCCCATTCCAATTCCGGCGGAAGAACTTGGCCAGCCCCTCCCCCCAAGGCTATAGCCCACCCGTTTTTTGGGCGTTTTTACGGCGGACTTGACCTGACCTTCGCGCACTTATTTTTGGGCGCGGCTATGCCCGCGGCCTATTTTTGGAACACGGATGCCCCTCGCAAAGTCTATCCCCATTCCGAGTCCGGCGGACGAACTTGGGGACCGGACCTTCGGGCCCTTATTTTTGGGCACGGCTTTGCCCGCGGCCTATATTTGGCACACGGAGGCCCCTCGCAAAGTCTGGCCCCATTCCGAGTCCGGCGGATGAACTTGGCCAGCCCCTCCCCCCATGGCTATAGCCCACCCGTTTTTTGGGCGTTTTTGCGGCGGACGAACTTGGGGACCCGACCTTCGGGCGCTTATTTTTTGGTCATGGCTGTGCCCGCGGCCTATTTTTGGCACACGGAGGGCCCTCGCAAAGTCTGGCCCCATTATGAGTCCGGCGGACGAAGTTGGCCAGCCCCTCCCCCAAGGCTATAGCCCACCCGTTTTTTGGGCGTTTTTACGGCGGACGAACTTGGGGACCGTACCTTCGGGCTCTTATTTTTGGGCGCGGCTTTTCCAGTGGCCTATATTTGGCACACGGATGCCCCTCGCAAAGTCTGGCTCCATTCCGAGTCCGGCAGACGAACTTGGCCAGCCACTCCCCCCAAGGCCATAGCCCAACCGTTTTCTGGGCATTTTTGCGGTGGACGAACTTGGCCAGCCACTCCCCCCAAGGCCATAGCCCAACCGTTTTCTGGGCATTTTTGGGCAAGGCTCTATCCGTGGGCTATTTTTGGCACACGGAGGCTGCTCGCATAGTCTCATCCCATTCCCAGTCCGGCGGACGAACTTGGCCAGCCCCACCCCCCAAGCCTATAGCCCACCCGTTTTTGTGGCCTTTTTCCGTTGGACGAACTTGGCGCCCCGGCCATCTGGTGGTTCTTTTTGGGCCCGGCTGCATCCGCGCCTAGTTTTTGTACACGGAGGCTGCTCGCAAAGTCTCGGCCCATTCCGAGTCCGGCAGACGAACTTTGCGAGCCCCACCCCCCAAGGCTATAGCCCACCCGTTTTTGTGGTCTTTTTCCGATGGACGAACATGGCGACCCGGCCTTCGGGAGGTTATTTTTGGGCGCGGCCTTTTTTTGCCACACGGAAGCCACTCGCAAAGTCTCACCCCATTCCGAGTCCAGCGGACGAACTTGGCCAGCCCCACCGGCCAAGGCTATAGCCCACCCGTTTTTGTAGCCTTTTTCCGCAGGACGAACTTGTCGTCCCCGCCTTCGGGCAGTTATTTTTGGGCGCGGCTGTGCCCGCGGCCTATTTTTGGCACACGGAGGCCGCTCGCACAGTCTCATCCCATTCTTTGTCCGGCGGACGAACTAGGCCAGCCCCACCCCCCAAGGCTATAGCCCACCCGTTTTTGTGGCCTTTTTCCGCTGGACGAACTTGGCGCCCTGGCCTTCGGGCATTTAGTTTTGGACGCGGTTGTGTCCGCGGCCTATTTTTGGCACATGGAGGCTGCTCGCAATGTCTCGTCCCATTCCGAGTCCGGCGGACGAACTTGGCCAGCCCCACCCTCCAAGGCTGTAGCCCACCCATTGTTGTGGCCTTTTTCTGCTGGACGAACTTGGCGCCCCGGCCTTCGGGCTGATATTTTTGGGTGCGGCTGTGCCCGCGGCCTATTTTTGGCATACCGAGGCCGCTCGCATAGTCTCGTCCCATTCCGAGTCCAGCGGACGAACTTGGCCAGCCCCACCCCCCAAGGCTATAGCCCACCCGTTTTTGTGGCCTTTTTCCACTGGACGAAATTGTCTTCACGCCCTTCGGGCGGTTATTTTTGGGCGCGGCTGCTCCCGCGGCCTATTTTTGGCACATGGAGGCCGCTCACAAAGTATCGTCCCATTCCGAGTCCGGCGGACGAACTTGGCCAGCCCCACCCCCCAAGGCTATAGCCCACCCGTTTTTGTGGCCTTTTTACGCAGGACGAACTTGGCGTCCCGGCCTTCGGGCAGTTATTTTTGGGCGCGGCTGTACCCGCGGCCTATTTTTGGCACACATATGCTGCTCGTAAAGTCTCGTCCTATTCCGAGGCCAGCGGACAAACTTGGCCAGCCCCACCAGCCAAGATTATAGCCCACCCGTTTTTGTGGCCTTTTTCCGCATGACGAACTTGGCGTCCCGGCCTTCGGGCTGGTATTTTTGTGTACGGCTGTGCCCGCGGCCTATTTTTGGCAAACGGAGTCCACACGCAAAGTCTCGCCCCATTCCGAGTCCAGCGGACGAACTTTGCCAGCCCCACCCCCCAAGGCTATAGCCCACCTGTTTTTGTGGCCTTTTTCCGCTGGACGAACTTGGCGACCCGGCCTTCGGGCAGTTATTTTTGGGCGCGGCTGTGCCCGCGGCCTATTTTTGGCACACGGAGGCTGCTCGCAAAGTCTCATCCAATTCCGAGTCCGGCGGATGAACTTGGCCAGCCCCACCCCCCAAGGCTATTGCCCACCCGTTTATGTGGCCTTTTTCCGCTGGACGAACTTGGCGCCCCGGCCTTCGGGCAGTTATTTTTGGGCGCGGCTGTGCCCGCGGCCTATTTTTGGCACACGGAGGCTGCTCGCAAAGTCTCGTCCCATTCCGAGTCCAGTGGACAAACTTGGCCAGCCCCACCCCCAAAGGATATAGCCCACCCGTTTTTGTGGCCTTTTTCCACTGGACGAACTTGGTTTCCCGCCCTTCGGGGAATAATTTTTGGACGTGGCTGCGCCCGCGGCATATTTTTGGCACACGGAGGCCGCACGCAAAGTATCGTCCCATTCCTTGTCCGGTGGATGAATTTGGCCAGTCCCACCCCCCCAGGCTATAGCCCACCCGTTTTTGTGGCCTTTTTCCGCTGGACGAACTTGGCACCCCTGCCTTCGGGCGGTTATTTTTGGGCGTGGCTGTTCCCGCAGCCTATTTTTGAAAAGTTGAGGCCGCTCGTAAAGTCTCACACCATTCCGAGTCCGGCGGACGAACTTGGCGAAGCCCACCCCCCAAGGCTATAGCCCACCCGTTTTTGTGGCCTTTTTCCGCTGGACGAACTTGGCGCCCCGGCCTTCGCGTGGTTATTTTTGGGTGTGGCTCTGGCTGTGCCCTATTTTTGGCATACGGAGGCTGCTGGAATAGTCTCGTCGCATTCCAAGTCCGGCGGACGAACTTGCCAGCCCCACACCCCTAGGCTATAGCCCACCCGTTTTTCTGGCCTTTTTCCGCTGGACGAACTTGGCGTCCCAGCCTACGGGCGGTTATTTTTGGGCACGGCTGTGCCCTCAGCCTATTTTCGGCACACGGAGGCCGCTCACAAAGTCTCGTCCCATTCCGAGTCCGGCGGACGAACTTGGCCAGCCCCACCCCCCAAGGCTATAGCCCACCCGTTTTTGTGGCCTTTTTCCGCTAGACGAACTTGGCGCCCCGGCATTCGGGCGGTTATTTTTGGGTGTGGCTGTGACCACGGCCTATTTTTGGCACACGGAGTCCGCTCGCAAAGTCTCGTCCCATTCCGAGTCCAGCGGACGAACTAGGACAGCCCCACCCCCCAAGGCTACAGCCCACCCGTTTTTGTGGCCTTTTTCCGCTGGACGAACTTGGCGCCCCGGCCTTCGGGCGGTTAATTTTTGGGGGCGGCTGTGCCTGCGGCCTATTTTTGGCACACGGAGGCCGCTCGGAAAGTCTCGCCCCATTCCGAGTCCGGCGGACGAACTTGGCCAACCCCACCCCCCAAGGCTATAGCCCACCCGTTTTTGTTTCATTTTTCCGCCGGACGAACTTGGCGCCCCGGCCTTCGGGTGGTTATTTTTGGGCGCGGCTGTGCCCGTGGCCTATTTTTTACACACGGAGGCCCCTCGTAAAGTCTGGCCCCATTCCGAGTCCGGCGGACGAACTTGTCCAGCCCCTCCCCCCAAGGCTATAGCCCACCCGTTTTTTTGGCATTTTTGCGGCGGACGAACTGGGGTACCGGACCTTCGGGCGCTTATCTTTCGGTACAGCTGTGCCCGCGGCCTATTTTTTGCACACGGAGGCCACTTGCAAAGTCTAGCCCCATTCCGACTCCGGCGGACGAACTTGCCCAGCCCCTCCCCCCAAGGCTATAGCCCACCCGTTTTTTGGGCATTTTTGCGGCGGACGAACTTGGGGACCGGACCATCGGATGCTTATTTTTGGGAGAGGCTGTGCCCGCGGCCTATTTTTGGCACACGGAGCCCCCTCACAAAGTCTGGCCCCATTCTGAGTCCGGCGGACGAACTTGGCCAACTCCTCCCCCCAAGGCTATAGCGCACCCATTTTTTGGGCATTTTTGCGGCGGACGAACTTCGGGACCGGACCTTCGGGAGCTTATTTTTAGGCGCGGCTGTTCCTGCGGCCTATTTTTGGTACACGGAGGTGCCTCAAAAAGTCTGGCCCCATTCCGAGTCTGGCGGACGAACTTGGCCAGCCCCTCCCCCCAAAGCTATAGCCCACCCTTTTTTTGGGCATTTTTGCGGCAGACGAACATGGGGACCGGACCTTCGGGCGCTTATTTTTGGTTGCGGCTGTGTCCACGTTCTACTTTTGGCACACGGAGGCCCCTCGCAAAGTTTTGCCCCATTCCGAGTCCGGCGGACGAACTTGGCCAGCCCCATCCCCCAAGGCTATAGCCCACCCGTTTTTTGGGCATTTTGCGGCGGACGAACTTGGGGACCGGACCTTCGGGCACTTACTTTTCGGCGCGGCTGTGTCCAAGGCTTATTTTTGGCACACGGAGGCCCCTCGCAAAGTCTGGCCCCATTCCGAGTCCGGCGGACGAACTTGGCCAGCCCCTCCCCCCAAGGCTATAGCCCACCCGTTTTTTGGGCATTTTTGAAGCGGACGAACTTGGGGACCGGACCTTCGGGCACTTATTTTTGGGCGCGGCTGTGTCCGCGGCCTATTTTTGGCACACGGAGGCCCCTCGTAAAGTCTGGCCCCATTCCGAGTCCGGCGGACGAACTTGGCTAGCCCCTCCCCCGAAGGCTATTGCCCACCCGTTTTTTGGTCATTTTTGCGGCGGAAGAACTTGGGGACCGGACCTTCCGGTGCTTATTTTTGGCCGCGGCTGTGCCCGCGTCCTATTTTTTGCACACGGAGGTCCCTCGTAAAGTCTGGCCCCATTCCGAGTCCGGCGGACGAACTTGGCCAGCCCCGCCCCCCAAGGCTATACCCCACCTGTTTTTTTGGCATTTTTGAGGCGTACAAACTTGGGGACCGGACCTTCGGGCACTTTTTTTTGGGCGCGGATGTGCCCACGGCTTATTTTTGGCACACAGAGGCCCCTCGCAAAGTCTGGCTCCATTCCGAGTCCGGCGGACGAACTTGCCAGCCCCTCCCCCCAAGGCTATAGCCCACCCGTTTTTTGGGCATTTTTGAAGCGGACGAACTTGGGGACCGGACCTTCGGGCACTTATTTTTGGGCGCGGCTGTGTCCGCGGCCTATTTTTGGCACACGGAGGCCCCTCGTAAAGTCTGGCCCCATTCCGAGTCTGGCGGACGAACTTGGCCAGCCCCTCCCCCGAAGGCTATTGCCCACCCGTTTTTTGGTCATTTTTGCGGCGGAAGAACTTGGGGACCGGACCTTCCGGTGCTTATTTTTGGGCGCGGCTGAGCCCGCGTCCTATTTTTTGCACACGGAGGTCCCTCGTAAAGTGTGGCCCCATTCCGAGTCCGGCGGACGAACTTGGCCAGCCCCGCCCCCCAAGGCTATAGCCCACCTGTTTTTTTGGCATTTTTGAGGCGTACAAACTTGGGGACCGGACCTTCGGGCACTTATTTTTGGGCGCGGATGTGCCCGCGGCTTATTTTTGGCACACGGAGGCCCCTCGCAAAGTCTGGCCCCATTCCGAGTCCGGCGGACGAACTTGCCAGCCCCTCCCCCCAAGGCTATAGCCCACCCGTTTTTTGACTTTTTTGCGGCGGACGAACTTGGGGACCGGACCTTCGGGCTCTTATTTTTGGACATGGATGTGCCCGCGGCTTATTTTTGGCACACGGAGGCCCCTCGCAAAGTCTGGCCCCATTCCGAGTCCGGCGGACGAACTTGGCCAGCCCCTCCCCCGAAGGATATAGCCCACCCGTTTTTTCGACATTTTTGCGGCGGACGAACTTGGGGACCGGACCTTCGGGCTCTTATTTTTGGGGGTGGCTGTGCCCGCGGCCTATTTTTGGCACACGGAGGCCCCTCGCAAAGTCTGGCCCCATTCTGAGTCCGGCGAAAGAACTTGGCCTGCCCCTCCCCCCAAGGCTATGGCCCACTCGTTTTTTGGGCATTTTTGCGGCGGACGAACTTGGGGACCGGACCTTCGGGCGCTTATTTTTGGGATCGGCTGTTCCCGCGGCCAATTTTTCTCACACGGAGGCCCCTCGCAAAGTCTGGCCCCATTCCGAGTCCGCCGGATGAACTAGGCCAGCCCCTCCCCCAAGGCTATAGCCCACACGTTTTTTTGGTATTTTTACGGCGGACGAACCGGGGTACCGATCCTTCGGGCGCTTATCTTTCGGTACAGCTGTGCCCGCGGCCTATTTTTTGCACACGGAGGCCACTTGCAAAGTCTAGCCCCATTCCGACTCCGGCGGACGAACTTGCCCAGCCCCTCCCCCCAAGGCTATAGCCCACCCGTTTTTTGGGCATTTTTGCGGCGGACGAACTTGGGGACCGGACCTTCGGGAGCTTATTTTTGGGAGAGGCTGTGCCCGCGGCCTATTTTTGGCACACGGAGCCCCCTCACAAAGTCTGGCCCCATTCTGAGTCCGGCGGACGAACTTGGCCAACTCCTCCCCCCAAGGCTATAGCGCACCCATTTTTTGGGCATTTTTGCGGCGGACGAACTTCGGGACCGGACCTTCGGGAGCTTATTTTTAGGCGCGGCTGTTCCTACGGCCTATTTTTGGTACACGGAGGTGCCTCAAAAAGTCTGGCCCCATTCCGAGTCTGGCGGACGACCTTGGCCAGCCCCTCCCCCCAAGGCTATAGCCCACCCTTTTTTTGGGCATTTTTACGGCAGACGAACATGGGGACCGGACCTTCGGGCGCTTATTTTTGGTTGTGGCTGTGTCCACATTCTGCTTTTGGCACACGGAGGCCCCTCGCAAAGTCTTGCCCCATTCCGAGTCCGGCGGACGAACTTGGCCAGCCCCATCCCCCAAGGCTATAGCCCACCCGTTTTTTGGGCATTTTGCGGCGGACGAACTTGGGGACCGGACCTTCGGGCACTTACTTTTTGGCGCGGCTGTGTCCAAGGCTTATTTTTGGCACACGGAGGCCCCTCGCAAAGTCTGGCCCCATTCCGAGTCCGGCGGACGAACTTGGCCAGCCCCTCCCCCCAAGGCTATAGCCCACCCGTTTTTTAGGCATTTTTTAGGCGGACGAACTTGGGGACCGGACCTTCAGGCGCTTATTTTTGGGCACGTCTGTGCTCGTGGACTATTTTTGGCGCACGGAGGCCCCTCGCAACGTCTTGCCCCATTCCGAGTCCGGCGGACGAACTTGGCCAGCCCCTCCCCCCAAGGCTATAGCCCACCCGTTTTTTGGGCATTTTTGCGGCGGACGAACTTGAGGACCGGAACTTCGGGGGCTTATTTTTGGCCGTGGCTGTGACCGCGGCCTATTTTTGGCACATGGAGGCCCCTCGCAAAGTCTGGCCCCATTCCGAGTCCGACAGACGAAGTTGGCCAGCCCCTCCCCCCAAGGCTGTAGCCCACCCGGTTTTTCGGCATTTTTGCGGCGGACGAACTTGGGGACCGGACCTTCGGGCGCTTATTTTTGGTTGCGGCTGTGTCCACGTTCTGCTTTTGGCACACGGAGGCCCCTCGCAAAGTCTTGCCCCATTCCGAGTCCGGCGGACGAACTTGGCCAGCCCCATCCCCCAAGGCTATAGCCCACCCGTTTTTTGGGCATTTTGCGGCGGACGAACTTGGGGACCGGACCTTCGGGCACTTACTTTTCGGCGCGGCTGTGTCCAAGGCTTATTTTTGGCACACGGAGGCCCCTCGCAAAGTCTGGCCCCATTCCGAGTCCGGCGGACGAACTTGGCCAGCCCCTCCCCCCAAGGCTATAGCCCACCCGTTTTTTAGGCATTTTTTAGGCGGACGAACTTGGGGACCGGACCTTCAGGCGCTTATTTTTGGGCACGTCTGTGCTCGTGGACTATTTTTGGCGCACGGAGGCCCCTCGCAACGTCTTGCCCCATTCAGAGTCCGGCGGACGAACTTGGCCAGCCCCTCCCCCCAAGGCTATAGCCCACCCGTTTTTTGGGCATTTTTGCGGCGGACGAACTTGAGGACCGGACCTTCGGGCGCTTATTTTTGGGCTCGTCTGTGACCGCGGCCTATTTTTGGCACACGGAGGCCCCTCGCAAAGTCTGGCCCCATTCCGAGTCCGGCAGACGAAGTTGGCCAGCCCCTCCCCCCAAGGCTGTAGCCCACCCGGTTTTTCGGCATTTTTGCGGCGGACGAACTTGGGGACCGGACCTTCGGGCGCTTATTTTTGGTCGCGGCTGTGCCCATGGCCTATTTTTGGTACACGGAGGCCCCTCGTAAAGTCTGGCCCCATTCCGAGTCCGGCGGATGAATTTGTCTAGCCCCTCCCCCCAAGGCTATAGCCCACCCGTTTTTTGTGCGTTTTTACGGCGGACGAACTTGGGGACCGGATCTTCGGGCGCTTATTTTTGGGTGCAGCTGTGCCCGCGGCCTATTTTTGGGAAACGGAGGGCCCTCGCAAAGTCTGGCCCCATTCCGTGTCCGGCGGACAAACTTGGCCAACCCCCTCCCCCCAAGGCTATAGCCAACCCGTTTTTTGGGTGTTTTTGCGGCGGACGAACTTGGGCACCGGACCCTCGGGCGCTTATTTTTGGGCGCGGCTGTGCCCACGGCCTATTTTTGGCACACGAAGTCCCCTCGCAAAGTCTGGCCCCATTCCGAGTCCGGCGGACGAACTTGGCGAGACCCTCCCCCCAAGGCTATAGCCCACCCGTTTTCTTGGCATTTTTGCAGCGGACGAACTTGGAGACCGGACCTTCGGGCGCTTATTTTTGGGCGCGGCTGTGCCCGCGGCCTATTTTTTGCACACGTAGGCCCCTCGCAAAGTCTGGCCCCATTCCGAGTCCGGCGGACGAACTTGGCGAGACCCTCCCCCCAAGGCTATAGCCCACCCGTTTTCTTGGCCTTTTTGCTGCGGATGAACTTGGGGACCGGACCCTCGGGCGCTTATTTTTGGGCGAGGCTGTGTCCGCGACCTATTTTTGGCACATGAAGGCCCCTCGCAAAATCTGGCCCCAATCAGTGTCCGGCGGACGAACATTGCCAGCCCCTCCCCCCAAGGGTATAGCCCACCCGTATTATGCGCGTTTTTACGGCGCACGAAATTGGTGTCCGGACCTTCGAGAGCTTATTTTCAGGCGCGGCTGTGCCCGCGGCCTATTTTTGGTACACGAAGGCCCCACACAAAGTATGGCCCCATTCCGAGTCTGGCGGACGAACATGGCCAGCCCCTCCCCCCAAGGATATAGCCCACCCGTTTTTTGGGCGTTTTTGCGGTGCACACGAACTTGGGGACCGGATCTTCGAGTGCTTATTTTTGGGCGCAGCTGTGCCCGCGGCCTATTTTTGGCACACGGAGGGCCGTCGTTAGGTCTAGCCCCATTCCGAGTCCGACGGACGAACTTTGCCAGCCCCTCCCCCCAAGGATATAGCCCACCCGTTTTTTGGGCGTTTTTGCGGCGGACGAACTTGGGGACCGGACCTTCGGACGCTTATTTTTGGGGGCGGCTGTCCCCACATCCGATTTTTGGCAAACGGAGGCCCCTCGCAAAGTCTGGCCCCATTCCGAGTCCGGCGGACGAACATGGGGACACCTCCCCCCAAGGCTATAGCCCACCCATGTTTTGGGCGTTTTTGCGGCGGACGAACTTGGGGACCGGACCTTCGGGTGCTTATTTTTTGATACGGCTGTGCCCGCGGCCTATTTTTGGCACACGCAGGCCCCTCGCAAAGTCTGGCCCCATTCCGAGTCCGGCGGACGAACTTGGCCAGCCCCTCCCCCCATGGCTATAGCCCACCCGTTTTTTGGGCATTTTTGCGGCGGACGAACTTGGGGACCGGACCTTCGGGCGCTTATTTTTGGTTGCGGCTGTGTCCACGTTCTGCTTTTGGCACACGGAGGCCCCTCGCAAAGTCTTGCCCCATTCCGAGTCCGGCGGACGAACTTGGCCAGCCCCATCCCCCAAGGCTATAGCCCACCCGTTTTTTGGGCATTTTGCGGCGGACGAACTTGGGGACCGGACCTTCGGGCACTTACTTTTCGGCGCGGCTGTGTCCAAGGCTTATTTTTGGCACACGGAGGCCCCTCGCAAAGTCTGGCCCCATTCCGAGTCCGGCGGACGAACTTGGCCAGCCCCTCCCCCCAAGGCTATAGCCCACCCGTTTTTTAGGCATTTTTTAGGCGGACGAACTTGGGGACCGGACCTTCAGGCGCTTATTTTTGGGCACGTCTGTGCTCGTGGACTATTTTTGGCGCACGGAGGCCCCTCGCAACGTCTTGCCCCATTCCGAGTCCGGCGGACGAACTTGGCCAGCCCCTCCCCCCAAGGCTATAGCCCACCCGTTTTTTGGGCATTTTTGCGGCGGACGAACTTGAGGACCGGAACTTCGGGGGCTTATTTTTGGCCGTGGCTGTGACCGCGGCCTATTTTTGGCACACGGAGGCCCCTCGCAAAGTCTGGCCCCATTCCGAGTCCGGCAGACGAAGTTGGCCAGCCCCTCCCCCCAAGGCTGTAGCCCACCCGGTTTTTCGGCATTTTTGCGGCGGACGAACTTGGGGACCGGACCTTCGGGCGCTTATTTTTGGTCGCGGCTGTGCCCATGGCCTATTTTTGGTACACGGAGGCCCCTCGTAAATTCTGGCCCCATTCCGAGTCCGGCGGATGAATTTGTCTAGCCCCTCCCCCCAAGGCTATAGCCCACCCGTTTTTTGTGCGTTTTTACGGCGGACGAACTTGGGGACCGGATCTTCGGGCGCTTATTTTTGGGTGCAGCTGTGCCCGCGGCCTATTTTTGGGAAACGGAGGGCCCTCGCAAAGTCTGGCCCCATTCCGTGTCCGGCGGACAAACTTGGCCAACCCCCTCCCCCCAAGGCTATAGCCAACCCGTTTTTTGGGTGTTTTTGCGGCGGACGAACTTGGGCACCGGACCCTCGGGCGCTTATTTTTGGGCGCGGCTGTGCCCACGGCCTATTTTTGGCACACGAAGTCCCCTCGCAAAGTCTGGCCCCATTCCGAGTCCGGCGGACGAACTTGGCGAGACCCTCCCCCCAAGGCTATAGCCCACCCGTTTTCTTGGCATTTTTGCAGCGGACGAACTTGGAGACCGGACCTTCGGGCGCTTATTTTTGGGCGCGGCTGTGCCCGCGGCCTATTTTTTGCACACGTAGGCCCCTCGCAAAGTCTGGCCCCATTTCGAGTCCGGCGGACGAACTTGGCCAGCCCCTCCCCCCAAGGCTATAGCCCACCCGTTTTTTGGGCGTTTTTGCGGCGGATGAACTTGGGGACCGGACCCTCGGGCGCTTATTTTTGGGCGAGGCTGTGTCCGCGACCTATTTTTGGCACATGAAGGCCCCTCGCAAAATCTGGCCCCATTCCGTGTCCGGCGGACGAACTTTGCCAGCCCCTCCCCCCAAGGGTATAGCCCACCCGTTTTTTGGGCGTTTTTACGGCGCACGAATTTGGGGACCGGACCTTCGAGAGCTTATTTTCAGGCGCGGCTGTGCCCGCGGCCTATTTTTGGTACACGAAGGCCCCACACAAAGTATGGCCCCATTCCGAGTCTGGCGGACGAACATGGCCAGCCCCTCCCCCCAAGGCTATAGCCCACCCGTGTTTTGGGCGTTTTTGCGGCGCACGAACTTGGGGACCGGATCTTCGAGTGCTTATTTTTGGGCGCAGCTGTGCCCGCGGCCTATTTTTGGCACACGGAGGGCCGTCGTTAGGTCTAGCCCCATTCCGAGTCCGACGGACGAACTTTGCCAGCCCCTCCCCCCAAGGATATAGCCCACCCGTTTTTTGGGCGTTTTTGCGGCGGACGAACTTGGGGACCGGACCTTCGGACGCTTATTTTTGGGGGCGGCTGTCCCCACATCCGATTTTTGGCAAACGGAGGCCCCTCGCAAAGTCTGGCCCCATTCCGAGTCCGGCGGACGAACATGGGGACACCTCCCCCCAAGGCTATAGCCCACCCATGTTTTGGGCGTTTTTGCGGCGGACGAACTTGGGGACCGGACCTTCGGGTGCTTATTTTTTGATACGGCTGTGCCCGCGGCCTATTTTTGGCACACGCAGGCCCCTCGCAAAGTCTGGCCCCATTCCGAGTCCGGCGGACGAACTTGGCCAGCCCCTCCCCCCATGGCTATAGCCCACCCGTTTTTTGGGCATTTTTGCGGCGGACGGACTTGGGGACTGGACCTTCGGGCGCGGCTGTGCCTTCGGCCTATTTTTGGTACACGGAGGCCCCTCGCAAGGTCTGGCCCCATTCCGTGTCCGGCGGACGAACTTGGCCAGCCCCTCCCCCCAAGGCTATAGCCCAACCATTTTTTGGGCATTTTTGCGACGGACGAACTTGGGGACCGGTCCTTCGGACGCTTATTTTTGGGGGCGGCTGTCCCCACGTCCGATTTTTGGCACACGGAGGCCCCTCTCAAAGTCTGGCCCCATTCCGAGTCCGGCGGACGAACATGGCCAGCCCCTCCCCCCAAGGCTATAGCCCACCCATGTTTTGGGCGTTTTTGCGGCGGACGAACTTGGGGACCGGACCTTCGGGCGCTTATTTTTTGATACGGCTGTGCCCGCGGCCTATATTTGGCGCACGGAGGGCCCTCGCAAAGTCTGGCCCCATTCCGAGTCCGGCGGACGAACTTGGCCAGCCCCTCCCCCCAAGGCTATAGCCCACCCGTTTTTTGGGCATTTTTGCGGCGGACGAACTTGGGGACCGGACCTTCGGGCACTTATTTTTGGGCGCGGCTGTGTCCGCGGCCTATTTTTGGCACACGGAGGCCCCTCGCAAAGTCTGGCCCCATTCCGAGTCCGGCGGACGAACTTGGCCAGCCCCTCCCCCCAAGGCTATAGCCCACCCGTTTTTTAGCCGTTTTTTCGGCGGATGAACTTGGGGACCGGACCCTCGGGTGCTTATTTTTGGGCGAGGCTGTGTCCGCGACCTATTTTTAGCACATGAAGGCCCCTCGCAAAGTCTGGCCCCATTCCGTGTCCGGCGGACGAACTTGGCCAGCCCCTCCCCCCAAGGCTATAGCCCACCCGTTTTTTAGGCATTTTTTAGGCGGACGAACTTGGGGACCGGACCTTCAGGCGCTTATTTTTGGGCACGTCTGTGCTCGTGGACTATTTTTGGCGCACGGAGGCCCCTCGCAACGTCTTGCCCCATTCCGAGTCCGGCGGACGAACTTGGCCAGCCCCTCCCCCCAAGGCTATAGCCCACCCGTTTTTTGGGCATTTTTGCGGCGGACGAACTTGAGGACCGGAACTTCGGGGGCTTATTTTTGGCCGTGGCTGTGACCGCGGCCTATTTTTGGCACACGGAGGCCCCTCGCAAAGTCTGGCCCCATTCCGTGTCCGGCGGACGAACTTGGCCAGCCCCTCCCCCCAAGGCTATAGCCCACCCGTTTTTTAGGCATTTTTTAGGCGGACGAACTTGGGGACCGGACCTTCAGGCGCTTATTTTTGGGCACGTCTGTGCTCGTGGACTATTTTTGGCGCACGGAGGCCCCTCGCAACGTCTTGCCCCATTCCGAGTCCGGCGGACGAACTTGGCCAGCCCCTCCCCCCAAGGCTATAGCCCACCCGTTTTTTGGGCATTTTTGCGGCGGACGAACTTGAGGACCGGAACTTCGGGGGCTTATTTTTGGCCGTGGCTGTGACCGCGGCCTATTTTTGGCACACGGAGGCCCCTCGCAAAGTCTGGCCCCATTCCGAGTCCGGCAGACGAAGTTGGCCAGCCCCTCCCCCCAAGGCTGTAGCCCACCCGGTTTTTCGGCATTTTTGCGGCGGACGAACTTGGCGACCGGACCTTCGGGCGCTTATTTTTGGTCGCGGCTGTGCCCATGGCCTATTTTTGGTACACGGAGGCCCCTCGCAAAGTCTGGCCCCATTCCGAGTCCGGCGGATGAATTTGTCTAGCCCCTCCCCCCAAGGCTATAGCCCACCCGTTTTTTGTGCGTTTTTACGGCGGACGAACTTGGGGACCGGATCTTCGGGCGCTTATTTTTGGGTGCAGCTGTGCCCGCGGCCTATTTTTGGGAAACGGAGGGCCCTCGCAAAGTCTGGCCCCATTCCGTGTCCGGCGGACAAACTTGGCCAACCCCCTCCCCCCAAGGCTATAGCCAACCCGTTTTTTGGGTGTTTTTGCGGTGGACGAACTTGGGGACCGGACCCTCGAGTGCTTATTTTTGGGCGCGGCTGTGCCCACGGCCTATTTTTGGCACACGAAGTCCCCTCGCAAAGTCTGGCCCCATTCTGAGTCCGGCGGACGAACTTGGCCAGCCCCTCCCCCCAAGGCTATAGCCCACCGGTTTTTTGGGCGTTTTTGCCGCGGACGAACTTGGGGACCGGACCTTCGGGCTATTATTTTTGGGTGCGGCTGTGCCCACTGCCTATTGTTTGCACTTGGAGGCCCCTCGCAAAGTCTGGCCCCATTCCGAGTCCGGCGGACGAACTTGGCCAGCCCCTCCCCGCAAGGCTATAGCCTACCCGTTTTTTGAGCGTTTTTGCCGCGGATGAACTTGGGGACTGGACCTTCGGGCGCTTATTTTTTGGCGCGGCTGTACCCGCGGCCTATTTTTGGCTCACGGAGGCCCCTCGCAAAGTCTGGCCCCATTCCGAGTCCGGCGGACGAACTTGGCCATCCCCTCCACCCAAGGCTATAGCCCACCCTTTTTTTGGGCGTTTTTGCGGCGGACGAACTTGGGGACGGGACATTCGGGCGCTTATTTTCAGGTGCGGCTGTGCCCGAGGCCTATTTTTGGTACACGAAGGCCCCACACAAAGTCTGGCCCCATTCCGAGTCTGGCGGACGAACATGGCCAGCCCCTCCCCCCAAGGCTATAGCCCACCCGTGTTTTGGGCGTTTTTGCGGCGCACGAACTTGGGGACCGGATCTTCGAGTGCTTATTTTCGGGCGCAGCTGTGCCCGCGGCCTATTTTTGGCACACGGAGGGCCGTCGTTAGGTCTAGCCCCATTCCGAGTCCGACGGACGAACTTTGCCAGCCCCTCCCCCCAAGGATATAGCCCACCCGTTTTTTGGGCGTTTTTGTGGCGGACGAACTTGGGGACCGGACCTTCGGACGCTTATTTTTGGGGGCGGCTGTCCCCACATCCGATTTTTGGCACACGGAGGCCCCTCGCAAAGTCTGGCCCCATTCCGAGTCCAGCGGACGAACTTGGCCAGCCCATCCCCCCAAGGCTATAGCCCACCCATTTTTTGGGCGTTTTTGCGGCTGATGAACTTGGGGACCGGACTCTCGGGCGCTTATTTTTGGGCGAGGCTGTGTCCGCGACCTATTTTTGGCACATGAAGGCTCCTCGCAAAGTCTGGCCCCATTCCGTGTCCGGCGGACGAACTTTGCCAGCCCCTCCCCCCAAGGGTATAGCCCACCCGTTTTTTGGGCGTTTTTACGGCGCACGAATTTGGGGACCGGACCTTCGAGAGCTTATTTTCAGGTGCGGCTGTGCCCATGGCCTACTTTTGGTACACGAAGGCCCCACACAAAGTCTGGCCCCATTCCGAGTCTGGCGGACGAACATGGCCAGCCCCTCCCCCCAAGGCTATAGCCCACCCGTGTTTTGGGCCTTTTTGCGGCGCACGAACTTGGGGACTGGATCTTCGAGTGCTTATTTTTGGGCGCGGCTGTGTCCGCGGCCTATTTTTGGCACACGGAGGGCCGTCGTTAAGTCTAGCCCCATTCCGAGTCCGGCGGAGGAACTTTGCCAGCCCCTCCCCCCAAGGATATAGCCCACCCATTTTTTGGGCGTTTTTGTGGCGGACGAACTTGGGGACCGGACCTTCGGACGCTTATTTTTGGGGGCGGCTGTCCCCACATCCGATTTTTGGCACACGGAGGCCCCTCGCAAAGTCTGGCCCCATTCCGAGTCCGGCGGACGAACATGGGGACACCTCCCCCCAAGGCTATAGCCCACCCATGTTTTGGGCGTTTTTGCGGCGGACTAACTTGGGGACCGGACCTTCGGGTGCTTATTTTTTGATACGGCTGTGCCCGCGGCCTATTTTTGGCACACGGAGGCCCCTCGCAAAGTCTGGCCCCATTCCGAGTCCGGCGGACGAACTTGGCCAGCCCCTCCCCCCATGGCTATAGCCCACCCGTTTTTTGGGCATTTTTGCGGCGGACGAACTTGGGGACCGGACCTTCAGGCGCGGCTGTGCCTTCGGCCTATTTTTGGTACACGGAGGCCCCTCGCAAAGTCTGGCCCCATTCCGTGTCCGGCGGACGAACTTGGCCAGCCCCTCCCCCCAAGGCTATAGCCCAACCATTTTTTGGGCATTTTTGCGACGGACGAACTTGGGGACCGGTCCTTCGGGCGTGCCTGTGCCCGCGGACTATTTTTGGCGCACGGAGGCCCCTCGCAAAGTCTGGCCCCATTCCGAGTCCAGCGGACGAACTTGGCCAGCCAATCCCCCCAAGGCTATAGCCCACCCGTTTTTTGGGCGTTTTTCCGCTGGACGAACTTGGCGCCCGGGCCTTCGGGCGGTTATTTTTGGGCGCGGCTGTGCCCACGACCTATTTTTGGCACATGGAGATCGCTCGCAAAGTCTCGGCCCATTCCGAGTCCGGCGGACGATTTGGCCAGCCCCACCCCCCAAGGCTATAGCCCACCCGTTTTTGTGGACTTTTTCCGCTGGACAAAGTTGGCGCCCCGGGCTTCGCGTGGTTATTTTTGGGTGCGGGCCTTGCCCGCGTCCTATTTTTGGCACACGGAGGCCACTCGCAAAGTCTCGCCCCATTCCGAATCCGGCGGACGAACTTGGCCGGCCCCACCCCCCAAGGCTATAGCCCACCCGTTTTTGTGGCCTTTTTTCGCTGGACGAACTTGGCGCCCCGGCCATCGGGCAGTTATTTTTGGGCGCGGCTGTGCCCGTAGCTGATTTTTGGCACACTGAGACCACTCGCAAAGTCTCACCCCATTCCGAGTACGGCGGATGAACTTGGCCAGCCCCACCCCCAAGGGTATAGCCCACCCGTTTTTGTGGCCTTTTTCCGCTGGACGAACTTGGCGCCCGGGCCTTCGGGCGTTTTTATTTTTGGGCGCGGCTGTGCCCGTAGTCGATTTTTGGCACACAGAGGCCGCTCGTAAAGTCTCACCCCATTCCGAGTCCGGCGGACAAACTTGGCCGGCCCCACCCCCCAAGGCTATAGCCCACCCGTTTTTGTGGCCTTTTTCCGCTGGACGAACTTGGTGCCCGAGCCTTTGGGCGGTTATTTTTAGACGCGGCTGTGCCCGCGGCTTATTTTTGGCACATGGAGGCCGCTCACAAAGTCTCGCCCCAGTCCGAGTCCGGTGGACGAACTTGGCCAGCCCAACCCCCCAACGCTAGAGCCCACCCGTTTTTGTGGCCTTTTTCCGTTGGACGCACCTGGCGCCCGACCTTCAGGCAGTTATTTTTGGGTACGGCTGTGCCCGCGGCCTATTTTTTGCACACTGAGGCCACCTGCAATGTCTCGCCCCATTCCGAGACCGGCGGACGAACTTGACCAGCCCCACCCCACAAGTCTATAGCCCACCTATTTTTGTGCCCTTTTTCCGCTGGAAGAACTTGGCGCCCCGGCCATCGGGCGGTTATTTTTGGGCGCGGCTGTGCCCGCAGCCTAAATTTTGCGCACTGAGGCAGCTCGCAAAGTCTCGTCCCATTCCGAGTCCGGCGGACGAAGTTGGCCAGCCCCTCCCCCCAAGGCTATAGCCCTCCCGTTTTTTGTCCATTTTTCCGCTGGACGAACTTGGCGCCCTGGCCTTCGGGCGGTTATTTTTGGACACGGCTTTGCCCGCGGCCTATTTTTGGCATGCGGAGGCCGTTCGCAAAGTCTCGCCCCATTCCGAGTCCGGCGGACGAAGTTGGCAGCCCCTCCCCCCAAGGCTATAGCCCACCCGTTTTTTGGCCATTTTTCCGCTGGGGGGTTTGGGCGCGCCGACCATCGGGGGGTTATTTTTGGGCGCGGCTGTGTCCGCGGCCAATTTTTGGTACGCGGAGGCCGCTCGCAAAGTCTCCCCCCATTCCGAGTCCGGCAGACGAAGTCGGCCGGCCCCACCCCCCAAGGCTATAGCCCACCTGTTTTTGTGGCCTTTTTCCGTTGGACGAACTTGGCGCCCCGGCCTTCGGGCGGGTATTTTTGGGCGCGGCTGTGCCCGCGGCCTATTGTTTGCACACGGAGGCCCCTCGCAAAGTCTCGTGCCATTCCGAGTCCGGCGGACGAAGTTGGCCAGCCCCACCCACCAAGGCTATAGCCCACCCGTTTTTGTGGCCTTTTTCCGCTGGATGAACTTGGCGCCCCGGCCTTCGGGCGGTTATTTTTTGGCGCGGCTGTGCGCGCAGCCTATTTTTGGCACACGGAGGCGGCTCGCAAAGTCTCGCGCCATTCCGAGTCCGGCGGACGAAGTTGGCCAGCCCCACCCCCCAAGGCTATAGCCCACCCGTTTTTGTGGCCTTTTTCCGCTGGACGAACTTGGCGCCCCGGCCTTCGGGCGGTTATTTTTGAGCGCGGCTGTGCCCGGGGTCTATTTTTGGCACACGGAGGCCGCTCGCAAAGTCTCGCGCCATTCCGAGTCCGGCGGACGAAGTCGGCCAGCCCGACCCCCCAAGGCTATAGCCCACCCGTTTTTGTGGCCTTTTTCCGCTGGACGAACTTGGCGCCCCGGCCTTCGGGCGGGTATTTTTGGGCGCGGCTGTGCCCGGCGCCTATTTTTGGCACACGAAGGCCGCTCGCAAAGTCTCGCGCCATTCCGAGTCCGGCGGAAGAAGTTGGCCAGCCCCACCCCCCAAGGCTATAGCCCACCCGTTTTTGTGGCCTTTTTCCGCTGGACGAACTTGGCGCCGCGGCCTTCGGGCAGTTATTTTTGGGCGCGGCTGTGCCCGTGGCCTATTTTTTGCACACGGAGGTGCCTCACAATGTCTCGCACCATTCCGAGTCCGGCGGACGAAGTTGGCCAGCCCCACCCCCCAAGGCTATAGCCCACCCGTTTTTGTGGCCTTTTTCCGCTGGACGAACTTGGCGCCCCGGCCTTCGGGCGGTTATTTTTGAGCGCGGCTGTGCCCGGGGTCTATTTTTGGCACACGGAGGCCGCTCGCAAAGTCTCGCGCCATTCCGAGTCCGGCGGACGAAGTCGGCCAGCCCGACCCCCCAAGGCTATAGCCCACCCGTTTTTGTGGCCTTTTTCCGCTGGACGAACTTGGCGCCCCGGGCTTTGGGCGGTTATTTTTGGACGCGGCTGTGCCGGCGGCCTAATTTTGGCACACGGAGGCCGCTCGCAAAGTCTCGCACCATTCCGAGTCCGGCGGACGAAGTCGGCCAGCCCCACCCCCCAAGGCTATAGCCGTCCCGTTTTTGTGGCTTTTTTCCGCTGGACGAACTTAGTGCCCCGGCCTTCGGGTGGTTATTTTTGGGTGAGGCTACGTCCGTGGACTATTTTTGGCACACGGAGGCCCCTCGCAAAGTCTCGCACCGTTCCGAGTCCGGCGGACGAACTTGGCCTGCCCCACCCCCCAAGGCTATAGCCCACCCGTTTTTGTGGGGTTTTTCTGCTGGACGAACTTGGCTCCCCGGCCTTCGGGCGGTTATTTTTGGGCGCGGCTGTGCCCGCGGCCTATTTTTGGCACACGGAGGCCCCTCGTAAAGTCTCGCGCCATTCCGAGTCCGGCGGACGAAGTGGGCCAGCCCCACCCCCCAAGGCTATAGCCCACCCGTTTTTGTGGCGTTTTTCCGCTGGACGAACTTGGCGCCCCGGCCTTCAGGCGGTTATTTTTGGGCGCGGCTGTGCCCGCGGCCTATTTTTCGCACACGGAGGCGCCTCACAAAGTCTCGCGCCATTCCGAGTCCGGCGGACGAAGTTGGCCAGCCCCACCCCCCAAGGCTATAGCCCACCCATTTTTGTGGCCTTTTTCCGCTGGACGAACTTGGCGCCCCGGCCTTCGGGCGGGTATTTTTGGGCGCGGCTGTGCCCGCGGCCTATTGTTTGCACACGGAGGCCCCTCGCAAAGTCTCGTGCCATTCCGTGTCCGGCGGACTAAGTTGGCCAGCCCCACCCCCCAAGACTATAGCCCACCCGTTTTTATGGCCTTTTTCCGCTGGACGAACTTGGCGCCCCGGCCTTCGGGCGGTTATTTTTGGACGCGGCTGTGCCTAGGGCCTATTTTTAGCACACCGAGGCCGCTCGCAAAGTCTCGCGCCATTCCGAGTCCGGCGGACGAAGTTGGCCAGCCCCACCCCCCAAGGCTATAGCCGTCCCGTTTTTGTGGCCTTTTTCCGCTGGACGAACTTAGTGCCCCGGCCTTCGGGTGGTTATTTTTGGGCGAGGCTACGTCCGTGGACTATTTTTGGCACACGGAGGCCCCTCGCAAATTCTCGCGCCATTCCGAGTCCGGCGGACGAACTTGGCCAGCCCGACCCCCCAAGGCTATAGCCCACCCGTTTTTGTGGCCTTTTTCTGCTGGACGAACTTGGCTCCCCGGCCTTCGGGCGGTTATTTTTGGGCGCGGCTGTGCCCGCGGCTTATTTTTGGCACACGGAGGCCCCTCGCAAAGTCTCGCGCCATTCCGAGTCCGGCGGACGAAGTTGGCCAGCCCCACCCCCCAAGGCTATAGCCCACCCGTTTTTGTGGCCTTTTTCCGCTGGACGAACTTGGCGCCCCGGCCTTCGGGCGGTTATTTTTGGGCGCGGCTGTGCCCGCGGCCTATTGTTTGCACACGGAGGTGCCTCACAAAGTCTCGCGCCATTCCGAGTCCGGCGGACGAAGTTGGCCAGCCCCACCCCCCAAGCCTATAGCCCACCCATTTTTGTGGCCTTTTTCCGCTGGACGAACTTGGCGCCCCGGCCTTCGGGGGGGTATTTTTGGGCGCGGCTGTGCCCGGCGCCTATGTTTGGCACACGGAGGCCGCTCGCAAAATCTCGCGCCATTCCGAGTCCGGCGGAAGAAGTTGGCCAGCCCCACCCCCCAAGGCTATAGCCCACCCGTTTTTGTGGCCTTTTTCCGCTGGACGAACTTGGCGCCGCGGCCTTCGGGCAGTTATTTTTGGGCGCGGCTGTGCCCGTGGCCTATTTTTTGCACACGGAGGTGCCTCACAATGTCTCGCGCCATTCCGAGTCCGGCGGACGGAGTTGGCCAGCCCCACCCCCCAAGGCTATAGCCCACCCATTTTTGTGGCCTTTTTCCGCTGGACGAACTTGGCGCCCCGGGCTTCGGGCGGTTATTTTTGGACGCGGCTGTGCCGGCGGCCTAATTTTGGCACACGGAGGCCGCTCGCAAAGTCTCGCGCCATTCCGAGTCCGGCGGACGAAGTTGGCCAGCCCCACCCCCCAAGGCTATAGCCGTCCCGTTTTTGTGGCCTTTTTCCGCTGGACGAACTTATTGCCCCGGCCTTCGGGTGGTTATTTTTGGGTGAGGCTACGTCCGTGGACTATTTTTGGCACACGGAGGCCCCTCGCAAAGTCTCGCACCGTTCCGAGTCCGGCGGACGAAGTTGGCCAGCCCGACCCCCCAAGGCTATAGCCCACCCGTTTTTGTGGCCTTTTTCTGCTGGACGAACTTGGCTCCCCGGCCTTCGGGCGGTTATTTTTGGGCGCGGCTGTGCCCGCGGCTTATTTTTGGCACACGGAGGCCCCTCGCAAAGTCTCGCGCCATTCCGAGTCCGGCGGACGAAGTTGGCCAGCCCCACCCCCCAAGGCTATAGCCCACCCGTTTTTGTGGCCTTTTTCCGCTGGACGAACTTGGCGCCGCGGCCTTCGGGCAGTTATTTTTGGGCGCGGCTGTGCCCGTGGCCTATTTTTTGCACACGGAGGTGCCTCACAATGTCTCGCGCCATTCCGAGTCCGGCGGACGGAGTTGGCCAGCCCCACCCCCCAAGGCTATAGCCCACCCATTTTTGTGGCCTTTTTCCGCTGGACGAACTTGGCGCCCCGGCCTTCGGGCGGGTATTTTTGGGCGCGGCTGTGCCCGCGGCCTATTGTTTGCACACGGAGGCCCCTCGCAAAGTCTCGTGCCATTCCTAGTCCGGCGGACGAAGTTGGCCAGCCCCACCCACCAAGGCTATAGCCCACCCGTTTTTGTGGCCTTTTTCCGCTGGACGAACTTGGCGCCCCGGGCTTCGGGCGGTTATTTTTGGACGCGGCTGTGCCGGCGGCCTAATTTTGGCACACGGAGGCCGCTCGCAAAGTCTCGCGCCATTCCGAGTCCGGCGGACGAAGTTGGCCAGCCCCACCCCCCAAGGCTATAGCCGTCCCGTTTTTGTGGCCTTTTTCCGCTGGACGAACTTATTGCCCCGGCCTTCGGGTGGTTATTTTTGGGTGAGGCTACGTCCGTGGACTATTTTTGGCACACGGAGGCCCCTCGCAAATTCTCGCGCCATTCCGAGTCCGGCGGACGAACTTGGCCAGCCCGACCCCCCAAGGCTATAGCCCACCCGTTTTTGTGGCCTTTTTCTGCTGGACGAACTTGGCTCCCCGGCCTTCGGGCGGTTATTTTTGGGCGCGGCTGTGCCCGCGGCTTATTTTTGGCACACGGAGGCCCCTCGCAAAGTCTCGCGCCATTCCGAGTCCGGCGGACGAAGTTGGCCAGCCCCACCCCCCAAGGCTATAGCCCACCCGTTTTTGTGGCCTTTTTCCGCTGGACGAACTTGGCTCCCCGGTCTTCGGGCTGTTACTTTTGGGCGCGGCTGTGCCCGCGGCCTATTTTTTGCACACGAGGTAGCTCACAAAGTCTCGTCCAATTCTGAGTCCGACGGACGAACTTGGCCAGCCCCACCCCCCAAGGCTATAGCCCACCCATTTTTGTGGCCTTTTTCCGCTGGACGAACTTGGCGCCCCGGCCTTCGGGGGGGTATTTTTGGGCGCGGCTGTGCCCGGCGCCTATGTTTGGCACACGGAGGCCGCTCGCAAAGTCTCGCGCCATTCCGAGTCCGGCGGAAGAAGTTGGCCAGCCCCACCCCCCAAGGCTATAGCCCACCCGTTTTTGTGGCCTTTTTCCGCTGGACGAACTTGGCGCCGCGGCCTTCGGGCAGTTATTTTTGGGCGCGGCTGTGCCCGTGGCCTATTTTTTGCACACGGAGGTGCCTCACAATGTCTCGCGCCATTCCGAGTCCGGCGGACGGAGTTGGCCAGCCCCACCCCCCAAGGCTATAGCCCACCCATTTTTGTGGCCTTTTTCCGCTGGACGAACTTGGGGCCCCGGGCTTCGGGGGGTTATTTTTGGGGGCGGCTGAGACCGCGGCCTAATTTTGGCACACGGAAGCCGCAAGAAAAGTCTCGCGCCATTCCGAGTCCGGCGGACGTAGTTGGCCAGCCCCACCCCCCAAGGCTATAGCCGTCCCGTTTTTGTGGCCTTTTTCCGCTGGACGAACTTATTGCCCCGGCCTTCGGGTGGTTATTTTTGGGTGAGGCTACGTCCGTGGACTATTTTTGGCACACGGAGGCCCCTCGCAAAGTCTCGCACCGTTCCGAGTCCGGCGGACGAAGTTGGCCAGCCCCAACCCCCAAGGCGATAGCCCACCCGCGTGTGTGGCCTTTTTCCGCTGGACGAACTTGGCTCCCCGGCCTTCGGGCGGTTATTTTTGGGCGCGGCTGTGCCCGCGGCATATTTTTGGCACACGGAGGCCCCTCGCAAAGTCTCGCGCCATTCCGAGTACGGCAGACGAAGTTGGCCAGCCCCACCCCCCAAGGCTATAGCCCACCCGCTTTTGTGGCCTTTTCCGCTGGACGAACTTGGCGCCGCGCCTTCGGGCAGTTATTTTTGGGCGCGGCTGTGCCCGTGGCCTATTTTTTGCACACGGAGGTGCCTCACAATGTCTCGCGCCATTCCGAGTCCGGCGACGGAGTTGGCCAGCCCCACCCCCAAGGCTATAGCCCACCCATTTTTGTGGCCTTTTCCGCTGGACGAACTTGGCGCCCGGCCTTCGGGCGGGTATTTTTAAGGCGCGGCTGTGCCCGCGACCTATTGTTTGCACACGGAGGCCCCTCGCAAAGTCTCGTGCCATTCCTAGTCCGGCGGACGAAGTTGGCCAGCCCCACCCACCAAGGCTATAGCCCACCCGTTTTTGTGGCCTTTTTCCGCTGGACGAACTTGGCGCCCCGGGCTTCGGGCGGTTATTTTTGGACGCGGCTGTGCCGGCGGCCTAATTTTGGCACACGGAGGCCGCTCGCAAAGTCTCGCGCCCTTCCGAGTCCGGCGGATTTGTTGGCCAGCCCCACCCCCAAGGCTATAGCCGTCCCGTTTTGTGGCCTTTTTCCGCTGGACGAACTTATTGCCCCGGCCTTCGGGTGGTTATTTTTGGGTGAGGCTACGTCCGTGGACTATTTTTGGCACACGGAGGCCCCTCGCAAAGTCTCGCACCGTTCCGAGTCCGGCGGACGAAGTTGGCCAGCCCGACCCCCCAAGGCTATAGCCCACCCGTTTTTGTGGCCTTTTTCTGCTGGACGAACTTGGCTCCCCGGCCTTCGGGCGGTTATTTTTGGGCGCGGCTGTGCCCGCGGCTTATTTTTGGCACACGGAGGCCCCTCGCAAAGTCTCGCGCCATTCCGAGTCCGGCGGACGAAGTTGGCCAGCCCCACCCCCCAAGGCTATAGCCCACCCGTTTTTGTGGCCTTTTTCCGCTGGACGAACTTGGCGCCGCGGCCTTCGGGCAGTTATTTTTGGGCGCGGCTGTGCCCGTGGCCTATTTTTTGCACACGGAGGTGCCTCACAATGTCTCGCGCCATTCCGAGTCCGGCGGACGGAGTTGGCCAGCCCCACCCCCCAAGGCTATAGCCCACCCATTTTTGTGGCCTTTTTCCGCTGGACGAACTTGGCGCCCCGGCCTTCGGGCGGGTATTTTTGGGCGCGGCTGTGCCCGCGGCCTATTGTTTGCACACGGAGGCCCCTCGCAAAGTCTCGTGCCATTCCTAGTCCGGCGGACGAAGTTGGCCAGCCCCACCCACCAAGGCTATAGCCCACCCGTTTTTGTGGCCTTTTTCCGCTGGACGAACTTGGCGCCCCGGGCTTCGGGCGGTTATTTTTGGACGCGGCTGTGCCGGCGGCCTAATTTTGGCACACGGAGGCCGCTCGCAAAGTCTCGCGCCATTCCGAGTCCGGCTGACGAAGTTGGCCAGCCCCACCCCCCAAGGCTATAGCCGTCCCGTTTTTGTGGCCTTTTTCCGCTGGACGAACTTATTGCCCCGGCCTTCGGGTGGTTATTTTTGGGTGAGGCTACGTCCGTGGACTATTTTTGGCACACGGAGGCCCCTCGCAAAGTCTCGCACCGTTCCGAGTCCGGCGGACGAACTTGGCCTGCCCCACCCCCCAAGGCTATAGCCCACCCGTTTTTGTGGCGTTTTTCTGCTGGACGAACTTGGCTCCCCGGCCTTCGGGCGGTTATTTTTGGGCGCGGCTGTGCCCGCGGCCTATTTTTGGCACACGGAGGCCGCTCACAAAGTCTCACCCCATTCCGAGTCCGGCGGACGAACTTAGCCAGTGCCACCCGCCAAGGCTATAGCCCACCCGTTTTTGTGGCCTTTTTCCGCTGGACGAACTTGGCCAACCCCACCCCCCAAGGCTATAGCCCACCCGTTTTTGTGGCTTTTTTCCGCTGGACGAACTTGGCACCCCGGCCTTCGGGCGGTTATTTTTGGGTCCGGTTGCGTCCGCGCCTTATTTGTGGCACACGGAGGCCGCTCGCAAAGTGTCGCCCCATTCCGAGTCCGGCGGACGAACTTGACCAGCTCCACCCCCCAAGGCTATAGCCCACCCATTTTTGTGGCCTTTTTCCGCTGGACGAACTTGGCGCCCCGGCCTTCGGCGGTTTTTTTTGGGCGCGGCTGTGCCCACGGCCTATTTTTTAGCACACGGACTCCGCTTCCAAAGTCTCGCCCCATTCCGAGTCCGGCGGACGAACTTGGCCAGCCCCACCCCCCAAGGCTATAGCCCACCCGTTTTTGTGGCCCCTTTCCGCTGGACGAACTTGGCGCCCCGGTCTTCGGGTGGTTATTTTTTGGTACGGCTGTGCCGGTGGCCTATATTTGGCACACGGAAGCCGCTCGCAAAGTCTCGCCCCATTCCGAGTCCGGCGGACTAACTTGGCCGGCCCCACCCCCCAAGGCTATAGCCCACCCGTTTTTGGGCCTTTTTCCGCTGGACGAACTTGGTGCCCCGGCCATCGGGCGGGTATTTTTGGGCGCGGCTGTGTCTGCGGCCTATTTTTGGCACACGAAGGCGCCTCACAAAGTCTCGCGCCATTCCGAGTCCGGCGGACAAAGTAGGCCAGCCCCACCCCCCAAGGCTATAGCCCACCCGTTTTTATGGCCTTTTTCCGCTGGACGAGATTGGCGCCCTGGCCTTCGGGCAGGTATTTTTGGGCGTGGCTGTGCCCGCAGCCTATTTTTGGCACACGGAGGCGCTTCGTAAAGTCTCGCGCCATTCCGAGTCCGGCGGACGAAGTTGGCCAGCCCCACCCCCCAAGGCTATAGCCCACCCGTTTTTGTGGCCTTTTACCGATGGCCGAACTTGGCGCCCCGGCCTTCGGGAGGGTATTTTTTGGCACGGCAATGTCCGCGGCCTATTTTTGGCACACGGAGGCGCCTCGCAAAGTCTCGCTTCATTCCGAGTCCGGCGGACGAAGTTGGCCAGCCCCACCACCCAAGGCTATAATAGCCCACCCGTTTTTGTGGCCTTTTTCCGTTGGACGAACTTGGTGCCCCGGCCATCGGGCGGGTATTTTTGGGCGCGGCTGTGCCCGCGGCCTATTTTTGGCACACGGAGGCGCCTCGCAAAGTCTCGCGCAATCCCGAGTCCGGCGGACGAAGTTGGCCAGCCCCACCCCCCAAGGCTATAGCCCACCCGTTTTTGGGCCTTTTTCCGCTGGACGAACTTGGTGCCCCGGCCATCGGGCGGTTATTTTTGGGCGTGGCTGTGTCCGCGGCCTATTTTTGGCACACGGAGGCGCCTTGCAAAGTCTCGCGCCATTCCGAGTCCGGCGGACGATGTAGGCCAGCCCCACCCCCCAAGGCTATAGCCCACCCGTTTTTATGGCCTTTTTCCGCTGGACGAGATTGGCGCCCCGGCCTTCGGGCAGGTATTTTTGGACGTGGCTGTTCCCGCAGCCTATTTTTGGCACACAGAGGCGCCTCGCAAAGTCTCGCGCAATTCCGAGTCCGGCGGACGAAGTCGGCCAGCCCCACCCCCCAAGGCTATAGCCCACCCGTTTTTGTGGCCTTTTTCCGCTGGACGAACTTGGCGCCCCGGCCTTCGGGCGGGTATTTTTGGGTGCGGCTGTGCCCGTGGCCTATTTTTTGCACACGGAGGGGCCTCGTAAAGTCTCGCGCCATTCCAAGTCCGGCGGACGAAGCTGGCCAGCCCCACCCCTCAAGGCTATAGCCCACCCGTTTTTGTGGCCTTTTTCCGCTGGACGAACTTGGCGCCCCGGCCTTCGGGCGGGTATTTTTGGGCGCGGCTGTGCCCACGGCCTATTTTTGGCACACGGAGGCGCCTCGCAAAGTCTCGCGCCATTCCGAGTCCGGCGGACGAAGTGGGCCAGCCCCACCCCCCAAGGTTATAGCCCACCCGTTTTTGTGGCCTTTTACCGCTGGACGAACTTGGCGCCCAGGCCTTCGGGCGGGTATTTTTTTGCGCGGCTGTGCCCGGGGCCTATTTTTGGCACACGGAGGCGCCTCGTAAAGTCTCGCCCCATTCCGAGTCCGGCGGACGAAGTTGGCCAGGCCCACCCCCTAAGGCTATAGCCCACCCCCCAAGGCTGTAGCCCACCCGGCCTTCGGGTGGGTATTTTTGGGCGCGGCTGTGCCCGTGGCCTATTTTTGGCACACGGAGGGGCCTTGCAACGTCTCGCGCCATTCCGAGTCTGGCGGACGAAGTGGGCCAGCCCGACCCCCCAAGGCTATAGCCCACCCGTTTTTGTGGTCTTTTTCCGCTGGACGAACTTGGCACCCGCCTTCGGGTGGTTATTTTTGGCTTGGCTGTGCCCACGGCCTATTTTTGGCACACGGAGGCCGCTTGCAAAGTCTCATCCCATTCCGTGTCCGGGGGACGAACTTGGCCAGCCCCACCCCCAAAGGCTATAGCCCACCCATTTTTGTGGCCTTCTTTCGCTGGACGAACTTGGCGCCCCAGCCTTCGGTCCCTTGTTTTGGGGTGCGGCTGTGCCTGCAGCCTATTTTTGGCCCACGGAGGCCGTTCGCAAAGTCTTGCCCCATTCCGAGTCCGGCGGATGAACATGGCCAGCACCACCCCCCAAGGCTATAGCCCACCCGTTTTTGTGGCCTTTTTCCGCTGGACGAACTTGGCACCCCGACCTTCGGGCCCTTATTTTTGGGTGCGGTTTTGCCCGCAGCCTATTTTTGGCACACGGAGGCCACTCGCAGAGTCTTGCCCCATTCCGAGTCCGGCGGACGAACTTGGCAAGCCCCACCCCCCAAGGCTATAGCCCACCCGTTTTTGTGGCCTTTTTCCGCTGGACGAACTTGGTGCCCCGGCCTTCGGGCGGTTATTTTTTGGCGCGGCTGTGCCCGTGGCCTATTTTTGGCACATGGAGGCCGCTCGCAAAGTCTCACCCCATTCCGAGTCCGGCGGACGAACTTGGCCGGCCCTACACACCAAGGCTATAGCCCACCCGTTTTTGTGGCCTTTTTCCGTTGGACGAACTTGGCGCCCGCCTTCGGGTGGTTATTTTTGGCATGGCTGTGCCCGCGTCCTATTTTTGCACATGGAGGCTGCTCGTAAAGTCTCACCCCATTCCGAGTCCGGCGGACGAACTTGGCCAGTCCCACCCCCCAAGGCTATAGCCCACCCGTTTTTGTGGCCTTTTTCCGCTGGACGAACTTGGTGCCCGCCTTCGGGTGGTTATTTTTGGCATGGCTGTGCCCGCGGCCTATTTTTGGCACATGGAGGCCGTTTGAAAAGTATCATCCCATTCCGTGTCCGGGGGACGAACTTGGCCAGCCCCACCCCCCAAGGGTATAGCCCACCCGTTTTTGTGGCCTTTTTCCGTTGGACGAACTTGGCAACCCGGCCTTCGGGCCGTTATTTTTGGGTGCGGCTGTGCCCGCGGCCTATTTTTGGCACATGGTGGCCGCTCGCAAAGTCTCACCCCATTCCGAGTCCGGCGGACGAACTTGGCCGGCCCTACCTACCAAGGCTATAGCCCACCCGTTTTTGTGGCATTTTTCCGCTGGAGGAACTTGGCGCCCCGGCCTTGGGGTGGTTATTTTTGGGCGCGGCTGTGGCCGAGGCCTATTTTTGACACACGGAGACTGATCCCAAAGTCTCGCCCCATTCCAAGTCCGGCGGACGAACTTGGCCAGCCCCACCCCCCAAGGCTATAGCCCACCCGTTTTTGTGGCCCTTTTTCCGCTGGACGAACTTGGCGTCTCAGACTTCGGGCGGTTATTTTTGGGCGCGGCTGTGCCCGCGGCCTATTTTTGGCACACGGAGGCCGCTCACAAAGTCTCACCCCATTCCGAGTCCGGCGGACGAACTTAGCCAGTGCCACCCGCCAAGGCTATAGCCCACCCGTTTTTGTGGCCTTTTTCCGCTGGACGAACTTGGCCAACCCCACCCCCCAAGGCTATAGCCCACCCGTTTTTGTGGCTTTTTTCCGCTGGACGAACTTGGCACCCCGGCTTTCGGGCGGTTATTTTTGGGTCCGGTTGCGTCCGCGCCTTATTTGTGGCACACGGAGGCCGCTCGCAAAGTGTCGCCCCATTCCGAGTCCGGCGGACGAACTTGACCAGCTCCACCCCCCAAGGCTATAGCCCACCCATTTTTGTGGCCTTTTTCCGCTGGACGAACTTGGCGCCCAGGCCTTCGGCGGTTTTTTTTGGGCGCGGCTGTGCCCACGGCCTATTTTTTAGCACACGGACTCCGCTTCCAAAGTCTCGCCCCATTCCGAGTCTGGCGGACGAACTTGGCCAGCCCCACCCCCCAAGGCTATAGCCCACCCATTTTTGTGGCCCCTTTCCGCTGGACGAACTTGGCGCCCCGGTCTTCGGGTGGTTATTTTTTGGTACGGCTGTGCCGGTGGCCTATATTTGGCACACGGAAGCCGCTCGCAAAGTCTCGCCCCATTCCGAGTCCGGCGGACTAACTTGGCCGGCCCCACCCCCCAAGGCTATGGCCCCCCCTTTTTTGTGCCCCTTTTCCGCTGGACGAACTTGGCGCCCCGGCCTTCGTGTGGTTATTTTTGGGCGCGGCTGTGCCCGCGGCCTATTTTTGGCACACGGAGGCCGCTCGCAAAGTCTCGTCCCATTCCGAGTCCAGCGGGGGAACTTGGCCAGCCCCACCCCCCAGGGCTATAGCCCACCCGTTTTTGTGGCCTTTTTCCGCTGGACGAACTTCGCGCCCCGGCCTTCGGGCGGTTATTTTTGGTTACAGCTATGCCCGCAGCCTATATTTGGCACGTGGAGGACGTTCGTAAAGTCTCGTACCATTCCGAGTCCGGCGGACGAACTTGGCCAGCCCCACCCACCAGGGCTATAGCCCACCCATTTTTGTGGCCTTTTTCCGCTGGACGAACTTGGCGCCCCGGCCTTCGGGAGGTTATTTTTGGGCACAGATGTGCCCGTGGCCGATTTTTCACACACGGAGGCCGCTCGCAAAGTCTCGCCCCATTCCGAGTCCGGCGGACGAACTTTGCCAGCCTCACCCCCCAAGGCTATAGCCCACCCGTTTTTGTGGCCATTTTCGACTGGACGAACTTGGTGCCCCGGCCTTCGGGAGGTTATTTTTGGGTGGGGCTGTGCCCGGGGCCTATTTTTGGCACACGGAGGCCGCTCGCAAAGTCTCACCCCAATCCGAGTCCGGCGGACGAACTTGGCCAGCCCCACCACCCAAGGCTATAGCCCACCTGTTTTTGGCGTTTATTTTTGGGCGCGGCTGTGCCCGCGGCCTAATTTTGGCTCATGGAGGCCGCTCGCAATGTCTCGCCCCATTCCGAGTCCGGCGGACGAACTTGGCCAGCCCCACCCCCCAAGGCTATAGCCCACCCGTTTTTGTGGCCTTTTTCCGCTGGACGAACTTGGCGCCCCGGCCTTCGGAAGGTTATTTTTGGGCACAGATGTGCCCGTGGCCGATTTTTCGCACACGGAGGCCGCTCGCAAAGTCTCGCCCCATTCCGAGTCCGGCGGACGAACTTTGCCAGCCTCACCCCCCAAGGCTATAGCCCACCCGTTTTTGTGGCCATTTTCGACTGGACGAACTTGGCGCCCCGGCCTTCGGGCGGTTATTTTTGGGCGCGGCTGTGCCCACAGCCTATATTTGGTACGCGGAGACCGTTCGCAAATTCTCGCCCCATTCCGAGCCCGGCGGACGAAGTTGGCCAGCCCCTCCCCCCAAGGCTATAGCCCACCCGTTTTTTGGCCATTTTTCCGCTGGGGGGTTTGGGCGCGACGACCTTCGGGGTGTTATTTTTGGGTACGGCTGTGCCCGCGGCCTATTTTTGGCACGCCGAGGTCTCGCCCCTTTCCGAGTCCGGCGGACGAAGTTGGCCAGCCCCTCCCCCCAAGGCTATAGCCCACCCATTTTTTGGCCATTTTTCCGCTGGACGAACTTGGCGCACCGGCCTTCGGGCGGTTATTTTTGGGCGCGGCTGTGCCCGCGGTGTATTTTTGGCACGGGGAGGCCACTCGCCATGTCTCACCCCATTCCAAGTCCGGCGGGCGAAGTTGGCCAGCCCGTCCCCCCAAGGCTATAGCCCACCCGTTTTTTGGCCATTTTTCCGCTGGGGGGTATGGGCGCGCCGTCCTTCGGGGGGTTATTTTTGGGCGCGGCTGTGCCCGCGGCCTATTTTTGTCATGCAGAGGCCGCTCGCAAAGTCTCGCCCCATTCCGAGTCCGGCGGACGAAGTGGGCCAGCCCCTCCGCCCAACGCTATATCCCACCCGTTTTTTGGCCATTTTTCCGCTGGGGGGTTTGGGTGTGCCGGCCTTTGGGGGGTTATTTTTGGGCGCGGCTGTGCCCGCGGCCTATTTTTGGCACGCAGAGACTGCTCGCAAAGTCTCGCCCCATTCCGAGTCCGGCGGACGAAGTTGGCCTGCCCCTCCCCCCAAGGCTATAGCCCACCCGTTTTTTGGCCATTTTTCCGCTGGACGAACTTGGCGCCCCGGCCTTCGGGCGGTTATTTTTGGGCGCGGCTGAGTCCGCAGCCTATTTTTGGCACGCGGAGGCTGCTCGCAAAGTTTCGCCCCATTCCAAGTCCGGCGGACGAAGTTGGCCAGCCCCTCCCCCCAAGGCTATAGCCCACCCGTTTTTTGGCCATTTTTCCGCTGGGGGGTTTGGGCGCGCCGACCTTCGGGGGGTTATTTTTGGACACGGCTGTGCCTTCGGCCTATTTTTGGCACGCAGAGGCCGCTCGCAAAGTCTCGCCCCATTCCGAGTCCGGCGGACGAAGTGGGCCACCCCTCCCCCCAAGGCTATAGCCCACACGTTTTTTGGCCATTTTTCCGCTGGACGAACTTGGCGCCCCGGCCTTCGGGCGGTTATTTTTGGGCGCGGCTGTGTCCATGGCCTATTTTTGGCACACGGAGGCCGTTCGCAAATTCTCGCCCCATTCCGAGTCCAGCGGACGAAGTTGGCCAGCCCCTTTCCCCAAGGCTATAGCCCACCCGTTTTTTTGCCATTTTTCCGCTGGACGAACTTGGCGCCCCGGCCTTCGGTAGGTTCTTTTTGGGCGCGGCTGTGCCCGTGGCCTATATTTGGTACGCGGAGGCCGCTCGCAAAGTCTCGCCCCATTCCGAGTCCGGCGGACGAAGTTGGCCAGCCCCTCCCCCCAAGGCCATAGCCCACCTGTTTTTTTGCCATTTTTCCGCTGGACGAACTTGGCGCCCCGGCCTTCGGGCGGTAATTTTTGGGCGCGGCTGTGCCCACGGCCTATATTTGGCACGCGGAGGCCGCTCGCAAAGTCTCGCCCCATTCCGAGTCCGGCGGATGAAGTTGGCCAGCCCCTCCCCCCAACGCTATAGCCAACCCGATTTTTGGCCATTTTTCCGCTGGACAAACTTGGCGCCCCGGCCTTCGGACGGTTAATTTTGGGCGCGGCTACGCCCGCAGCCTATATTTGGCACGCGGAGGCCGCTGGCAAAGTCTCGCCCCATTCCGAGTCCGGCGGACGAAGTTGGCCAGCCCCTCCCCCCAAGGCTATAGCCCACCCGATTTTTGGCCATTTTTCCGCTGGACAAACTTGGCGCCCCGGCCTTCGGGCGGTTATTTTTGGGCGCGGCTGTGCCCACAGCCTATTTTTGGCACGCGGAGGCCGCTCGCAATGTCTCGCCCCATTCTGAGTCCGGCGGACGAAGTTGGCCAGCCCCTCCCCCCAAGGCTATAGCCCAACCGTTTTTTGGCCATTTTTCCGCAGGACGAACTTGGCGCCCCGGCCTTCGGGCGGTTATTTTTGGGCGCGGCTGTGCCCGCGGCCTATTTTTGGCACGCGGAGTCCGCTCGCAAAGTCTCACCCCATTCCGAGTCTGGCGGATGAAGTGGGCCAGCCCCTCCCCCCAAGGCTATAGCCCACCCGTTTTTTGGCCATTTTTCCGCTGGACGAACTTGGCGCCCCGGCCTTCGGGCGGTTATTTTTGGGCGCGGCTGTGCCGGCGGCCTATTTTTGGCACGCGGAGGCCGCTCGCAAAATCTCGCCCCATTCCGAGTCTGGCGGACCAAGTGGGCCAGCCCCTCCCCCCAAGGCTATAGCCCACCCGTTTTTTGGCAATTTTTGCCGCCGGGGGGTTTGGGCGCGCCTACCTTCGGGGTGTTATTTTTGGGCGCGGCTGTGGCCGCGGCCTATGTTTGGCACGCGGAGGCCGTTCGCAAAGTCTCGCCCCTTTCCGATTCCGGCGGATGAAGTTGGCCAGCCCCTCCCCCCAAGGCTATAGCCCACCCGTTTTTTGGCCATTTTTCCGCTGGACGAACTTGGCGCCCCGGCCTTCGGGCAGTTATTTTTGGGCGCGGCTGTGCCCGCGGTCTAATTTTGGCACGCGGAGACCACTCGCAAAGTCTCGCCCCATTCCGAGTCCGGCCGACGAAGTAGGCCGGCCCCTCCCCCCAAGGCTATAGCCCAACCATTTTTTGGCCATTTTTCCGCTGGGGGGTTTGGGCGCGCCGACCTTCGGGGGGTTATTTTTGGGCGCGGCTGTGCCCGCGGCTTATTTTTGGCTCGCAGAGGCCACTCGCAAAGTCTCGCCCCATTCCGAGTCCGGCGGACGAAGTAGGCCAGCCCCTCCCCCCAAGGCTATAGCCCACCCGTTTTTTGGCCATTTTTCCGCTGGGGGGTTTGGGCGCGCCGACCTTCGGGGGGTTATTTTTGGGTGCGGCTCTGCCCACAGCCTATTTTGGGCACGCGGAGGCCGTTCACAAAGTCTAGCCCCATTCCGAGTCCGGCGGACGAATTAGGCCAGCCCCTCCCCCCAAGGCTATAGCCCACCCGTTTTTTGGCCATTTTTCCGCTGGACGAACTTGGCGCCCTGGCCTTCGGGTGGTTATTTTTGGGCGCGGCTGTGCCCGCGGCCTATTTTTAGCGTTCGTAGGCCGCTCGCAAAGTCTCGCCCCATTCCGAGTCTGGTAGATGAAGGTGGCCAGCCCCTCCCCCCAAGGCTATAGCCCACCCGTTTTTTGGCCATTTTTACGCTGGACGAACTTGGCGCCCCGGCCTTCGGGCGGTTATTTTTGGGCGCGGCTGTGCCCGCGGTCTATTTTTGGCACGCGGAGACCACTCGCAAAGTCTCGCCCCATTCCGAGTCCAGCCGACGAAGTAGGCCGGCCCCTCCCCCCAAGGCTATAGCCCAACCATTTTTTGGCCATTTTTCCGCTGGGGGGTTTGGGCGCGCCGACCTTCGGGGGTTATTTTTGGGCGCGGCTGTGCCCGCGGCTTATTTTTGGCTCGCAGAGGCCACTCGCAAAGTCTCGCCCCATTCCGAGTCCGGCGGACGAAGTAGGCCGGCCCCTCCCCCCAAGGCTATAGCCCACCCGTTTTTTCGCCATTTTTCCGCTGGACGAACTGGGCGCCCCGGCCTTCGGAGGGTTATTTTTGGGCGCGGCTGTGCCCGCGGCCTATTTTTGGCACGGGGAGGCCGCTTGCAAAGTCTCGCCCCATTCCGAGTCTGGCGGACGAATTAGGCCAGCCCCTCCCCCCAAGGCTATATCCCACCCGTTTTTTGGCCATTTTTCCGCTGGACGAACTTGGGGCCCTGGCCTTCGGGTGGTTATTTTTGGGCGCGGCTGTGCCCGCGGCCTATTTTTAGCATTCGTAGGCCGCTCGCAAAGTCTCGCCCCATTCCGAGTCTGGTAGATGAAGGTGGCCAGCCCCTCCCCCCAAGGCTATAGCCCACCCGTTTTTTGGCCATTTTTACGCTGGACGAACTTCGCAACCCGGCCTTCGGGCGGTTATTTTTGGGCGCGGCTGTGCCCGCGGCCTATTTTTGGCACACGGAGGCCTCTCGCAAAGTCTCATACCATTCCGAGTCCGGCGGACGAAGTTGGCGAGCCCCACCTCCCAAGGCTATAGGCCACCCGTTTTTGTGGCCTTTTTCCGCCGGACGAACTTGGCGCCCCGGCCTTCGGGCGGCTATTTTTGGGTGCGGCTTTGCCCGCGCCCTATTTTTGGCACACGGAGGGCCCTCGCAAAGTCTCACTCCATTCCGAGTCCGGCGGACGAAGTTGGCCGGCCCCACCGCCCAAGGCTATAGCCCACCCGTTTTTGTGGCCTTTTTCCGCTGGACGAACTTGGCGCCCCGGCCTTCGGGCAGTTATTTTTGGGCTCGGCCGTGCCCGCGGCCTATTTTTTTCACACGGAGGGCCGTCGCAAAGTCTCGCGACATTCCGAGTCCGGCGGACGAAGTGGGCCAGCCCCACCCCCCAAGGCTATAGCCCACCCGTTTTTGTGGCCTTTTTCCGCTGGACGAACTTGGCGCCCCGGCCTTCGGGCGGTTATTTTTGGGGGTGGCTGTGCCCGCGGCCTATTTTTGGCATACGGAGGGCCCTCGCAAAGGCTCACACCATTCCGCGTCCGGCGGACGAAGTTGGCCAGCCCCACCCCCCAAGGCTATAGCCCACCCGTTTTTGTGGCCTTTTTCCGCTGGACGAACTTGGCGCCCCGACCTTCAGGCGGTTATTTTTGAGCGCGGCTGTGCCCGCATCCTATTTTTGGAACACGGAGTGCCCTCGCAAAGTCTCGCGCCATTCCGTGTCTAGCGGACGAAGTGGGCCAGCCCCACCCCTCAGGGCTATGGCCCACCCGTTTTTGAGGCCTTTTTCCGCTGGACGAACTTGGCGCCCCGGCCTTCGGGCAGTTATTATTGGGCGCGGCTGTGCCCGCGGCCTATTTTTGCCACACGGAGGCCCCTCGCAAAGTCTCGCGCCATTCCGAGTCCGGCGGACGAAGTTGGCCAGCCCCACCCCCCAAGGCTAAAGCCCACCCGTTTTTGTGCCTTTTTTCCGCTGGACGAACTTGGCGCCCCGGACTTTGGAAGGTTATTTTTGGGCGCGGCTGTGCCCGCGGCCTATTTTTGGCACACGGAGGGCCCTCGCAAAGTCTCGTTCCATTCTGAGTCCGGCGGACGAAGTTGGCCAGCCCCACCCCCCAAGGCTATAGCCAACCCGTTTTTGTGGCCTTTTTCCGCTGGACGAACTTGGCGCCCTGGCTTTCGGGCCGTTATTTTTGGGTGCGGCTTTGTCCGCGGCCTATTTTTTGCACACGGAGGCCCCTCGGAAAGTCTCGCGCCATTCCGAGTCCGGCGGACGAAGTTGGCCAGCCGCACCCCCCAAGGCTATAGCCAACCCGTTTTTGTGGCCTTTTTCCGCTGGACGAACTTGGCGCCCCGGCCGTCGGGCGGTTATTTTTTGGCGCGGCTGTGCCCGCGGCCTATTTTTTGCACACGGAGGTCCCTCGCAAAGTCTCGTGCCATTCAGAGTCCGGCGGACGAAGTCGGCCAGCCCCACCCAACAAGGCTATAGCCCACCCGTTTTTGTGGCCTTTTTCCGCGGGACGAACTTGGCGCCCCAGTCTTCGGGTGGTTATTTTTGGACGCGGCTGTGCCCGTGGCCTATTTTTGGCACACGGAGGCCCCTCGCAAAGTCTCGCGCCATTCCGAGTGCGGCGGACGAAGTAGGCCAGCCGCACCCCCCAAGGCTATAGCCCACCCGTTTTTGTGGCCTTTTTTCCGCTTGACGAACTTGGCGCCCCGGCCTTCGGGCGGTTATTATTGGTCGCGGCTGTGTCCGCAGCCTATTTTTGGTACACAGAGTATCCTCGCAAAGTATCGCGCCATTCCGAGTTCGGCGGACGAAGTTGGCCAGCCCCACCCCCCAAGGGTACAGCCCACCCGTTTTTGTGGCCTTTTTCCGCTAGACGAACTTGGCGCCCCGGCCTTCGGGTGGTTATTTTTGGGCGCGGCTGTGTCCGCGGCCTATTTTTTGCACACGGAGGCCAATCGCAAAGTCTCGCGCCATTCCGAGTCCGGCGGACGAAGTTGGCCAGCCCCACACCCCAAGGCTATAGCCCACCCGTTTTTGAGGTCTTTTTCCGCTGGACGAACTTGGCTCCCCGGCCTTCGGGCGGTTATTTTTTAGCGCGGCTGTGCCCGCGGCCTATTTTTCGTACACGGAGGGCCCTTGCAAAGTCTCGCACCATTCTGAGTCTGGCGGACGAAGTGGGCCAGCCCCACCCCCCAAGGCTATAGCCCACCCGTTTTTGTGGCCTTTTTCCGCAGGACGAACTTGGCGCCCCGGCCTTCGGGCATTAGTTTTGGGCGCGGCTGTGCCCGCGGCCTATTTTTGGCACACGGAGGGCCCTCGCAAAGGCTCACACCATTCCGCGTCCGGCGGATGAAGTTGGCCAGCCCCACCCCCCAAGGCTATAGCCCACCCGTTTTTGTGGCCTTTTTCCGCTGGACGAACTTGGCTCCCCGGCCTTCGGGCGGTTATTTTTTAGCGCGGCTGTGCCCGCGGCCTATTTTTCGTACACGGAGGGCCCTTGCAAAGTCTCGCGCCATTCTGAGTCGGGCGGACGAAGTAGGCCAGCCCCACCCCCAAAGGCTATAGCCCACCCGTTTTTGTGGCCTTTTTCCGCAGGACGAACTTGGCGCCCCGGCCTTCGGGCATTAGTTTTGGGCGCGGCTGTGCCCGCGGCCTATTTTTGGCACACGGAGGGCCCTCGCAAAGTCTCGCTCCATTCCGAGTCCGGCGGAGGGAGTTGGACAGCCCCACCCCCCAAGGCTATAGCCCACCCGTTTTTGTGGCCTTTTTCCGCTGGACGAACTTGGCGCCCCGGCCTTCGGGCAGTTATTTTTGAGCGCGGCTGTGTCCGCGGCCTATTTTTTTTTACACGGAGGCCTCTCACAAAGTCTCGCGCCATTCCGAGTCCGGCGGACGAAGTTGGCCAGCCCCACCCCCCAACGCTATAGCCCACCCGTTTTTGTGGCCTATTTCCGCTGGACGAACTTGGCGCCCCGTCCTTCGGGCGGTTATTTTTGGGCGCGGCTGTGTCCGCGGCCTATTTTTTGCACACGGAGGCCACTCGCAAAGTCTCGCGCCATTCCGAGTCCGGCGGACGAAGTTGGCCAGCCCCACACCCCAAGGCTATAGCCCACCCGTTTTTGAGGTCTTTTTCCGCTGGACGAACTTGGCTCCCCGGCCTTCGGGCGGTTATTTTTTAGCGCGACTGTGCCCGCGGCCTATTTTTCATACACGGAGGGCCCTTGCAAAGTCTCGCGCCATTCTGAGTCTGGCGGACGAAGTAGGCCAGCCCCACCCCCAAAGGCTATAGCCCACCCGTTTTTGTTGCCTTTTTCCGCAGGACGAACTTGGCGCCCCGGCCTTCGGGCATTAGTTTTGGGCGCGGCTGTGCCCGCGGCCTATTTTTGGCACACGGAGGGCCCTCGCAAAGTCTCGCTCCATTCCGAGTCCGGCGGAGGGAGTTGGACAGCCCCACCCCCCAAGGCTATAGCCCACCCGTTTTTGTGGCCTTTTTCCGCTGGACGAACTTGGCGCCCCGGCCTTCGGGCGGTTATTTTTGGGCGCGGCTGTGTCCGCGGCCTATTTTTGGTACACGGAGTATCCTCGTAAAGTATCGCGCCATTCCGAGTTCTGCGGACGAAGTTGGCCAGCCCCACCCACAAAGGCTACAGCCCACCCGTTTTTGTGGCCTTTTTCCGCTGGACGAACTTGGCGCCCCGGCCTTCGGGCAGTTATTTTTGAGCGCGGCTGTGCCCGCGGCCTATTTTTTTTACACGGAGGCCCCTCACAAAGTCTCGCGCCATTCCGAGTCCGGCGGACGAAGTTGGCCAGCCCCACCCCCCAACGCTATAGCCAACCCGTTTTTGTGGCCTTTTTACGCTGGACGAACTTGGCGCCCCGGCCTTCGGGCAGTTATTTTTGGGCGCGGCTGTGCCCGTGGCCTATGTTTGGCACACAGAGGCCCCTCGCAAAGTCTCGCGCCATTCCGATTCCGGCGGACAAAGTTGGCCAGCCCCACCCCCCAAGCCTATAGCCCACCCGTTTTTGTGGCCTTTTTCCGCTGGACGAACTTGGCGCCCCGGCCTTCGGGCGGTTATTTTTGGGCGCGGCTGTGCCCGCGGCCTATTTTTGGCACACGACGGCCCCTCGCAAAGTCTCGCGCCATTCCGAGTCAGGCGGACGAAGTGGGCCAGCCCCACCCCCCAAGGCTATAGCCCACCCGTTTTTGTGGCCTTTTTCCGCTGGTCGAACATGGGGCCCCGGACTTCGGGTGCTTATTTTTGGGCTCGGCTGTGCCCGCGGCCTATTTTTGGCACACGGAGGGCCCTCGCAAAGTCTCGCTCAATTCCGAGTCCGGCCGGCGGACGAAGTTGGCCAGCCCCACCCCCCAAGGCTATAGCCCACCCGTTTTTGTGGCCTTTTTCTGCTGGACGAACTTGGCGCCCCGGCCTTCGGGCGGTTATTTTTGGGCTCGGCTGTGCCCGCGGCCTATTTTTGGCACACGGAGACCCGTCGCAAAGTCTCGCGCCATTCCGAGTCCGGCGGACAAAGTTGGCCAGCCCCACCCCCCAAGGCTATAGCCCACCCGTTTTTGTGGCCTTTTTCCACTGGACGAACTTGGCGCCCCGGCCTTCGGGTGGTTATTTTTGGGTGCGGCTGAGCCCGCGGCCTATTTTTGGCACACGGAGGCCCCTCGCAAAGTCTCGCGCCATTCCCAGTCCGGCGGGCGAAGTTGGCCAGCCCCACCCCCCAAGGCTATAGCACACCCGTTTTTATGGCCTTTTTCCGCAGCACGAACTTGGCGCCCCGACCTTCGGGCGGTTATTTTTGGGCGCGGCTGTGCCCGCGGCCTATTTTTGGTACACGGAGGCCCCTCGCAAAGTCTCGCGCTATTCCGAGTCCGGCGGACGAAGTGGGCCAGCCCCACCCCCCAAGGCTATAGCCCACCCGTTTTTGTGGCCTTTCTCCGCTGGACGAACTTGGCGCCCCGGCCTTCGGGCGGTTATTTTTGGGCTCGCTGGCCTCGCGGCCTATTTTTTTCAAACGGAGGGCCCTCGCAAAGTCTCGCGCCATTCCGAGTCCGGCGGACGAAGTTGGCCAGCCCCAACCCCCAAGGCTATAGCCCACCAGTTTTTGAGGCCTTTTTCCGCTGGAGGAACTTGGCGCCCCTGCCTTCGGGCGGTTATTTTTGGGCGCGGCTGTGCCCGCGGCCTAGTTTTGGCACACGGAGGCCCCTCGTTAAGTCTCGTGCCATTCCGAGTCCGGCGGACGAAGTGGGCCAGCCCCACCCCCCAAGGCTATAGCCCACCCGTTTTTGTGGCCTTTTTCCGCTGGTCGAACATGGGGCCCCGGCCTTCGGGCAGTTATTTTTGCGCGCGGCTGTGCCCGCGACCTATTTTTGGCACACGGAGGGCCCTCGCAAACTCTTGCGCCTTTCCGAGTCCGGCGGACGAAGTAGGCCAGCCCCACCCCCCAAGGCCATAGCCCACCCGTTTTTGTGGCCTTTTTCCGCTGGACGAACTTGGCGCCTCGACCTTCGGGCGGTTATTTTTGGGCGCGGCTGTGCACGCGGCCTATTTTTGGCACACGGAGGCCCCTCGGAAAGTCTCGTTCCATTCCGAGTCCGGCGGACGAAGTTGGCCAGCCCCACCCCCCAACGCTATAGCCAACCCGTTTTTGTGGCCTTTTTCCGCTGGAAGAACTTGGCGCCCCGGCCTTCGGGCGGTTATTTTTGGGAGCGGCTGTGCCCGCGGCCTATTTTTGTCACACGGAGGCCCCTCGCAAAGTCTCGAGCCATTCCGAGTCCGGCGGACAAAGTTGGCCAGCCCCACCTCGCAAGGCTATAGCCCACCCGTTTTTGTGGCCTTTTTCCGCTGGACGAACTTGGCGCCCCGGCCTTCGGGCGGTTATTTTTGTGCGCGGCTGTGCCCGCGGCCTATTTTTGGCACACGGAGGGCCCTCGCAAAGTCTCGCGCCATTCCGAGTCTGGCGAACGTAGTGGGACAGCCCCAAACCCCAAGGCTATAGCCCACCCGTTTTTGAGGCCTTTTTCCGCTGGACGAACTTGGCGCCCCGGCCTTCGGGCGGTTATTTTTGGGCGCGGCTGTGCACGCGGCCTATTTTTGGCACACGGAGGCCCCTCGCAAAGTCTCGCTCCATTCCGAGTCCGGCGGACGAAGTTGGCCAGCCCCACCCCCCAACGCTATAGCCAACCCGTTTTTGTGGCCTTTTTCCGCTGGACGAACTTGGCGCCCCGGCCTTCGGGCGGTTATTTTTGGGCGCGGCTGTGCCCGCAGCCTATTTTTGGCACACGGAGGCCCCTCGCAAAGTCTCGCGCCATTCCGAGTCCGGCGGACGAAGTGGGCCAGCCCCACCTCCCAAAGCTATAGCCCACCCGTATTTGTGGCCTTTTTCCGCTGGACGAACTTGGCGCCCCGGCCTTCAGGCTGTTTGTTTTGGGAGCGGCTGTGCCCGCGGCCTATTTTTGGCACACGGAGGCCCCTCGCAAAGTCTCGAGCCATTCCGAGTCCGGCGGACAAAGTTGGCCAGCCCCACCTCGCAAGGCTATAGCCCACCCGTTTTTGTGGCCTTTTTCCGCTGGACGAACTTGGCGCCCCGGCCTTCGGGCGGTTATTTTTGTGCGCGGCTGTGCCCGCGGCCTATTTTTGGCACACGGAGGGCCCTCGCAAAGTCTCGCGCCATTCCGAGTCTGGCGAACGTAGTGGGACAGCCCCAAACCCCAAGGCTATAGCCCACCCGTTTTTGAGGCCTTTTTCCGCTGGACGAACTTGGCGCCCCGGCCTTCGGGCGGTTATTTTTGGGCGCGGCTGTGCACGCGGCCTATTTTTGGCACACGGAGGCCCCTCGCAAAGTCTCGCTCCATTCCGAGTCCGGCGGACGAAGTTGGCCAGCCCCACCCCCCAACGCTATAGCCAACCCGTTTTTGTGGCCTTTTCCGCTGGACGAACTTGGCGCCCCGGCCTTCGGGCGGTTATTTTTGGGCGCGGCTGTGCCCGCAGCCTATTTTTGGCACACGGAGGCCCCTCGCAAAGTCTCGCGCCATTCCGAGTCCGGCGGACGAAGTGGGCCAGCCCCACCTCCCAAAGCTATAGCCCACCCGTATTTGTGGCCTTTTTCCGCTGGACGAACTTGGCGCCCCGGCCTTCAGGCTGTTTGTTTTGGGAGCGGCTGTGCCCGCGGCCTATTTTTGGCACACGGAGGCCCCTCGCAAAGTCTCGCGCCATTCCCAGTCCGGCGGGCGAAGTTGGCCAGCCCCACCCCCCAAGGCTATAGCCCACCCGTTTTTATGGCCTTTTTCCGCTGGACGAACTTGGCGCCCCGGCCTTCGGGCGGTTATTTTTGAGTGCGTCTGTGCCCGCGGCCTATTTTTGGCACACGGAGACCCCTCGCAAAGTCTCACGCCATTCCGAGTCCGGCGGACAAAGTTGGCCAGCCCCACCCCCCAAGGCTATAGCCCACCCGTTTTTGTGGCCTTTTTCTGCTGGACGAACTTGGCGCCCCGGCCTTCGGGTGGTTATTTTTGAGTGCGTCTGTGCACGCGGCCTATTTTTGGCACACGGAGACCCCTCGCAAAGTCTCGCGCCATTCCGAGTCCGGCGGACAAAGTTGGCCAGCCCCACCCCCCAAGGCTATAGCCCACCCGTTTTCGTGGCCTTTTTCTGCTGGACGAACTTGGCGCCCCGGCCTTCGGTCGGTTATTTTTGTGCGCGGCTGTGCCCGTGGCCTATTTTTGGCACACGGAGGGCCCCTCGTAAAGTCTCGCGCCAGTCCGAGTCCGGCGGACGAAGTGGGCCAGCCCCAAACCCCAAGGCTATAACCCACCCGTTTTTGTGGCCTTTTTCTGCTGGACGAACTTGGCGCCCCGGCCTTCGGGCGGTTATTTTTGTGCGCGGCTGTGCCCACGGCCTATTTTTGGTACACGGAGGCCCCTCGTAAAGTCTCGCGCCAGTCCGAGTCCGGCGGACGAAGTGGGCCAGCCCCAAACCCCAAGGCTATAGCCCACCCGTTTTTGAGGCCTTTTTCCGCTGGACGAACTTGGCGCCCCGGCCTTCGGGCGGTTATTTTTGTGCGCGGCTGTGCACGCGGCCTATTTTTGGCACACGGAGGCCCCTCGCAAAGTCTCTCGCCATTCCCAGTCCGGCGGGCGAAGTTGGCCAGCCCCACCCCCCAAGGCTATAGCCCACCCGTTTTTATGGCCTTTTTCCGCTGGACGAACTTGGCGCCCCGGCCTTCGGGCGGTTATTTTTGGGCGCGGCTGTGCACACGGCCTATTTTTGGCACACGGAGGCCCCTCGCAAAGTCTCGCTCCATTCCGAGTCCGGCGGACGAAGTTGGCCAGCCCCACCCCCCAACGCTATAGCCAACCCGTTTTTGTGTCCTTTTTCCGCTGGACGAACTTGGCGCCCCGGCCTTCGGGCGGTTATTTTTGGGCGCGGCTGTGCACGCGGCCTATTTTTGGCACACGGAGGCCCCTCGCAAAGTCTCGCTCCATTCCGAGTCCGGCGGACGAAGTTGGCCAGCCCCACCCGCCAACGCTATAGCCAACCCGTTTTTGTGTCCTTTTTCCGCTGGACGAACTTGGCGCCCCGGCCTTCGGGCGGTTATTTTTGGGCGCGGCTGTGCCCGCGGCCTATGTTTGGCACACGGAGGCCCCTCGTAAAGTCTAGCGCCAGTCTTAGTCCGGCGGACGAAGTGGGCCAGCCCCACCCCCCAAGGCTAAAGCCCACCCGTTTTTGTGGCCTTTTTCCGCTGGACGAACTTGGCGCCCCGGCCTTCGGGCGGTTATTTTTGGGCGGCTGTGCCCGCGGCCTATTTTTGGCACACGGAGGCCCCTCGCAAAGTCTCGCGCCATTCCAAGTCCGGCGGACGAAGTGGGCCAGCCCCACCTCCCAAAGCTATAGCCCACCCGTATTTGTGGCCTTTTTCCGCTGGACGAACTTGGCGCCCCGGCCTTCAGGCGGTTTTTTTTGGGAGCGGCTGTGCCCGCGGCCTATTTTTGGCACACGGAGGCCCCTCGCAAAGTCTCGCGCCATTCTGAGTCCGGCGGACGAAGTAGGCCAGCCCAAACCCCCAAGGCTATAGCCCACCCGTTTTTGTGTCCTTTTTCCGCTGGAGGAACTTGGCGCCCCGGCCTTCGGGCGGTTATTTTTGGATGCTACTGTGCCCGTGGCCTATTTTTATCACACGGAGGCCCCTCGCAAAGTCTCGCGCCGTTCCGAGTCCGGCGGATGAAGTTGGCCAGCCCCACCCCCCAGGGCTATAGCCCACCCGTTTTTGTGGCCTTTTTCCGCTGGACGAACTGGGCGCCCCGACCTTCGGGCGGTTATTTTTGGGCGCGGCTGTGCCCGCGGCCTATTTTTGGCACATGGAGGCCGCTCGCAAAGTCTCGCGCCATTCCGAGTCCGGCGGACGAAGTTGGCCAGCACCAACTCCCAAGGCTATAGCCCACCCGTATTTGTGGCCTTTTTCCGCTGGACGAACTTGGCGCCCCGGCCTTCAGGCGGTTTTTTTTGGGAGCGGCTGTGCCCGCGGCCTATTTTTGGCACACGGAGGCCCCTCGCAAAGTCTCGCGCCATTCTGAGTCCGGCGGACGAAGTAGGCCAGCCCAAACCCCCAAGGCTATAGCCCACCCGTTTTTGTGTCCTTTTTCCGCTGGAGGAACTTGGCGCCCCGGCCTTCGGGCGGTTATTTTTGGACGCTACTGTGCCCGTGGCCTATTTTTATCACACGGAGGCCCCTCGCAAAGTCTCGCGCCGTTCCGAGTCCGGCGGACGAAGTTGGCCAGCCCCACCCCCCAGGGCTATAGCCCACCCGTTTTTGTGGCCTTTTTCCGCTGGACGAACTGGGCGCCCCGACCTTCGGGCGGTTATTTTTGGGCGCGGCTGTGCCCGCGGCCTATTTTTGGCACACGGAGGGCCCTCGCAAAGTCTCGCGCCATTCCGAGTCCGGCGGACGAAGTGGGCCAGCCCGACCCCCAAGGCTATAGCCCACCCGTTTTTGTGGCCTTTTTCCGCTGGACGAACTTGGCGCCTCGGCCTTCGGGCGGTTATTTTTGGGCGTGGTTGTGCTCGCGGCCTATTTTTGGCACACAGAGGGCCCTCGTAAAGTCTCGCGCCATTCCGAGTACGGCGGACGAATTGGGCCAGCCCCACCCCGCAAGCCTATAGCCCACCCGTTTTTGTGGCCTTTTTCCGCTGGACGAACTTGGCGCCACGGCCTTCGGGCGGTTATTTTTGGGCGCGGCTGTGCCCGCAGCCTATTTTTGGGACACGGAGGGCCCTCGCAAAGTCTCGCGCCAGTCCGAGTCCGGCGGACGAAGTCGGCCGGGTGCCAAGGCTATAGCCCACCCGTTTTTGTGGCCTTTTTCCGCTGGACGAACTTGGCGCCCCGGCCTTCGGGCGGTTATTTTTGGGTGCCGCTATGTCCGCGGCCTATTTTTGGCACACGGAGGGCCATCGCAAAGTCTCGCGCCATTCCGAGTCCGGCGGACGAAGTGGGCCAGCCCCACCCCCCAAGGCTATAGCCCACCCGTTTTTGTGGCCTTTTTCCACTAGACGAACTTGGCGCCACGGCCTTCGGGCGGTTATTTTTGGGTGCGGCTGTGCCCGTGGCCTATTTTTGGGACACGGAGGGCCCTCGCAAAGTCTCGCGCCCGTCCGAGTCCGGCGGACGAAGTCGGCCGGGTGCCAAGGCTATAGCCCACCCGTTTTTGTGGCCTTTTTCCGCTGGACGAACTTGGCGCCCCGGCCTTCGGGCGGTTATTTTTGGGTGCCGCTATGCCCGCGGCCTATTTTTGGCACACGGAGGGCCATCGTAAAGTCTCGCGCCATTCCGAGTCCGGCGGACGAAGTTGGCCAGCCCCACCCCCCAAGGCTATAGCCTACCCGTTTTCGTGGCCTTTTTCCGCTGGACGAACTTGGCGCCCCGGCCTTCGGGCGGTTATTTTTGGGCGCTGCTGTGTCTGCGGCCTATTTTTGGCACAAGGAGGGCCCTCGCAAAGTCTTGCGCCATTCCGAGTCCGGCGGACGAAGTTGGCCAGCCCCACCCCGCAAACCTATAGCCCACCCGTTTTTGTGGCCTTTTTCCGCTGGACGAACTTGGCGCCCCGGCCTTCGGGCGGTTATTTTCGGGCGTGGCTGTGCCCGCGGCCTCTTTTTGGCACACGGAGGCCCCTCGCAAAGTCTCGCGCCATTCCGAGTCCGGCGGACGAAGTTGGCCAGCCCCACCCCCCAAGGCTATAGCCCACCCGTTTTTGTGGCCTGTTTCCGCTGGACGAACTTGGTGCCCCGGCCTTCGGGAGGTTATTTTTGGGCGCGGCTTTGCCCGCGGCATATTTTTGGCACACTGAGGCCCCTCGCAAAGTCTCGCGCCATTCCGTGTCCGGCAGACGAAGTTGGCCAGCCCCACCCCCCAAGGCTATAGCCCACCCGTTTTTGTGGCCTTTTTCCGCTGGACGAACTTGGCGCCTCGGCCTTCGGGCAGTTATTTTTGGGCGTAGTTGTGTTCGCGGCCTATTTTTGGCACACAGAGGGCCCTCGCAAAGTCTCGCGCCATTCCGAGTACGGCGGACGAAGTGGGCCAGCCCCACCCCGCAAGCCTATAGCCCACCCTTTTTTGTGGCCTTTTTCCGCTGGACGAACTTGGCGCCACGGCCTTTGGGCGGTCATTTTTGGGCGCGGCTGTGCCCGCGGCCTATTTTTGGTACATGGAGGTACCTCGCAATGTCTCGCGCCATTCCGAGTCCGGCGGACGAAGTTGGCCAGCCCCACCCCCCAAGGCTATAGCCCACCCGTTTTTGTAGCCTTTTTCCGCTGGACGAACTTGGCGCCCCGGCCTTCGGGCGGTTATTTTTGGGCGCGGCTGTGCCCGTGGCCTATTTTTTGCACACGGAGGCCCCTCACAAAGTCTCGCGCTATTCCGAGTCCGGCAGACGAAGCTGGCCAGCCCCCCCCCAAGGCTATAGCCCACCCGTTTTTGTGGTCTTTTTCCGCTGGACGAACTTGGCGCCGCGGCCTTCGGGCCGTTATTTTTGGGCGGGGCTGTGACCGCAGCCTATTTTTGGCGCACGGAGGCCCCTCAAGAACTCTCGCGCCATTCCGAGTCCGGTGGACGAAGTTGGCCAGCCCCACCCCCAAGGCTATAGCCCACCCATTTTTGTGGGCTTTTTCCGCTGGACGAACTTGGCGCCCCGGCCTTCGGGTGGTTATTTTTGGGTGCGGCTGTGCCCACGGCCTCTTTTTCACACACAGATGGCCCTCGTAAAGTCTCGCACCATTCCGAGTCCGGCGGACGAAGTTGGCCAGCCGCACCCCCCAAGGCTATAGCCCACCCATTTTTTGGGCCTTTTTCCGCTGGACGAACTTGGCGCCCCGGCCTTCGGGTGGTTATTTTTGGGTGCGGCTGTGCCTGCGGCCTATTTTTGGCACACCGAGGCCCCTCGCAAAGTCTCGCGCCATTCCGATTCCGGCCGACGAAGTTGGCCAGCCCCACCTCCCAAGGCTATAGCCCACCCATTTTTGTGGCCTTTTTCCGCTGGACGAACTTGGCGCCCCGGCCTTCGGGCGGTTTTTTTTTGGCGCGGCTTTGCCCGCGGCATATTTTTGGCACACTGAGGCCCCTCGCAAAGTCTCGCGCCATTCCGTGTCCGGCAGACGAAGTTGGCCAGCCCCACCCCCCAAGGCTATAGCCCACCCGTTTTTGTGGCCTTTTTCCGCTGGACGAACTTGGCGCCTCGGCCTTCGGGCGGTTATTTTTGGGCGTGGTTGTTCGCGGCCTATTTTTGGCACACAGAGGGCCCTCGCAAAGTCTCGCGCCATTCCGAGTACGGCGGACGAAGTGGGCCAGCCCCACCCCGCAAGCCTATAGCCCACCCGTTTTTGTGGCCTTTTTCCGCTGGACGAACTTGGCGCCACGGCCTTTGGGCGGTCATTTTTGGGCGCGGCTGTGCCCGCGGCCTATTTTTGGTACATGGAGGTACCTCGCAATGTCTCGCGCCATTCCGAGTCCGGCGGACGAAGTTGGCCAGCCCCACCCCCCAAGGCTATAGCCCACCCGTTTTTGTAGCCTTTTTCCGCTGGACGAACTTGGCGCCCCGGCCTTCGGGCGGTTATTTTTGGGCGCGGCTGTGCCCGTGGCCTATTTTTTGCACACGGAGGCCCCTCACAAAGTCTCGCGCTATTCCGAGTCCGGCAGACGAAGCTGGCCAGCCCCCCCCCAAGGCTATAGCCCACCCGTTTTTGTGGTCTTTTTCCGCTGGACGAACTTGGCGCCGCGGCCTTCGGGCCGTTATTTTTGGGCGGGGCTGTGCCCGCAGCCTATTTTTGGCGCACGGAGGCCCCTCAAGAACTCTCGCGCCATTCCGAGTCCGGTGGACGAAGTTGGCCAGCCCCACCCCCAAGGCTATAGCCCACCCATTTTTGTGGGCTTTTTCCGCTGGACGAACTTGGCGCCCCGGCCTTCGGGTGGTTATTTTTGGGTGCGGCTGTGCCCACGGCCTCTTTTTCGCACACAGATGGCCCTCGTAAAGTCTCGCACCATTCCGAGTCCGGCGGACGAAGTTGGCCAGCCGCACCCCCCAAGGCTATAGCCCACCCATTTTTTGGGCCTTTTTCCGCTGGACGAACTTGGCGCCCCGGCCTTCGGGTGGTTATTTTTGGGTGCGGCTGTGCCTGCGGCCTATTTTTGGCACACCGAGGCCCCTCGCAAAGTCTCGCGCCATTCCGATTCCGGCCGACGAAGTTGGCCAGCCCCACCTCCCAAGGCTATAGCCCACCCATTTTTGTGGCCTTTTTCCGCTGGACGAACTTGGCGCCCCGGCCTTCGGGTGGTTATTTTTGGGCGTGGCTGTGCCCGCGGCCTATTTTTGGCACACGGAGGGCCCTCGCAAAGTCTCGTACCATTCTGAGTCCGGCGGACGAAGTGGGCCAGCCCCACCCCCCAAGGCTATAGCCCACCCGTTTTTGTGGCCTTTTTCCGCTGGATGAACTTGGCGCACCGGCCTTCAGGCGGTTATTTTTGGGTGCGGCTGTGCCCGCGTCCTATTTTTGGCACACGTAGGCCGCTCGCAAAGTCTCGCGCCATTCCGAGTCCGGCGGATGAAGTTGGCAAGCCCCACTCCCCAAGGCTATAGCCCACCCGTTTTTGTGGCCTTTTTCCGCTGGACGAACTTGGCGTCCCGGCCTTCGGGCGGTTATTTTTGTACGCGGCTGTGCCCGCGGCCTATTTTTGGCACCCGGACGCCCCTCACAAAGTCTTGCACTATTCCAAGTCCGGCGGACGAAGCTGGCCAGCCCCCCCCCCCCAAGGCTATAGCCCACCCGTTTTTGTGGCCTTTTTCCGCTGGACATACTTGGCGCCCCGGCCTTCGGGCGGTTATTGTTGGGTACAGCTGTGCCCGCGGCCTATTTTTGGCACACGGAGGGCCCTCGCAAAGTCTCGCGCCATTCCGAGTCCGGCGGACGAAGTTGGCCAGCCCCACCCACCAAGGCTATAGCCCACCCGTTTTGGTGGCCTTTTTCCGCTGGACGAACATGGCGCCCCGGCCTTCGTGCAGTTATTTTAGGGCGCGGCTGTGCCGGCGGCCTATTTTTGGCACACGGAGGCCCCTCGCAAAGTCTCGCGCTATTCCGAGTCCGGCCGACGAAGTTGGCCCGCCCCACCCCCCAGGGCTATAGCCCACCCGTTTTTGTGGCCTTTTTCCGCTGGATGAACTTGGCGCACCGGCCTTCGGGCGGTTATTTTTGGGCGCGGCTGTGCCCGCGGCCTATTTTTGGCAAACGGACGCCCCTCACAAAGTCTCGCGCTATTCCATGTCCGTGGACGGTAAGCTGGCCAGCCTCTAAGGCTATAGCCCACCGTTTTTGTGGCCTTTTCCGCTGGACGTTCTTGGCGCCCCGGCCTTCGGGCGGTTATTTTTGGGCGTGGCTGTGCCCGCGGCCTATTTTTGGCACATGGAGGCCCCTCGTAAAGTCTCGCGCCATTCCGAGTCCGGCGGGGGAAGTCGGCCAGCCCCAGCCCCCAAGGCTATAGCCCACCCGTGTTTGTGGCCTTTTTCGGCTGGATGAACTTGGCGCCCCAGCCTTTGGGCGGTCATTTTTGGGTGCGGCTGTGCCCGCGGCCTATTTTTGGTACATGGAGGCACCTCGCAATGTCTCGCGCCATTCCGAGTCCGGCGGACGAAGTTGGCTTGCCCCACCCCCCAAGGCTATAGCCCACCCGTTTTTGTAGCCTTTTTCCGCTGGACGAACTTGGCGCCCCGGCTTTTGGGAGGTTATTTTTGGCGCGGCTGTGCCTGCGGCCTATTTTTGGCACACGGAGGCGCCTCGCAAAGTCTCGCGCCATTCCGAGTCCGCGGACGGTTGGCCAGCCCCACCCCCAAGGCTATAGCCCACCCGCTTTTGTAGCCTTTTTCCGCTGGACGAACTTGGCGCCCGGCCTTTGGGCGGTTATTTTTAGCGCGGCTGTGCCGCGGCCTATTTTTGGCACACGGAGGTGCCTCGCAAAGTCTCGCGCCATTCCGAGTCCGCGGACGAAGTTGGCCAGCCCCACCCCCAAGGCTATAGCCCACCCGTTTTTGTGGCCTTTTCCGTTGGACGAACTTGGCGCCCGGCCTTCGGGCGGTTATTTTTAAGGCGTGGCTGTGCCTGCGTGGCCTATTTTTTGCACATGGAGGCCCCTCACAAAGTCTCGCGCTATTCCGAGTCCGGCAGACGAAGCTGGCGAGCCCCCCCCAAGGCTATAGCCCACCCGTTTTTGTGGCCTTTTTCCGCTGGACGAACTTGGCGCCCCGGCCTTGGGAGGTTATTTTTGGGCGCGGCTGTGCCCGCGGCCTATTTTTGGCACATGGAGGCCCCTCGTAAAGTCTCGCACCATTCCGAGTCCGGCGGACGAAGTCAGCCAGCCCCAGCCCCCAAGGCTATAGCCCACCCGTTTTTGTGGCCTTTTTCGGCTGGATGAACTTGGCTCCCCAGCCTTTGGGCGGTCATTTTTGGGCGCGGCTGTGCCCGCGGCCTATTTTTGGTACATGGAGGAACCTCGCAATGTCTCGCGCCATTCCGAGTCCGGCGGACGAAGTTGGCTTGCCCCACCCCCCAAGGCTATAGCCCACCCGTTTTTGTAGCCTTTTTCCGCTGGACGAACTTGGCGCCCCGGCCTTTGGGCGGTTATTTTTTGGCGCGGCTGTGCCCGCGGCCTATTTTTGGCACACGGAGGCGCCTCGCAAAGTCTCGCGCCATTCCGAGTCCGGCGGACGAAGTTGGCCAGCCCCACCCCCCAAGGCTATAGCCCACCCGTTTTTGTAGCCTTTTTCCGCTGGACGAACTTGGCGCCCCGGCCTTTGGGGCGGTTATTTTTTTAAGCAGCTGTGCCCGGCCTATTTTTGGCACACGGAGGTGCCTCGCAAAGTCTCGCGCCATTCCGAGTCCGGCAGACGAAGTTGGCCAGCCCCACCCCCCAAGGCTATAGCCCACCCGTTTTTGTGGCCTTTTTCCGCTGGACGAACTTGGCGCCCCGGCCTTTGGGCGGTTATTTTTGGGTGCGGCTGTGCCCGCGGCCTATTTTTGGTACATGGAGGCACCTCGCAATGTCTCGCGCCATTCCGAGTCCGGCCGACGAAGTTGGCCCGCCCCACCCCCCAGGGCTATAGCCCACCCGTTTTTGTGGCCTTTTTCCGCTGGATGAACTTGGCGCACCGGCCTTCGGGCGGTTATTTTTGGGCGCGGCTGTGCCCGCGGCCTATTTTTGGCAAACGGACGCCCCTCACAAAGTCTCGCGCTATTCCATGTCCGGCGGACGAAGCTGGCCAGCCCCCCCCCCCCAAGGCTATAGCCCACCCGTTTTTGTGGCCTTTTTCCGCTGGACGTACTTGGCGCCCCGGCCTTCGGGCGGTTATTTTTTGGCGCGGCTGTGCCCGCGGCCTATTTTTGGCACATGGAGGCCCCTCGTAAAGTCTCGCACCATTCCGAGTCCGGCGGACGAAGTCGGCCAGCCCCAGCCCCCAAGGCTATAGCCCACCCGTTTTTGTGGCCTTTTTCGGCTGGATGAACTTGGCGCCCCAGCCTTTGGGCGGTCATTTTTGGGTGCGGCTGTGCCCGCGGCCTATTTTTGGTACATGGAGGCACCTCGCAATGTCTCGCGCCATTCCGAGTCCGGCGGACGAAGTTGGCTTGCCCCACCCCCCAAGGCTATAGCCCACCCGTTTTTGTAGCCTTTTTCCGCTGGACGAACTTGGCGCCCCGGCTTTTGGGAGGTTATTTTTTGGCGCGGCTGTGCCCGCGGCCTATTTTTGGCACACGGAGGCGCCTCGCAAAGTCTCGCGCCATTCCGAGTCCGGCGGACGAAGTTGGCCAGCCCCACCCCCCAAGGCTATAGCCCACCCGTTTTTGTAGCCTTTTTCCGCTGGACGAACTTGGCGCCCCGGCCTTTGGGCGGTTATTTTTTGGCGCGGCTGTGCCCGCGGCCTATTTTTGGCACACGGAGGTGCCTCGCAAAGTCTCGCGCCATTCCGAGTCCGGCGGACGAAGTTGGCCAGCCCCACCCCCCAAGGCTATAGCCCACCCGTTTTTGTGGCCTTTTTCCGTTGGACGAACTTGGCGCCCCGGCCTTCGGGCGGTTATTTTTGGGCGTGGCTGTGCCCGTGGCCTATTTTTTGCACACGGAGGCCCCTCACAAAGTCTCGCGCTATTCCGAGTCCGGCAGACGAAGCTGGCGAGCCCCCCCCAAGGCTATAGCCCACCTGTTTTTGTGGCCTTTTTCCGCTGGACGAACTTGGCGCCCCGGCCTTGGGAGGTTATTTTTGGGCGCGGCTGTGCCCGCGGCCTATTTTTGGCACATGGAGGCCCCTCGTAAAGTCTCGCACCATTCCGAGTCCGGCGGACGAAGTCAGCCAGCCCCAGCCCCCAAGGCTATAGCCCACCCGTTTTTGTGGCCTTTTTCGGCTGGATGAACTTGGCTCCCCAGCCTTTGGGCGGTCATTTTTGGGCGCGGCTGTGCCCGCGGCCTATTTTTGGTACATGGAGGAACCTCGCAATGTCTCGCGCCATTCCGAGTCCGGCGGACGAAGTTGGCTTGCCCCACCCCCCAAGGCTATAGCCCACCCGTTTTTGTAGCCTTTTTCCGCTGGACGAACTTGGCGCCCCGGCCTTTGGGCGGTTATTTTTTGGCGCGGCTGTGCCCGCGGCCTATTTTTGGCACACGGAGGCGCCTCGCAAAGTCTCGCGCCATTCCGAGTCCGGCGGACGAAGTTGGCCAGCCCCACCCCCCAAGGCTATAGCCCACCCGTTTTTGTAGCCTTTTTCCGCTGGACGAACTTGGCGCCCCGGCCTTTGGGCGGTTATTTTTTGGCGCGGCTGTGCCCGCGGCCTATTTTTGGCACACGGAGGTGCCTCGCAAAGTCTCGCGCCATTCCGAGTCCGGCAGACGAAGTTGGCCAGCCCCACCCCCCAAGGCTATAGCCCACCCGTTTTTGTGGCCTTTTTCCGCTGGACGAACTTGGCGCCCCGGCCTTTGGGCGGTTATTTTTGGGTGCGGCTGTGCCCGCGGCCTATTTTTGGTACATGGAGGCACCTCGCAATGTCTCGCGCCATTCCGAGTCCGGCGGACGAAGTTGGCTTGCCCCACCCCCCAAGGCTATAGCCCACCCGTTTTTGTAGCCTTTTTCCGCTGGACGAACTTGGCGCCCCGGCTTTTGGGAGGTTATTTTTTGGCGCGGCTGTGCCCGCGGCCTATTTTTGGCACACGGAGGCGCCTCGCAAAGTCTCGCGCCATTCCGAGTCCGGCGGACGAAGTTGGCCAGCCCCACCCCCCAAGGCTATAGCCCACCCGTTTTTGTAGCCTTTTTCCGCTGGACGAACTTGGCGCCCCGGCCTTTGGGCGGTTATTTTTAGCGCGGCTGTGCCCGCGGCCTATTTTTGGCACACGAGGTGCCTCGCAAAGTCTCGCGCCATTCCGAGTCCGCGGACGAAGTTGGCCAGCCCCACCCCCAAGGCTATAGCCCACCCGTTTTGTGGCCTTTTTCCGTTGGACGAACTTGGCGCCCGGCCTTCGGGCGGTTATTTTTAAGCGCGGCTGTGCCCACGGCCTATTTTTGGCACACGGAGGCGCCTCGCAAAGTCTCGCGCCATTCCGAGTCCGGGGGACGAAGTTGGCCAGCCCCACCCCCAAGGCTATAGCCCACCCGTTTTTGTAGCCTTTTTCCGCTGGACGAACTTGGCGCCCCGGCCTTTGGGCGGTTATTTTTAAAGCGCGCTGTGCCCGCGGGTCTATTTTGGCACACGTGGGTGCCTCGCAAAGTCTCGCGCCATTCCAAGTCCGGCGGACGAAGTTGGCCACCCCCCCCCCCAAGGCGATAGCCCAACCCGTTTTGGGGCCATTTTCCGTTGGACGAACTTGGCGCCCGGCCTTCGGGCGGTTATTTTTAGCGCGGCTGTGCCATGGCCTATTTTTGGCACACGGAGGTGCCTCGCAAAGTCTCGCGCCATTCCGAGTCCGGCGGACGAAGTTGGCCAGCCCCACCCCCCAAGGCTATAGCCCACCCGTTTTTGTGGCCTTTTTCCGTTGGACGAACTTGGCGGCCCGGCCTTCGGGCGGTTATTTTTGGGCGTGGCTGTGTCCGTGGCCTATTTTTTGCACACGGAGGCCCCTCACAAAGTCTCGCGCTATTCCGAGTCCGGCAGACGAAGCTGGCGAGCCCCCCCCAAGGCTATAGCCCACCCGTTTTTGTAGCCTTTTTCCGCTGGACGAACTTGGCGCCCCGGCCTTTGGGCAGTTATTTTTTGGCGCGGCTGTGCCCGCGGCCTATTTTTGGCACACGGAGGCGCCTCGTACAGTCTCGCGCCATTCCGAGTCCGGCGGACGAAGTTGGCCAGCCCCACCCCCCAAGGCTATAGCTCACCCGTTTTTGTAGCCTTTTTCCGCTGGACGAACTTGGCGCCCCGGCCTTTGGGCGGTTATTTTTTGGCGCGGCTGTGCCCGCGGCCTATTTTTGGCACACGTAGGTGCCTCGCAAAGTCTCGCGCCATTCCGAGTCCGGCAGACGAAGTTGGCCAGCCCCACAACCCAAGGCTATAGCCCACCCGTTTTTGTGGCCTTTTTCCGTTGGACGAACTTGGCACCCCGGCCTTCGGGCGGTTATTTTTTGACGCGGCTGTGCCCGCGGCCTATTTTTAGCACACGGAGGTGCCTCGCAAAGTCTCGCGCCATTCCGAGTCCGGCGGACGAAGTTGGCCAGCCCCACCCCCCAAGGCTATAGCCCACCCGTTTTTGTGGCCTTTTTCCGTTGGACGAACTTGGCGGCCCGGCCTTCGGGCGGTTATTTTTGGGCGTGGCTGTGTCCGTGGCCTATTTTTTGCACACGGAGGCCCCTCACAAAGTCTCGCGCTATTCCGAGTCCGGCAGACGAAGCTGGCGAGCCCCCCCCAAGGCTATAGCCCACCCGTTTTTGTAGCCTTTTTCCGCTGGACGAACTTGGCGCCCCGGCCTTTGGGCAGTTATTTTTTGGCGCGGCTGTGCCCGCGGCCTATTTTTGGCACACGGAGGCGCCTCGCACAGTCTCGCGCCATTCCGAGTCCGGCGTACGAAGTCGGCCAGTCCCAGCCCCCAAGGCTATAGCCCACCCGTTTTTGTGGCCTTTTTCGGCTGGATGAACTTGGCGCCCCGGCCTTTGGGCGGTCATTTTTGGGCGCGGCTGTGCCCGCGGCCTATTTTTGGTACATGGAGGTACCTCGCAATGTCTCGCGCCATTCCGAGTCCGGCGGACGAAGTTGGCCAGCCCCACCCCCCAAGGCTATAGCCCACCCGTTTTTGTAGCCTTTTTCCGCTGGACGAACTTGGCGCCCCGGCCTTTGGGCAGTTATTTTTTGGCGCGGCTGTGCCCGCGGCCTATTTTTGGCACACGGAGGTGCCTCGCACAGTCTCGCGCCATTCCGAGTCCGGCGGACGAAGTTGGTCAGCCCCACCCCCCAAGGCTATAGCCCACCCGTTTTTGTAGCCTTTTTCCGCTGGACGAACTTGGCGCCCCGGCCTTTGGGCGGTTATTTTTTGGCGCGGCTGTGCCCGCGGCCTATTTTTGGCACACGGAGGTGCCTCGTAAAGTCTCGCGCCATTCCGTGTCCGGCGGACGAAGTTGGCCTGCCCCACCCCCCAAGGCTATAGCCCACCCGTTTTTGTAGCCTTTTTCCGCTGGACGAACTTGGCGCCCCGGCCTTTGGGCAGTTATTTTTTGGCGCGGCTGTGCCCGCGGCCTATTTTTGGCACACGGAGGCGCCTCGCACAGTCTCGCGCCATTCCGAGTCCGGCGGACGAAGTTGGTCAGCCCCACCCCCCAAGGCTATAGCCCACCCGTTTTTGTAGCCTTTTTCCGCTGGACGAACTTGGCGCCCCGGCCTTTGGGCGGTTATTTTTAATGCGGCTGTGCCCATGCCTATTTTTGGCACACGGAGGTGCCTCGTAAAGTCTCGCGCCATTCCGTGTCCGGCGGACGAAGTTGGCCTGCCCCACCCCCCAAGGCTATAGCCCACCCGTTTTTGTGGCCTTTTTCCGCTGGACGAACTTGGCGCCCCGGCCTTCGGGCGGTTATTTTTGGGCACGGCTGTGCCCGTGGCCTATTTTTTGCACACGGAGGCCCCTCACAAAGTCTCGCGCTATTCCGAGTCCGGCAGACGAAGCTGGCCAGCCCCCCCCCAATGCTATAGCCCACCCGTTTTTGTGGCCTTTTTCCGCTGGACGAACTTGGCGCCCCGGCCTTCGGGCGGTTATTTTTGGGCGCGGCTGCGCCCGCGGCCTATTTATGGCACATGGAGGCCCCTCGTAAACTCTCGCACCATTCCGAGTCCGGCGGACGAAGTCGGCCAGCCCCAGCCCCCAAGGCTATAGCCCACCCATTTTGTTGGCCTTTTTCGGCTGGATGAACTTGGCGCCCTGGCCTTTGGGCGGTTATTTTTTGGTGCAGCTGTGCCCGCGGCCTATTTTTGGCACACAGAGGCGCCTCGCAAAGTGTCGCGCCATTCCGAGTCCGGCGGACGAAGTTGGCCAGCCCCACCCCCCAAGGCTATAGCCCACCCGTTTTTGTGGCCTTTTTCCGCTGGACGAACTTGGCGCCCCGGTCTTCGGGCGGTTATTTCTGGGCGCGGCTGTGTCTGGGGCCTATTTTCGGCACACGGAGGCTGCTCGCAAAGTCTCGCGCCATTCTGAGTCCGGCGGAATAAGTTGGCCAGCCCCACCCCCCAAGGCTATAGCCCACCCGTTTTTGTGGCCTTTTTCAGCTGGACGAACTTGGCGCCCCGGCCTTCGGGCAGGTATTTTTGGGATCGGCTGTGCCCGCGGTCTATTTTTGGCACACGGAGGCGCCTCGCAAAGTCGCGCGCCATTCCGAGTCCGGCGGACGAAGTTGGCCAGCCCCACCCCCCAAGGCTATAGCCCTCCCGTTTTTGGGGCCTTTTTCCGCGGCACGAACTTGGCGCCCCGGCCTTCAGGTAGGTATTTTTGGGCGTGACTGTGCCCACGGCCTATTTTTGGCACACGGAGGTCCCTTGCAAAGTCTCGCGCCACTCCGAGTCCGGCGGACGAAGTTGGCCCGCCCCACCCCCCAAGGCTATAGCCCACCCGTTTTTGTGGCCTTTTTACGCGGGACGAACTTGGCGCCCCGGCCTTCGGGCAGGTATTTTTGGGCTCAGCTGTGCCCGTGGCCTATTTTTGGCACATGGAGGTGCCTCGCAAAGTCCCGCCCCATTCCTAGCCTGGCGGACGAAGTCGGCATGCCCCACCCCCCAAGGCTATAGCCCACCCGATTTTGTGGCCTTTTTCCGCTGGACGAACTTGGCGCCCCGGCCTTCGGGCGGGTGTTTTTGGGCGCGGCTGTGCCCGCTGCCTATTTTTAGCACACGGAGGTGCCTCGCAAAGGGTCACGCCATTCCGAGTCCGGCGGACGAAGTTGGCCAGCCCACCCCCCAAGGCTATAGCCCACCCGTTTTGGTGGCCTTTTTCCGCTGGACGAACTTGGCGCCCCGGCCTTCGGGCAGGTATTTTTGGGCTCGGCTGTGCCTGCGGCCTATTTTTGGCACATGGAGGCGCCTCGCAAAGTCCCGCCCCCTTCCGAGTCCGGCGGACGAAGTTGGCCAGCCCCACCCCCCAAGGCTATAGCCCACCCGTTTTTGTGGCCTTTTTCCGCTGGACGAACTTGGCGCCCCGGCCTTCGGGCGGGTATTTTTGGGCGCGGCTGTGGCCGCTGCCTATTTTTGGTACACGGAGGCGCCTTGCAAAGTATCACGCCATTCCGAGTCCGGCGGACGAAGTTGGCCAGCCCCACCCCCCAAGGCTATAGCCGACACGTTTTTGTGGCCTTTTACCGCTGGACGAACTTGGCGCCCCGGCCTTCGGGTGGGTAATTTTGGGCGCGGCTGTGCCCGCGGCCTATTTTTGGCACACGGAGGTCCCTCGCAAAGTCTCGCGCCATTCCGAGTCCGGCAGACGAAGTTGGGCAGCCCCACCCCCCAAGGCTATAGCCCACCCGTTTTTGTGGCCTTTTTCCGCGGGACGAACTTGGCGCCCCGGCCTTCGGGCAGGTATTTTTGGGCTCGGCTGTGCCCGCGGCCTATTTTTGGTACACGGAGGCGCCTCGCAAAGTCCCGCCCCATTCCGAGTCCGGCGGACGAAGTTGGCCAGCCCCACCCCCCAAGGCTATAGCCGACCCGTTTTTGCGGCCTTTTACCGCTGGACGAACTTGGCGCCCCGACCTTTGGGCGGGTAATTTTGGGCGCGGCTGTGCCCGCGGCCTATTTTTGGCACACGGAGGTCCCTCGCAAAGTCTCGCGCCATTCCGAGTCCGGCGGACGAAGTGGGCCAGCCCCACCCCCCCAGGCTATAGCCCACCCGAAGGCCCCGGCCTTCGGGCAGGAATTTTTGGGTGCGGCTGTGCCCGCGGCATATTTTTGGCACACGGAGGCGCCTCGCAAAGTCTCGCGCCATTCCGATTCCGGCGGACGAAGTTGGGCAGCCCCTCCCCCCAAGGCTATAGCCCACCTGTTTTTGTGGCCTTTTTCCGCTGGATGAACTTGGTGCCCCGGTCTTCGGACGGTTATTTCTGGGCGCGGCTGTGTCTGGGGCCTATTTTCGGTACACGGAGGCTGCTCGCAAAGTCTCGCGCCATTCCGTGTCCGGCGGAATAAGTTGGCCAGCCCCACCCCCCAAGGCTATAGCCCACCCGTTTTTGTGGCCTTTTTCAGCTGGACGAACTTGGCGCCCCGGCCTTCGGGCAGGTATTTTTGGGATCGGCTGTGCCCGCGGTCTATTTTTGGCACACGGAGGCGCCTCGCAAAGTCGCGCGCCATTCCGAGTCCGGCGGACGAAGTTGGCCAGCCCCACCCCCCAAGGCTATAGCCCTCCCGTTTTTGGGGCCTTTTTCCGCGGCACGAACTTGGCGCCCCGGCCTTCAGGTAGGTATTTTTGGGCGCGACTGTGCCCACGGCCTATTTTTGGCACACGGAGGTCCCTCGCAAAGTCTCGCGCCACTCCGAGTCCGGCGGACGAAGTTGGCCCGCCCCACCCCCCAAGGCTATAGCCCACCCGTTTTTGTAGCCTTTTTCCGCTGGACGAACTTGGCGCCCCGGCCTTCGGGCAGTTATTTTTTGGCGCGGCTGTGCCCGCGGCCTATTTTTGGCACACGGAGGACCCTCACTAAGTCTCGCGCCATTCCGAGTCCGGCGGACGAAGTTGGCCAGCCCCACCCCCCAAGGCTATAGCCCACCCGTTTTTGTGGCCTTTTTCCGCTGGACGAACTTGGCGCCCCGGCCTTCGGGCGGTTATTTTTGGGCACGGCTGTGCCCGTGGCCTATTTTTTGCACATGGAGGCCCCTCACAAAGTCTCGCGCTATTCCGAGTCCGGCAGACGAAGCTGGCCAGCCCCCCCCCAATGCTATAGCCCACCCGTTTTTGTGGCCTTTTTCCGCTGGACGAACTTGGCGCCCCGGCCTTCGGGCGGTTATTTTTGGGCGCGGCTGCGCCCGCGGCCTATTTATGGCACATGGAGGCCCCTCGTAAACTCTCGCACCATTCCGAGTCCGGCGGACGAAGTCGGCCAGCCCCAGCCCCCAAGGCTGTAGCCCACCCATTTTGTTGGCCTTTTTCGGCTGGATGAACTTGGCGCCCTGGCCTTTGGGCGGTTATTTTTTGGTGCGGCTGTGCCCGCGGCCTATTTTTGGCACACAGAGGCGCCTCGCAAAGTCTCGCGCCATTCCGAGTCCGGCGGACGAAGTTGGCCAGCCCCACCCCCCAAGGCTATAGCCCACCCGTTTTTGTGGCCTTTTTCCGCTGGACGAACTTGGCGCCCCGGTCTTCGGGCGGTTATTTCTGGGCGCGGCTGTGTCTGGGGCCTATTTTCGGCACACGGAGGCTGCTCGCAAAGTCTCGCGCCATTCCGAGTCCGGCGGAATAAGTTGGCCAGCCCCACCCCCCAAGGCTATAGCCCACCCGTTTTTGTGGCCTTTTTCAGCTGGACGAACTTGGCGCCCCGGCCTTCGGGCAGGTATTTTTGGGATCGGCTGTGCCCGCGGTCTATTTTTGGCACACGGAGGCGCCTCGCAAAGTCGCGCGCCATTCCGAGTCCGGCGGACGAAGTTGGCCAGCCCCACCCCCCAAGGCTATAGCCCTCCCGTTTTTGGGGCCTTTTTCCGCGGCACGAACTTGGCGCCCCGGCCTTCAGGTAGGTATTTTTGGGCGTGACTGTGCCCACGGCCTATTTTTGGCACACGGAGGTCCCTCGTAAAGTCTCGCGCCATTCCGAGTCCGGCGGACGAAGTTAGCCAGCCCCACCCCCCAAGGCTATAGCCCACCCGTTTTTGTGGCCTTTTTCCGCTGGACGAACCCCGCGCCCCGGCCTTCGGGCGGTTATTTTAGGGAGCGGCTGTGCCAGCGGCCTATTTTTGGCGCACGGAGGCCCCTCGCAAAGTCTCGCACCGTTCCGAGTCTGGCGGACGAAGTCGGCCAGGCCCACCACCCAAGGCTATAGCCCACCCGTTTTTGTGGCCTTTTTCCGCTGGACGAACTTGGCGCCCCGGCCTTCGGGAGGTTATTTTTGGGTGCGGCTGTGCCCGCGGCCTATTTTTGGCACACGGAGGCGCCTCGTAAAGTCTCCCGCCATTCCGAGTCCGGCGGACGAAGTTGGCCAGCCCGACCCCCCGAGGCTATAGCCCACCCGTTTTTGTGGCCTTTTTCCGCTGGACGAACTTGGCGCCGCGGTCTTCGGGCTGGTATTTTTGGGTGCGGTTGTGCCCGCTGCCTATTTTTGGCACACGGAGACGCCTCGCAAAGTCTCACGCCATTCCGAGTCCGGCGGACGAAGTTGGCCAGCCCCACCCCCCGAGGCTATAGCCCACCCGTTTTTGTGGCCTTTTTCCGCTAGACGAACTTGGCGCCGCGGCCTTCGGGCGGGTATTTTTGGGCGCGGCTGAGCCCGCTGCCTACTTTTGGCACACGGAGGCGCCTCGCAAAGTCTCACGCAATTCCGAGGCCGGCGGACGATGTTGGCCAGCCCCACCCCCCAAGGCTATAGCCCACCCGTTTTTGTGGCCTTTTTCCGCTGGACGAACTTGGCGCCGCGGCCTTCGGGAGGGTATTTTTGGGCGCGGCTGTGCCCGCGGCCTATTTTTGGCACACGGAGGCGCCTCGTAAAGTCTCCCGCCATTTCGAGTCCCGCGGACGAAGTTGGCCAGCCCCACCCCCCAAGGCTATAGCCCACCCGTTTTTGTGGCCTTTTTCCGTTGGACGAACTTGGCGACCCGGCCTTCGGGCCGTTATTTTTGGGCGCGGCTGTTCCCGGGGACTATTTTTGGCACACGGAGGCCGCTCGCAAAGTCTCGCGCCATTCCGAGTCCGGGGGACGAAGTGGGCCAGCCCCACCCCCGAAGGCTATAACCCACCCGTTTTTGTGGCCTTTTTCCGCTGGACGAACTTGGCGCCCCGGCCTTCGGGCGTTTATTTTTGGGCGCGGCTGTGCCCGGGGTCTATTTTTGGCACACGGAGGGTGATCGCAAGGTCTCGCGCCATTCCGAGTCCGGCGGACGAAGTTGGCCAGCCCAACCCCCCAAGGCTATAGCCCACCAGTTTTTGTGGCCTTTTTCCGTTGGACGAACTTGGCGACCCGGCCTTCGGGTGGTTATTTTTGGGTGCGGCTATGCCTGGGGCCTATTTTTGACACACGGAGGCCGCTCGCAATGTCTCGCGCTATTCCGAGTCTGGCTGACGAAGTGGGCCAGCCCCACCCCCCAAGGCCATAGCCCACCCGTTTTTGTGGCCTTTTTTCTCTAGACGAACTTGGCGCCCCGGTCTTCGGGCGGTTATTTTTGGGCTCGGCTGTGCCCGGGGCCTATTTTTGGCACACGGAGGCTGCTCGCAAAGTCTCCCGCCATTCCGAGTCCGGCGGACGAAGTGGGCCAGCCCCACCCCCCAAGGCTATAGCCCACCCGTTTTTGTGGCCTTTTTCGGCTGGACGAAATTGGCGCCCCGGCCTTCGGGTGGTTTTTTTTGGGCGAGGCTGTGCCCGGGGTCTATTTTTGGCACATGGAGTCCGCTCGCAATTTCTTGCGCCATTCTGAGTCCGGCGGTCGAAGTTGGCCAGCCCCACCCCCCAAGGCTATAGCCCACCCATTTTTGTGGCCTTTTTCCGCTGGACGAACTTGGCGCCCCGGCCTTCGGGCGTTTATTTTTGGGCGCGGCTGTGCCCGGGGCCTATTTTTGGCACACGGAGGGTGCTCGCAAGGTCTTGCGCCATTCCGAGTCCGGCGGACGAAGTTGGCCTGCCCAACCCCCCAAGGCTATAGCCCACCCGTTTTTGTGGCCTTTTTCCGCTGGACGAACTTGGCGCCCCGGTCTTCGGGCGGTTATTTTTGGGCGCGGCTTTGCCCGGGGCCTATTTTTGGCACATGGAGGACGCTCGTAAAGTCTTGCGCCATTCCCAGTCCGGCGGACGAAATGGGCCAGCCCCACCCCTGAAGGCTAAAGACCACCCATTTTTGTGGCCTTTTTCCGCTGGACGAACTTGGCGCCCCGGCCTTCGGGCATTTATTTTTTGGCGCGGCTGTGCCCGGGGCCTATTTTTGGCACACGGAGGGTGCTCGCAAGGTCTCGCGCCAGTCCGAGTCCGGCGGACGAAGTTGGCCAGCCCAACCCCCCAAGGCTATAGCCCACCCATTTTTGTGGCCTTTTTCCGCTGGACGAACTTGGCGCCCCGGCCTTCGGGCGTTTATTTTTGGGCGCGGCTGTGCCCGGGGCCTATTTTTGGCACACGGAGGCCGCTCGCAAAGTCTCGCGCCATTCTGAGTCCGGCGGACGAAGTTGGCTAGCCCAACCCCCCAAGGCTATAGCCCACCCGTTTTTGTGGCCTTTTTCCGCTGGACGAACTTGGCGCCCCGGTCTTCGGGCGGTTATTTTTGGGCGCGGCTTTGCCCGGGGCCTATTTTTGGCACATGGAGGCCGCTCGTAAAGTCTCGCGCCATTCCCAGTGCGGCGGACGAAATGGGCCAGCCCTGACCACGAAGGCTATAGCCCACCAGTTTTTGTGGCCTTTTTCCGTTGGACGAACTTGGCGACCCGGCCTTCGGGAGGTTATTTTTGGGTGCGGCTGTGCCTGGGGCCTATTTTTGACACACGGAGGCCGCTCGCAATGTCTCGCGCCATTCCGAGTCTGGCTGACGAAGTGGGCCAGCCCAACCCCCCAAGGCTATAGCCCACCCGTTTTTGTGGCCTTTTTCCGCTGGACGAACTTGGCGCCCCGGTCTTCGGGCGGTTATTTTTGGGCGCGGCTTTGCCCGGGGCCTATTTTTAGCACACGGAGGCCGCTCGCAAAGTCTCGCACCATTCTGAGTCCGGCGGACGAAGTTGGCCAGCCCAACCCCCCAAGGCTATAGCCCACCCGTTTTTGTGGCCTTTTTCCGCTGGACGAACTTGGCGCCCCGGTCTTCGGGTGGTTATTTTTCGGCGCGGCTGTGCCCGGGGCCTATTTTTGGCACACGGAGGCTGCTCGCAAAGTCTCGGGCCATTCCGAGTCCGGTGGACGAAGTGGGCCAGCCCCACCCCCCAAGGCTATAGCCCACCCGTTTTTGTGGCCTTTTTCCGTTGGACGAACTTGGCGACCCGGCATTCGGGCCGTTATTTTTGGGTGCGGCTGTGCCCGCGGCCTATATTTGGCACACGGAGGCGCCTCGCAAAGTCTCGCGCCATTCCGAGTCCGGTGGACGAAGTCGGCCGGCCCCACCCCCCAAGGCTATAGCCCACCCGTTTTTGTGGCCTTTTTCCGCTGGACGAACTTGGCGCCCCGGCCTTCGGGCGGTTATTTTTGGCCGCGGCTGTGCCCGGGGCCTATTTTTGGCACACGGAGGCCGCTCGCAAATTCTTGCGCCATTCCGAGCCCGGCGGACGAAGTTGGCCAGCCCCACCCCCCAAGGCTATAGCCCACCCGTTTTTGTGGCCTTTTTCCGCTAGACGAACTTGGCGTCCCGGCCTTTGGGCGGTTATTTTTGGGTGCGGCTGTGCCCGCGGCCTATTTTTGGCACACGGAGGCTGCTCGCAAAGTCTCGCGCCATTCCGAGTCCGGCGGACGAAGTTGGCCAGCCCCACCCCCCAAGGCTATAGCCCACCCGTTTTTGTGGCCTTTTTCCGTTGGACGAACTTGGCGACCCGGCCTTCGGGCGTTTATTTTTGGGTGCGGCTGTGCCCGGGGCCTATTTTTGGCACACGGAGGCCGCTCGCAAAGTCTCGCCCCATTCCGAGTCCGGCGGACTAAGTCGGCCGGCCCCACCCCCTAAGGCTATAGCCCACCCGTTTTTGTGGCCTTTTTCCGCTGGACGAACTTGGCGCCCCAGCCTTCGGGCGGTTATTTTTGGCCGCGGCTGTGCCCGGGGCCTATTTTTGTCACACGGAGGCCGCTCGCAAATTCTTACGCCATTCCGAGCCCGGCGGACGAAGTTGGCCAGCCCCACCCCCCAAGGCTATAGCCCACCCGTTTTTGTGGCCTTTTTCCGCTAGACGAACTTGGCGTCCCGGCCTTTGGGCGGTTATTTTTGGGTGCGGCTGTGCCCGCGGCCTATTTTTGGCACACGGAGGCTGCTCGCAAAGTCTCGCGCCATTCCGAGTCCGGCGGACGAAGTTGGCCAGCCCCACCCCCCAAGGCTATAGCCCACCCGTTTTTGTGGCCTTTTTCCGTTGGACGAACTTGGCGACCCGGCCTTCGGGCGTTTATTTTTGGGTGCGGCTGTGCCCGGGGCCTATTTTTGGCACACGGAGGCCGCTCGCAAAGTCTCGTCCCATTCCGAGTCCGGCGGACTAAGTCGGCCGGCCCCACCCCCTAAGGCTATAGCCCACCCGTTTTTGTGGCCTTTTTCCGCTGGACGAACTTGGCGCCCCGGCCTTCGGGCGGTTATTTTTGGCCGCGGCTGTGCCCGGGGCCTATTTTTGGCACACGGAGGCCGCTCGCAAATTCTTGCGCCATTCCGAGCCCGGCGGACGAAGTTGGCCAGCCCCACCCCCCAGGGCTATAACCCACCCGTTTTTGTGGCCTTTTTCCGCTGGACGAAATTGGCGCCCCGGTCTTCGAGCGGTTATTTTTGGGCGAGGCTGTGCCCGGGGCCTATTTTTGGCACACGGAGTCCGCTCGCAATGTCTCGCGCCATTCCGAGTCCGGCGGACGAAATTGGCCAGCTCCACTCCCCAAAGCTATAGCCCACCCGTTTTTGTGGCCTTTTTCCGCTGGACGAACTTGGCACCCCTGCCTTCGGGCGGTTATTTTTTGGCGCGGCTGTGGCCGGGGCCTATTTTTGGCACACGGAGGCAGCTCGCAAGGCCTCGCGCCATTCCGAGTCCGGCGGACGAAGTTGGCCAGCCCCAACCCCAAGGCTATAACCCACCCGTTTTTGTGGCCTTTTTCCGTTGGACGAACTTGGCGACCCGGCCTTCGGGCCGTTATTTTTGGGCGCGGCTGTTCTGGGGACTATTTTTGGCACACGGAGGCCGCTCGCATAGTCTCGCGCCATTCCGAGTCCGGCGGACGAAGTTGGCCAGCCCCACCCCCCAAGGCTATAGCCCACCCGTTTTTGTGGCCTTTTTCCGCTGGACGAACTTGGCGCCCCGGCCTTCGGGCGGTTATTTTTGGGCGCGCCTGTGCCCGGGGCCTATGTTTGGCACACGCAGGCCGTTCGCAAAGTCTCGCGCCATTCCGAGTCCGGCGGACGAAGTTGGCCAGCCCCACCCCCCAAGGCTATAGCCCACCCGTTTTTGTGGCCTTTTTCCGCTAGACGAACTTGGGGTCCCGGCCTTCGGGCGGTTATTTTTGGGTGCGGCTGTGCCCGCGGCCTATTTTTGGCACACGGAGGCTGCTCGCAAAGTCTCGCGCCATTCCGAGTCCGGCGGACGAAGTTGGCCAGCCCCACCCCCCAAGGCTATAGCCCACCCGTTTTTGTGGCCTTTTTCCGTTGGACGAACTTGGCGACCCGACCTTCGGGCCGTTATTTTTGGGCACGGCTGTGCCTGGGGACTATTTTTGGCACACGTAGGCCGCTCGCAAAGTCTCGCGCCATTCCGAGTCCGGCGGACGAAGTTGGCCAGCCCCACCCCCCAAGGCTATAGCCCACCCGTTTTTGTGGCCTTTTTCCGCTGGACGAACTTGGCGCCCCGGCCTTCGGGCGGTTATTTTTGGGCGCGCCTGTGCCCGGGGCCTATGTTTGGAACACGCAGGCCGTTCACAAAGTCTCGCGCCATTCCGAGTCCGGCGGACGAAGTTGGCCAGCCCCACCCCCCAAGGCTATAGCCCACCCGTTTTTGTGGCCTTTTTCCGCTAGACGAACTTGGCGTCCCGGCCTTCGGGCGGTTATTTTTGGGTGCGGCTGTGCCCGCGGCCTATTTTTGGCACACGGAGGCCGCTCGTAAAGTCTTGCGCCATTCCCAGTCCGGCGGACGAAATGGGCCAGCCCCACCCCTGAAGGCTATAGCCCACCCATTTTTGTGGCCTTTTTCCGCTGGACGAACTTGGCGCCCCGGCCTTCGGGCGTTTATTTTTGGGCGCGGCTGTGCCCGGGGCCTATTTTTGGCACACGGAGGGTGCTCGCAAGGTCTCGCGCCATTCCGAGCCCGGCGGACGAAGTTGGCCAGCCCAACCCCCCAAGGCTATAGCCCACCCATTTTTGTGGCCTTTTTCCGCTGGATGAACTTGGCGCCCCGGCCTTCGGGCGTTTATTTTTGGGCGCGGCTGTGTCCGGGGCCTATTTTTGGCACACGGAGGCCGCTCGCAAAGTCTCGCGCCATTCTGAGTCCGGCGGACGAAGTTGGCTAGCCCAACCCCCCAAGGCTATAGCCCACCCGTTTTTGTGGCCTTTTTCCGCTGGACGAACTTGGCGCCCCGGTCTTCGGGCGGTTATTTTTGGGCGCGGCTTTGCCCGGGGCCTATTTTTGGCACATGGAGGCCGCTCGTAAAGTCTCGCGCCATTCCCAGTGCGGCGGACGAAATGGGCCAGCCCCAACCCTGAAGGCTATAGCCCACCAGTTTTTGTGGCCTTTTTCCGTTGGACGAACTTGGCGACCCGGCCTTCGGGAGGTTATTTTTGGGTGCGGCTGTGCCTGGGGCCTATTTTTGACACACGGAGGCCGCTCGCAATGTCTCGCGCCATTTCGAGTCTGGCTGACGAAGTGGGCCAGCCCAACCCCCCAAGGCTATAGCCCACCCGTTTTTGTGGCCTTTTTCCGCTGGACGAACTTGGCGCCCCGGTCTTCGGGCGGTTATTTTTGGGCGCGGCTTTGCCCGGGGCCTATTTTTGGCACACGGAGGCCGCTCGCAAAGTCTCGCACCATTCTGAGTCCGGCGGACGAAGTTGGCCAGCCCAACCCCCCAAGGCTATAGCCCACCCGTTTTTGTGGCCTTTTTCCGTTGGACGAACTTGGCGCCCCGGTCTTCGGGTGGTTATTTTTCGGCGCGGCTGTGCCCGGGGCCTATTTTTGGCACACGGAGGCTGCGTGCAAAGTCTCGGGCCATTCCGAGTCCGGCGGACGAAGTGGGCCAGCCCCACCCCCCAAGGCTATAGCCCACCCGTTTTTGTGGCCTTTTTCCGTTGGACGAACTTGGCGACCCGGCATTCGGGCCGTTATTTTTGGGCGCGGCTGTGCCCGCGGCCTATATTTGGCACACGGGGGGGGCCTCGCAAAGTCTCGCGCCATTCCGAGTCCGGTGGACGAAGTCGGCCGGCCCCACCACCCAAGGCTATAGCCCACCCGTTTTTGTGGCCTTTTTCCGCTGGACGAACTTGGCGCCCCGGCCTTCGGGCGGTTATTTTTGGCCGCGGCTGTGCCCGGGGCCTATTTTTGGCACACGGAGGCCGCTCGCAAATTCTCGCGCCATTCCGAGCCCGGCCGACGAAGTTGGCCAGCCCCACCCCCCAAGGCTATAGCCCACCCGTTTTTGTGGCCTTTTTCCGCTAGACGAACTTGGCGTCCCGGCCTTTGGGCGGTTATTTTTGGGTGCGGCTGTGCCCGCGGCCTATTTTTGGCACACGGAGGCTGCTCGCAAAGTCTCGTGCCATTCCGAGTCCGGCGGACGAAGTTGGCCAGCCCCACCCCCCAAGGCTATAGCCCACCCGTTTTTGTGCCCTTTTTCCGTTGGACGAACTTGGCGACCCGGCCTTCGGGCGTTTATTTTTGGGTGCGGCTGTGCCCGGGGCCTATTTTTGGCACACGGAGGCCGCTCGCAAAGTCTCGCCCCATTCCGAGTCCGGCGGACTAAGTCGGCCGGCCCCACCCCCTAAGGCTATAGCCCACCCGTTTTTGTGGCCTTTTTCCGCTGGATGAACTTGGCGCCCCGGCCTTCGGGCGGTTATTTTTGGCCGCGGCTGTGCCCGGGGCCTATTTTTGGCACACGGAGGCCGCTCGCAAATTCTTGCGCCATTCCGAGCCCGGCGGACGAAGTTGGCCAGCCCCACCCCCCAGGGCTATAACCCACCCGTTTTTGTGGCCTTTTTCCGCTGGACGAAATTGGCGTCCCGGTCTTCGAGCGGTTATTTTTGGGCGAGGCTGTGCCCGGGGCCTAATTTTGGCACACGGAGTCCGCTCGCAATGTCTCGCGCCATTCCGAGTCCGGCGGACGAAATTGGCCAGCCCCACTCCCCAAAGCTATAGCCCACCCGTTTTTGTGGCCTTTTTCCGCTGGACGAACTTGGCACCCCTGCCTTCGGGCGGTTATTTTTTGGCGCGGCTGTGCCCGGGGCCTATTTTTGGCACACGGAGGCTGCTCGCAAGGTCTCGCGCCATTCCGAGTCCGGCGGACGAAGTTGGCCAGCCCCAACCCCTAGGCTATAACCCACCCATTTTTGTGGCCTTTTTCCGTTGGACGAACTTGGCGACCCGGCCTTCGGGCCGTTATTTTTGGGCGCGGCTGTTCCCGGGGACTATTTTTGGCACACGGAGGCCGCTCGCAAAGTCTCGCGCCATTCCGAGTCCGGCGGACGAAGTTGGCCAGCCCCACCCCCCAAGGCTATAGCCCACCCGTTTTTGTGGCCTTTTTCCGCTGGACGAACTTGGCGCCCCGGCCTTCAGGTGGTTATTTTTGGGCGCGCCTGTGCCCGGGGCCTAATTTTGGCACACACAGGCCGTTCGCAAAGTCTCGCGCCATTCCGAGTCCGGCGGACGAAGTTGGCCAGCCCCACCCTCCAAGGCTATAGCCCACCCGTTTTTGTGGCCTTTTTCCGCTAGACGAACTTGGCGTCCCGGCCTTCGGGCGGTTATTTTTGGGCGTGGCTGCGCCCGCGGCCTATTTTTGGCACACGGAGACCCCTCGCAACGTCTCGCGCCATTCCGAGTCCGGCGGACGAAGTTGGCCAGCCCCACCCCCCAAGGCTATAGCGCACCCGTTTTTATGGCCTTTGTCCGCTGGAGGAACTTGACGCCCCGTCCTTCGGGTGGTTATTTTTGGGAGCGGCTGAGCCCGAGGCTTATTTTTGGCACACGGAGGCTCCTCGTAAAGTCTCGCGCCATTTCGAGTCCGGCGGACTAAGTTGGCCAGCCCCACCCCCCAAGGCTATAGCCCACCCGTTTTTGTGGCCTTTTTCCGCTGGCCGAACTTGGCACCCCGGCCTTCGGGCGATTATTTTTGTGCGCGGCTGTGCCCGCGGCCTATTTTTGGCACACGGAGGCCCCTCGCAAACTGTCGCGCCATTCCGAGTCCAGCGGACGAAGTGGGCCAGCCCCACCCGCCAAGGCTATAGCCCACCCGTTTTTGTGGCCTTTTTCCGCTGGACGAACTTGGCGCCCCGGCCTTCGGGCGGTTATTTTTGGGTGCGGCTTTGCCCGCGGCCTATTTTTGGCAAACGGAGGCCCCTCGCGAAGTCTTGCGCCATTCCGAGTCCGGCGGACGAAGTTGGCCAGCCCCAACCCCCAAGGCTATAGCCCACCCGTTTTTGTGGTCTTTTTCCGCTGGGGGGTTTGGGCGTAACGACCTTCGGGGGGTTATTTTTGGGCGCGGCTGTGCGTGCGGCCTATTTTTGGCACGCGGAGGCCGCTCGCAAAGTCTCACCCCATTCCGAGTCCGGCGGACGAAGTGGGCCAGCCCCTCCCCCCAAGGCTACAGCCCACCCGTTTTTTGGCCATTTTTCCGCTGGGGAGTTTGGGCGCGCTGACCATCGGGTGGTTATTTTTGGGTGCGGCTATGCCAATGGCCTATTTTTGGCACACGGACAACGTTCGCAAAGGCTCGCCCCATTCCGAGTCCGACGGACGAAGTTGGCCAGCCCCTCCCCCCAAGGCTATAGCCCACCCGTTTTTTGGCCATTTTTCCGCTGGACGAACTTGGCGCCCCGGCCTTCGCGCGGTTATTTTTGGGCGCGGCTGTGCCCGCGGCCTATTTTTAGCACGCGGAGGCCAGTCGCAAAGTCCCGCCCCATTCCGAGTACGGCGGACGAAGTTGGCCAGCCCCTCCCCCCAAGGATATAGCCCACCCGTTTTTTGGCCATTTTTCCGCTGGGTGGTTTGGGCGTGCCGACCATTGGGTGGTTATTTTTGTGTGCGGCTGTTCCAGTGGCCTATTTTTGGCACGCGGAGGCCGCTCGCAAAGTCTCGCCCCATTCCGAGTCCGGCGGACGAAGTGGGCCAGCCCCTCCCCCCAAGGCTGTAGCCCACCCATTTTTTGGCCATTTTTCCGCTGGACGAACTTGGCGCCCCGGCTTTTGGGCGGTTATTTTTGGGCGCGGCTGTGCCCGCGGCCTATTTTTGGCACGCGGAGGCCAGTCGCAAAGTCTCGCCCCATTCCGAGTCCGGCGGACGAAGTGGGCCATCCCCTCCCCCCAAGGCTATAGCCCACCCGTTTTTTGGCCATTTTTCCGCTGGGGGGTTTGGGCGCGCCGACCATCGGGTGGCTATTTTTGGGTGCGGCTGTTCCAGTGGCCTATTTTTGGCACGCGGAGGCCGCTCGCAAAGTCTCGCCCCATTCCGAGTCCGGCGGACGAAGTTGGCCAGCCCCTCCCCCCAAGGCTATAGCCCACCCGTTTTTTGGACATTTTTCCGCTGGACGAACTTGGCGCCCCGGCCTTCGCGCGGTTATTTTTGGGCGGGGCTGTGCCCGCGGCCTATTTTTGGAATGCGCAGACCGCTTGCAAAGTCTCACCCCATTCCGAGTCCGGCGGACGAAGTTGGCCAGCCCCTCCCCACAAGGCTATAGCCCACCCGTTTTTTGGCCATTTTTCCGCTGGCGGGTTTGGGCGCGCCGACCATCGGGTGGTTATTTTTGGGTACGGCTGTTCCAGAGGCCTATTTTTGGCACGCGGAGGCCGCTCGCAAAGTCTCGCCCCATTCCGAGTCCGGCGGACGAAGTTGGCCAGCCCCTCCCCCCAAGGCTATAGCCCACCCGTTTTTTGGCCATTTTTCCGCTGGCGGGTTTGGGCGCGCCGACCATCGGGTGGTTATTTTTGGGTGCGGTTGTTCCAGTGGCCTATTTTTGGCACGCGGAGGCCGCTCGCAAAGTCTCGCCCCATTCCGAGTCCGGCGGACGAAGTGGGCCAGCCCTCCCCCAAGGTCAGAGCCCACCCATTTTTTGGCCATTTTTCCGCTGGACGAACTTGGCGCCCCGGCTTTTGGGCGGTTATTTTTGGGCGCGGCTGTGCCCGCGGCCTATTTTTGGCACGCGGAGGCCAGTCGCAAAGTCTCGCCCCATTCCGAGTCCGGCGGACGAAGTGGGCCATCCCCTCCCCCCAAGGCTATAGCCCACCCGTTTTTTGGCCATTTTTCCGCTGGGGGGTTTGGGCGCGCCGACCATCGGGTGGCTATTTTTGGGTTCGGCTGTGTCCGCGGCCTATTTTTGCAACGCGAAGGCTGCTCGCAAAGTCTCGCTCCATTCCGAGTCCGGCGGACGAAGTTGGCCTGCCCCTCCCCCCAAGGCTATAGCCCACCCGTTTTTTGGCCATTTTTCCGCTGGACGAACTTGGCGCCCCGGCCTTCGCGCGGTTATTTTTGGGCGCGGCTGTGCCCGCGGCCTATTTTTGGCACGCGGAGGCCAGTCGCAAAGTCTCGCCCCATTCCGAGTTCGGCGGACGAAGTGGGCCATCCCCTCTCCCCAAGGCTATAGCCCACCCGTTTTTTGGCCATTTTTCCGCTGGGGGGTTTGGGCGCGCGGACCATCGGGTGGCTATTTTTGGGTGCGGCTGTTCCAGTGGCCTATTTTTGGCACGCGGAGGCCGCTCGCAAAGTCTCGTCCCATTCCGAGTCCGGCAGACGAAGTTGGCCAGCCCCTCCCCCCAAGGCTATAGCCCACCCATTTTTTGGCCATTTTTCCGCTGGACGAACTTGGCGCCCCGGCCTTCGCGCGGTTATTTTTGGGCGGGGCTGTGCCCGCGGCCTATTTTTGGAACGCGCAGATGGCTTGCAAAGTCTCACCCCATTCCGAGTCCGGCGGACGAAGTAGGCCAGCCCCTCCCCCCAAGGCTATAGCCCACCCGTTTTTTGGCCATTTTTCCTCTGGGGGGTTTGGGCGCGCCGACCCTCGGGTGGCTATTTTTGGGTGTGGCTGTGCCAGTGGCCTATTTTTGGCACGTGGAGGCCGCTCGCAAAGTCTCGCCCCATTCCAAGTCCGACGGACGAAGTTGGCCAGCCCCTCCCCCCAAGGCTATAGCCCACCCGTTTTTTGGCCATTTTTCCGCTGGACGAACTTGACGCCCCGCCCTTCGTGCGGTTATTTTTGGGCGCGGCTGTGCCCGCGGCCTATTTTTGGCACGCGGAGTCCAGTCGCAAAGTCTCGGCCCATTCCGAGTCCGGCGGACGAAGTGGGCCAGCCCCTCCCCCGAAGGATATAGCCCACCCGTTTTTTGGCCATTTTTCCGCTGGGGGATTTGGGCGCGCCGACCATGGGGTGGTTATTTTTGGGTGCGGCTGTGCCAGTGGCCTATTTTTCGCACGCGGAGGCCGCTCGGAACGTCTCGCCCCATTCCGAGTCCGGCGGACGAAGTGGGCCAGCCCCTCCCCCCAAGGCTATAGCCCACCCGTTTTTTGGCCATTTTTCTGCTGGACGAACTTGGCGCCCCGGCCTTCGGGTGGTTATTTTTGGGCACCGCTGTGCCCGCGGCCTATTTTTAGCACGTGGAGGCCGCTCGCAAAGTCTCGCCCCATTCCCAGTCCGGCGGACGAAGTTGGCCAGCCCCTCCCCCCAAGGCTATAGCCCACCCGTTTTTTGGCCATTTTTCCGCTGGACGACCTTGGCGCCCCGGCCTTCGGGCTGTTATTTTTGGGCGCGGCTGTGCCCGCGGCCTATTTTTGGAACGCGGAGGCCGCTCGCAAAGTCTCGCCCCATTCCGAGTCCAGCGGGCGAAGTTGGCCAGCCCCTCCCCCCAAGGCTATAGCCCACCTGTTTTTTGGCCATTTTTCCGCTGTACGAACTTGGCTCCCCGGCCTTCGGGCGGTAATTTTTGGGCGGAGCTGTGCCCGCGGCCTATATTTGGCACACGGAGGCCGCTCGCAAAGTCTCACCCCATTCCGAGTCCGGCGTACGAAGTTGGCCAGCCCCTCCCCCAAAGGCTATAGCCCACCCGTTTTTTGTCCATTTTTCCGCTGGGGGGTTTGGGCGCGCCGACCTTCGGGCGGTTATTTTTGGGCACGGCTGTGGCTGCGGACTATTTTTGGCACGCGGAGGCCGCTTGCAAAGTCTCGTCCCATTGCGAGTCCGGCAGACGAAGTTGGCCAGCCCCTCCCCCCAAGGCTATAGCCCACCCGTTTTTTGGCCATTTTTCCGCTGGACGAACATGGCGCCCCGGCCTTCGGGTGGTGATTTTTGGGTGCGGCTGTGCCCGCGGCCTATTTTCCGCACGCGGAGGCCGATCGCAAAGTGTAGCCCCATTCCGAGTCCGGCGGATGAACTTGGCCAGCCCCACCCCCGAAGGCTATAGCCCACCCGTTTTTGTGGCCTTTTTCCGCCGGACGAACTGGGCGCCACGGCCTTCGGGCGGTTATTTTTGGGCGTGGCTGTGCCCGCGTCCTATTTATGGCACATGGAGGCCGCTCGTAAAGTCTCGTCCCATTCCGAGTCCGGCGGACGAAATTGGCGAGCCCCACCCCCCGAGGCTATAGCCCACCCGTTTTTGTGGCCTTTTTCCGCCGGACGAACTTGGCGCCCATCCTTCGGGCGGTTATTTTTGGGCGCGGCTGTCCCGCGGCCTATTTTTGACAAACGGAGGCCGCTCGCAAAGTCTCGTCTTATTCCGAGCCCGGCGGACTAAGTTGGCGAGCCCCACCCCCCAAGGCTATAGCCCACCCGTTTTTGTGGCCTTTTTCCGCTAGACGAACTTGGCGCGACGGCCTTCGGGCAGTTATTTTTGGGCACAGCTGTGTCCGCGGCCTATTTTTGGCACACGGAGGCCGCTCGTAAAGTCTCGCCACATTCCGAGTCCGGAGGATGAACTTGACCAACCCCACCCCCCAAGGCTATAGACCACCCGTTTTTGTGGCCTTTTTCCACTGGACAAACTTGCCGCCCCGGCCTTCGGGTGGTTATTTTTGGGCGCGGCTGTGCCCACTGCCATTTTTTGGTGCACAAAGGCCGCTCGCAAAGTCTTGTCCCATTCTGACCCGGGCGGACGAACTTGGCCAGCCCCACCCCCCAAGGCTATAGCCCACCCGTTTTTGTGGCCTTTTTCCGCTGGACGAACATGGCTCCCCGGCCTTCGGGCTGTTATTTTTGGGTGCGGCTGTGCCCGCGGCCTATTTTTGGCATTCGGAGGCCGCTCACAAACTCTCGTCCCATTCCGAGTCCGGCGGACGAACTTGGCCTGCCCCAGCCCCACGGCTATAGACCACCCGTTTTTGTGGCCTTTTTCCGCTGGACAAACTTGGCGCCCCGGCCTTAGGGTGGTTATTTTTGGGCGTGGCTGTGCCCGCGGCCATTTTTTGGCGCATGGAGGCCGCTCGCAAAGTCTCGTCCCATTCTGAGTCCGGCGGACGAACTTGGCCAGCTCCCCCCCCCCAAGGCTATAGCCCACCCGTTTTTTGGGCATTTTTGAGGCGGACGAACTTGGGGACCGGACCTTCAGGAGCTTATTTTTGGGCGCGGCTGTGTCCGCGGCCTATTTTTGGTACACGGAGGCCCCTCGCAAAGTCTGGCCCCATTCCGAGTCCGGCGGACGAACATGGCCAGCCCCTCCCCCCATGGCTATAGCCCACCCGTTTTTTGGGCATTTTTGCGGTGGACGAACTTGGGGACCCGACCGTCGGGCACTTATTTTTGGGTGCGGCTGTGCGCGCGGCCTATTTTTGGCACACGGAGGCCCCTCGCAAAGTCTTGCCCCATTCCGAGTCCGGTGGACGAACTTGGCCAGCCCCTCCCCCCAAGGCTATAGCCCACCCGTGTTTTGGGCATTTTTGCGGTGGATGAACTTGGGGGCCGGACCTTCGGGCGCTTCTCTTTGGGCGCGGCTGTGCCCGCGGCCTATTTTTGGCACACGGAGGCCCCTCGCAAAGTCTGGCCCCATTCCGAGTCCGGCGGACGAACTTGACCAGCCCCTCCCCCAAAGGCTATAGCCCACCCGTTTTTTGGGGATTTTTGCGGCGGGCGAACTTGGGGACGGACCTTCGGGCGCTTATTTTTGGGCGCGGCTGTGCCCACGGCCTAGTTTTGGCACACGGATGCCCCTCACAAAGTCTGGCCCCATTCCGAGTCCGGCGGACGAACTAGGCCAGCCCCTCACCCCAAGGCTATAGCCTACCCGTTTCTTTTGCATTTTTGCGGCGGACGAACTTGGGGACCGGACCTTCGGACGCTTATTTTTGGGCGCGGCTGTGCCCGCAGCCTATTTTTGGCACACGGAGGCCGCTCGCAAAGTCTGGCCCCATTCCGAGTTCGGCGGACGAACTTGGCCAGCCCCTCCCCCCATGGCTATAGCCCACCAGTTGTTTGGGCATTTTTGAGGCAGACGAACTTGGGGACCGGACCTTCAGGCGCTTATTTTTGGGCGCGGCTGTGTCCGCGGCCTATTTTTGGTACACGGAGGCCCCTCGCAAAGTCTGGCCCCATTCCGAGTCCGGCGGACGAACTTGACCAGCCCCTCCCCCAAAGGCTATAGCCCACCCGTTTTTTGGGGATTTTTGCGGCGGGCGAACTTGGGGACCGGACCTTCGGGCCCTTATATTTTGGTGCGGCTGTGCGCGTGGCCTATTTTTGGCACACGGAGACCCCTCGCAAAGTCTCGCCCCATTCCGAGTCCGTCCGACGAACTTGGCCAGCCCCTCCCCCCAAGGCTATAGCCCACCCATTTTTTGGGCATTTTTGCGGCGGACGAACTTGGGGGCCGGACCTTCGGGTGCTTCTCTTTGGGCGCGGCCGTGCCCGTAGTCCATTTTTGGCACACGGAGGCCGCTCACAAAGTCTCACCCCATTCCGAGTCCGGTGGACGAACTAGGCCAGCCCCACCCCCCAAGGCTATAGCCCACCCATTTTTGTGGCCTCTTTCCGCTGGACGAACTTGGCGCCCCAGCCTTCGGTCTGTTATTTTTGGGCTCGGCGGTGCCCGCGGCCTATTTTTGGCAGACGGAGGCCGCTCGCAAAGTCTCACCCCATTCCGAGTCCCGCGGACGAACTTAGCCAGCCCCACACCCCAAGGCTATAGCCCACCCGTTTTTGTGGCATTTTTCCACTGGACGAACTTGGCGCCCCGGCCTTCGGATGGTTATTTTTGGGCACGGCTGTGTTTGCGGCCTATTTTTGGCACACAGAGGCCGCTCGCAAAGTCTCGCCCCATTCCGAGTCCGGCGGACGAACTTGGCCAGCCCCACCCCCCAAGGCTATAGCCCACCCGTTTTTGTGGCCTTTTTCCGCCGGACGACCTTGGATCCCCGGCCGTCGGGCGGTTTTGTTTTTGGGCGCGGCTGTGCCCGCGGCCTATTTTTGGCACATAAAGACCGCTCGCGAAGCCTTGCCCCATTTTGAGTCTGGCGGACGAACTTGGCTAGCCCCACCCCCCAAGGCTATAGCCCACCCGTTTTTGTGGACTTTTTCTACTGGACGAACTTGGCGCCCCGGCTTTTGGGCCATTATTTTTGGGCACGGCTGTTCCCACGGCCTATTTTTGGTACACAGAGGCTGCTAGGAAAGTCTCGGCCCATTTCGAGTCCGGCGGACGAACTTGGCCAGCCCCACCCACCAAGGCTATAGTCCACCCGTTTTTGTGGCGTTTTTCCGCTAGACGAACTTGGCGCCCCGGCCTTCGGGTGGTTACTTTTGGACACGGCTGTGTCCGCGGCCTATTTTTTGCACTCGGAGGCTGCTCGCAAAGTCTCGCCCCATTCCGAGTCTGGCGGACGAACTTGTCTAGCCCCACCCCCCAAGGCTATAGCCCACCCGTTTTTGTGGCCTTTTTCTACTGGACGAACTTGGCGCCCCGGCTTTCGGGCGGTGATTTTTGGGCACGGCTGTGCCCATGGCCTATTTTTGGTACACAGAGGCTGCTAGCAAAGGCTCGCCCCATTCCGAGTCCGGCGGACGAACTTGGCAAGCCCCACCCACCAAGGCTATAGTCCACCCGTTTTTGTGGCATTTTTCCGCTGGACGAACTTGGCGCCCCGGCCTTCGGGTGGTTACTTTTGGACACGGCTGCGTCTGTGGCCTATTTTTGGCACACGGAGCCCGCTCGCAAAGTCTCACCCCATTCCGAGTCCGGTTGACGAACTTGGCCAGCCCCACCCCCCAAGCCTATAGCCCACCCATTTTTGTAGCCTTTTTCCCCAGGACGAACTTGGCGCCCCGGCCTTCGGGCTGTTATGTTTGGCGGCGGCTGTGCCCGCGGCCTATTTTTGGCACACGGAGGCCGCTCGCAAAGTCTCGTCCCATTCCGAGTCCGGCGGATGAACTTGGCCAGCCCCACCCCCCAAGGCTATAGCGCACCCGTTTTTGTGGCCTTTTTCCGCAGGACGAAATTGGCGCCCCGGGTTCGGGCTGTTATTTTTGGCGGCGGCTGTGTCCGCGGCCTATTTTTGGCACACGGAGGCCGCTTGCAAAGTCTCACCCCATTCCGAGCCCGGCGGACGAACTTGGCCAGCCCCACCCCCCAAGGCTATAGCCCACCCTTTTTTGTGGCCTTTTTCCGCTGGACGAACTTGGCGCCCCGGCCATCGGGCTGTTATTTTTGGGTACGGCTGTGCCCGCGGCCTTTTTTTGGTACACGGAGGCCGCTCGCAAAGTCTCGTCCCATTCTGAGTCCGGCGGATGAACTTGGCCAGCCCCACCCCCCAAGGCTATAGCCCACCCGTTTTTGTGGCCTTTTTCCGCTGGATGAACTTGGCGCCCCGGCCATCGGGCTGTTATTTTTGGGTGCGGCCACGCCCGCGGCCTATTTTTGGCACACGGAGGCCGCTCGCAAAGTCTCACCCCATTCCGAGTCCGGCGGAAGAACTTGGCCAGCCCCACCCCCAAGGCTATATCCCACCCGTTTTTGTGGCCTTTTTCCGCAGGATGAACATGGCAACCCGGCCTTCGGGCGGTTATTTTTGGGCGTAGCTGTGCCCGCGGCCTATTTTTGGCACACAGAGGCCGCTCACAAAGTCTCGCCCAATTCCGAGTCGGGCGGACGAAGTGGGCCAGCCCCACCCCCCAAGGCTATAGCCCACCCGTTTTTGTGGCCTTTTTCCGCAGGTCGAACTTGACGTCCCGGCCTTCGGGCGGTTATTTTTGGGTACGACTTTGTCCGCGGCCTTTTTTTGGCACACGGAGGCCGCTCGTAAAGTCTCGTCCCATTCCGAGTCCGGCGGACGAATTTGGCCAGCCCCACCACCCAAGGCTATAGCCCACCCGTTTTAGCGGCCTTTTTCCGCTGGACGAACTTGGTGTCCCGGTCCCTGGACGGTTATTTTTGGGGGCGGCTGTGCCCGTGGCCTATTTTTTGTACACGGAGGCTGCTCGTAAAGTCTCGCCCCATTTCGAGCCCGGCGGACGAACTTGGCCACCCCACACCCCAAGGCTATAGCCCACCCGTTTTTGTTGCCTTTTTCCGCTGGACGAACTAGGCAACCCCGCCTTCGGGCGGTTATTTTACGGCGCAGCTGTGCCCGCGGCCTATTTTTGGCACACAGAGGCCGCTCGTAATGTCTCGCCCAATTCCGAGTCCGGCGGACGAAGTTGGCCAGCCCCACCCCCCAAGTCTATAGCCCACCCGTTTTTGTGGCCTTTTTCTGCAGGACGAACTTGGCAACCCGGCCTTCGGGTGGTTATTTTTGGGCACAGCAGTGCCCGCGGCCTATTTTTGGCACACGGAGGCTGCTCGCAAAGTCTCGCCCAATTCCGAGTCAGGCGGACGAACTTGGCCAGCCCCACCCCCCAAGGCTATAACCCACCCGTTTTTGTGTCCTTTTTCGTCTGGACGAACTTGGCGCCCCGGCCTTCGGGCGGTTATTTTTGGGCGCGACTGTGCCCACTGCCTATTTTTGGTAGATGGAGGCCTCTCCAAAAGTCTCGGCCCATTCAAAGTCCGGCGGACGAACTTGGCCAGCCCCACCCCCCAAGGTTATAGCCCACCCGTTTTTCTGGCCTTTTTCCGCAGGACGAACTTGGCGCCCCGGCATTCGGGCGGTTAGTTTTGGGCACAACTGTGACCGCAGCGTATTTTTGGCACACGGAGGCTGCTCGCAAAGTCTCGCCCCAATCCGACTCCGGCGGACGAACTTGGCCAGCCCCACCCCTAAGGCTATAGCCCACCCGTTTTTGTGGCCTTTTTCCGATGGACGAACTTGGCACCCCGGCCTTCGGGCTGTTATTTGTGGCCGCGGCTGTGACCGCAGCCTATTTTTGGCACACGGAGGCTGCTCGCAAAGTCTCACCCCATTCCGACTCCGGCGGACGAACTTGGCCAGCCCCACCCCGAAGGCTATAGCCCACCCGTTTTTGTGGCCTTTTTCGTCTGGACGAACTTGGCGCCCCGGCCTTCGGGCGGTTATTTTTGGGTACGACTGTGCCCACTGCCTATTTTTGGCAGATGGAGGCCTCTCCAAAAGTCTCGCCCCATTCCGAGTCCGGCGGACGAACTTGGCCAGCCCCACCCCCCAAGGTTATAGCCCACCCGTTTTTGTGGCCTTTTTTCCGCCGGACGAACTTGGCGCCCCGGCCTTCGGTTGGTTATTTTTAGACGCGGCTGTGCCCGAGGCCTATTTTTGGCATACGAAGGCCGCCCGCAAAGTCTCGTCCAATTCCGAGTCCGGCGGACGAACTTGGCTAGCCCTACCCCCCAAGGTTATAACCCACCCATTTTTGTGGTCTTTTCGCTGGACGAGTTTGGCGCCCCGGCCTTCGGGCGGTTATTTTCGGGCATGGCTGAGCCTGCGGCCTATTTTTGGCACAAGGAGGCCGCTCTCAAAGTCTCGCCCCATTCCGAGTCCGGCGGACGAACTTCGCCAGCCCCACCCCCCAAGGTTATGGCCCACCCGTTTTTGTGGCCATTTTTCGCTGCACGAACTAGGCTCCCCGGCCTTCGGTGGTTATTTTTGGGCGCAGCTGAGCCCGCAGCCTATTTTTGGAACACGGAGGCCACTCGTAAAGTCTCACCCCATTCCGAGTCCGGCGGATGAACTTCGCCAGCCCCACCCCCCAAGGTTATGGCCCACCCGTTTTTGTGGCCATTTTCCGCTGGACGAACTAGGCTCCCCGGCCTTCGGTGGTTATTTTTGGGTGCGGCTTTGGCCGCGGCCTATTTATGGCACATGGAGGCCGCTCGCAATGGGTCACCCCATTCTGAGTCCGACGGACGAACTTGGCAAGCCCCACCCCCCAAGGCTATAGACCACCCATTTTTGTGGCTTTTTTCCGCTTGTCGAACTGGGCGCCCCGGCCTTCGGGTGGTTATTTTTGGGCGCGGCAGTGCCCGCGGCCTATTTTTGGACCAAAAAGGCCACTCGCAAAGTCTCGCCCCATTCTGAGTCCGGCAGACGAACTTGGAAGCCCCACCCCCCGGGGATATAGCACACCCGTTTTTGTGGCCTTTTTGCGCTGGACGAACTAGGCGCCCCGGCTTTCGGGAGGTTATTTTTGGGCGCGGCTGTGCCCGCGGCCTATTTTTGGCCATGGATGCCGCTCACAAAGTCTCGCCCCATTCCGAGTCCGGCGGACGAACATGGCCAGCACCACCCCCCAAGGCTATAGGCCACCCGTTTTTGTGGCCTTTTTCCGCTGGACGAACTTGGCGCCCCGGCCTTCGGGTGGTTATTTTTGGGCGCGGCCATGCCCGCGGCCTATTTTTGGCACACGGAGGCCGCACGCAAATTCTCGTCCCATTCCGAGTCCGGCGGACGAACTTAGCTAGCCCCACCCCCCAAGGCTATAGCCCACCCGTTTTTGTGGCCTTTTTCCTCTGGACGAACATGGCAACCCGGCCTTCTGGTGGTTATTTTTGGGCGCGGCTGTGCCAGCGGCCTATTTTTGGCACATGGAGGCCACTTGCAATCTCTCGCCCAATTCCGAGTCCGACGGACGAAGTTGGCCAGCCCCACCCTCCAAGGCTATAGCCCACCCGTTTTTGTGGCCTTTTTCCGCAGGTCGAACTTGGTGTCCCGGCCTTCGGGCAGTTATTTTTGGGTGCGACTGTGTCCGCGGCCTTTTTTTGGTACATGGAGGCCGCTCGCAAAGTCTCGTCCCATTCCGAGTCCGGCGGACGAATTTGGCCAGCCCCACCCCCCAGGGCTATAGCCCACCTGTTTTAGCGGCTTTTTTCCGCTGGACGAACTTGGCGCCCCGGTCTTTGGACGGTTATTTTTGGGCGCGGCTCTGCCCGTGGCCTATTTTTGGTACACGGAGGCTGCTCGCAAAGTCTCACCCCATTCCGAGTCCGGCGGACGAACTTGGGCCGCCCCACCCCCCAAGGCGATAGCCCACCCGTTTTTGTGGCCTTTTTCCGCTGGACGAACTTGGCGCCCCGGTCTTTCGACGGTTATTTTTGGGCGCGGCGCTGCCCGTGGCCTATTTTTGGTACACGGAGGCTGCTCGCAAAGTCTCACCCCATTCCGAGTCCGGCGGACGAACTTGGGCCCTCCCACCCCACAAGGCGATAGCCCACCCGTTTTTGTGGCCTTTTTCCGCTGGACGAACTTGGCGCCCCGACCATCGGGTGGTTATTTTTGGGCACGGCTGTGGGCGCGGCCAATTTTTGGTACACGGAGGCTGCTCGCAAAGTCTCGCCCGATTCCGAGTCAGGCGGACGAACTTGGCCAGCCCCACCCCCCAAGCCTATAGCCCACCCGTTTTTGTGGCCTCTTTCCGCAGGACGAACTTGGCGCCCCGGCCTTCGGGCTGTTATGTTTGGCGGCGGCTGTGCCCGCGGCCTATTTTTGGCACACGGAGGCCTCTCGCAAAGTCTCGTCCCATTCCGAGTCCGGCGGACGAACTTGGCCAGCCCCACCCCCCAAGGCTATAGCCCACCCGTTTTTGTGGCTTTTTTCCGCTGGACGAACTTGGCGCCCCGGCCTTCGGGTGGCTATTTTTTGGCGCGGCTGTGTCCGCGGCCTATTTTTGGCACACGGAGGCCGCTCGCAAAGTCTCGCCCCATTCCGAGTCCGGCGGATGAACTTGTCCCGTCCCGCCCCACCCCCCAACGCTATAGCCCACCCGTTTTTGTGGCCTTTTTCCTCTTGACGAACTTGGCAACCCGGCCTATTTTTGGTCCACGGATGCCGTTCGTAAAGTCTCGCCCCATTCCGAGTCCGGCGGAAGAACATGGCCAGCCCCACCCCCCAAGGCTATAGCGCACCCGTTTTTGTGGCCTTTATCCGCTGGACGAACTTGGCGCCCCGGCCATCGGGCCGTTATTTTTGGGTGCAACTGTGTCCGCGGCCTTTTTTTGGTACACGGAGGCCGCTCGCAAAGTCTCGTCCCATTCCGAGTCCGGTGGATGAACTTGGCCAGCCCCACCCCCCAAGGCTATAGCCCACCCGTTTTTGTGGCCTTTTTCTGCTGGACGAACTTGGCGCCCCGGCCATCGGGCTGTTAGTTTTGGGTACGGCCATGCCCGCGGCCTATTTTTGGCACACGGAGGCCGCTCACAAAGTCTCACCCCATTCCGAATCCGGCGGAAGAACTTGGCCAGCCCCACCCCCAAGGCTATAGCCCACCCGTTTTTGTGGCCTTTTTCCGCAGGACGAACTTTGTAACCCCGCCTTCGGGCGGTTATTTTTGGGCGTAGCTGTGCTCGCGGCCTATTTTTGGCACACAGAGGCCGCTCACAAAGTCTCGCCCAATTCCGAGTTGGGCGGACGAAGTTGGCCAGCCCCACCCCCCAAGGCTATAGCCCACCCGTTTTTGTGGCCTTTTTCCGTTGGCGAACTTGGCGTCCCGGCCTTTGGGCGGTTATTTTTGCGTGCGACTGTGTCCGTGGCCTTTTTTTGGTATACGGAGGCCGCTCGTAAAGTCTCGTCACATTCCGAGTCCGGCGGACGAATTGTGCCAGCCGCACCCCCCAAGGCTATAGCCCACCCGTTTTAGCGGCCTTTTTCCGCTGGACGAACATGGCGCCCCGGTCTTTGGACGGTTATTTTTAGGCGCGGCTGTGCCCGTGGCCTATTTTTGGTACACGGAGGCTGCTCGAAAAGTCTCACCCCATTCCGAGTCCGGCGGACGAACTTGGGCCGCCCCACCCCCCAAGGCGATAGCCCACCCGTTTTTGTGGCCTTTTTCCGCTGGACGAACTTGGCGCCCCGACCATCGGGTGGTTATTTTTGGGTACGGCTGTGGGCGCGGCCAATTTTTGGCACACGGAGGCTGCTCGCAAAGTCTCGTCCCATTCCGAGTCCGGCGGACGAACCTGGCCAGCCCCACCCCCCAAGCCTATAGCCCACCCGTTTTTGTGGTCTTTTTCCGCTGGACGAAGTTGGCGCCCCGGCCTTTGGACGGTTATTTTTGGGCGCGGCTGTGCCTACGGCCTATTTTTGGCACATGGAGGCCACTCGTAAAGTCTCTCCCCATTCCGAGTCCGGCGGACGAACTTGGCCAGCCCCACCCCCCAAGGCTATAGCCCACATGTTTTTGTGGCCATTTTCCGCTGGACGAACTTGGCGCCCCGGCCTTCGGGTGGTTATTTTCGGGAGCGGCTGTGCCCGCGGGCTAATTTTGGCACACGGAGACCGCTCGCAAAGTCTCTCCCCATTCCGAGTCCGGCGGACGAACTTGGCCAGCCCCACCCCCCAAGGATATAGCCCACCCGTATTTGTGGCCTTTATCGGCTGGACGAACATGGCGCCCCGGCCTTCGGGCAGTTCTTTTTGGGCGCGGCTGTGCCCACGGCCTATTTTCGGAACACGGAGGCCGCTCGCAAAGTCTAGCCCCATTCCGAGTCCGGCGGACGAACTTGGCAAGCCCCACCCCCCAAGACTATAGCCCAACCGTTTTTGCGTCCTTTTTCCGCTGGACGAACTTGGCGCCCCGGCCTTCGGGCGGTTATATTTGGGCACCGCTGTGCCTACGGCCTATTGTTGGCACACGGAGGCCTCTCGCAAAGTCTCGTCCCATTTCAAGTCCGGCGGACAAACTTGGCCAGCCCCACCCCCCAAGGCTATAGCCCACCCACTTTTGTGGCCTTTTTCCGCTGGACGAACTTGGCGCCCCGGCCTTCGGGCGGTTATATTTTGGGGGCGGCTGTGTCCGCGGCCTATTTTTGGCACATGTAGGCCGCTCGCAAAGTCACGCCCCATTCTGAGTCTGGCGGACGAACTTGGCCAGTCCCACCCCACAAGGCTATAGGCCACCCGTTTTTGTGGCCTTTTTCCGCTGGACGAACTTGGCGCCCCGGCCTTCGGGCGGTTATATTTTGGGGGCGGCTGTGTCCGCGGCCTATTTTTGGCACACGGAGGCCTCTCGCAAAGTCTCGTCCCATTTCAAGTCCGGCGGACAAACTTGGCCAGCCCCACCCCCCAAGGCTATAGCCCACCCACTTTTGTGGCCTTTTTCCGCTGGACGAACTTGGCGCCCCGGCCTTCGGGTGGTTATATTTTGGGGGCGGCTGTGTCCGCGGCCTATTTTTGGCACATGTAGGCCGCTCGCAAAGTCACGCCCCATTCTGAGTCTGGCGGACGAACTTGGCCAGTCCCACCCCACAAGGCTATAGGCCACCCGTTTTTGTGGCCTTTTTCCGCTGGACGAACTTGGCGCCCCAGCCTTCAGGGGGTTATTTTTGGGAGCGGCTACGCCCGCGGCCTATTTTTGGCTCACGAAGGCTGCACGCAAAGTCTCGCCCCATTCCGAGTCCGGCGGACGAACTTGGCCAGCCCCACCCCCCAAGGCTATAGCCCACCCGTTTTTGCTTCCTTTTTCCGCCGGACAAACTTGGCGCCCCGGCATTCGGGTGGTTATATTTGGGCGCGGCTGTGCCCGCAGCCTATTGTTGGCACATGGAGGCCGCTCGTAAAGTATCGTCCCATTTCGAGTCCGGCGGACGAACTTGGCCAGCCCGACCCCCCAAGGCTATTGCCCACCCGTATTTGTGGCCTTTTTCGGCTTGACGAACATGGCGCCCTGGCCTTCGGGCGGTTATTTTTGGGTACGGCTGTGCCCACGGCCTATTTTTGGCACACGGAGGCCGTTCGGAAAGTCTAGGCCCATTCCGAGTCCGGCGGACGAACTTGGCAAGCCCCACCCCCCAAGGCTATAGCCCAACCGTTTTTGCGTCCTTTTTCCGCTGGACGAACTTGGCGCCCCGGCCTTCGGGCGGTTATATTTGGGCGCGGCTGTGCCCGCAGCCTATTGTTGGCACACGGAGGCCGCTCGTAAAGTCTCGTCCCATTTCGAATCCGGCGGACGAACTTGGCCAGCCCGACCCCCCAAGGCTATAGCCCACCCGTATTTGTGGCCTTTTTCGGCTGGACGAACATGGCGCCCCGGCCTTCGGGCGGTTATTTTTGGGTGCGGCTGTGCCCACGGCCTATTTTTGGCACACGGAGGCCGCTCGCAAAGTCTAGCCCCTTTCCGAGTCCGGCAGACGAACTTGGCAAGCCCCACCCCCCAAGGCTATAGCCCAACCGTTTTTGCGTCCTTTTTCCGCTCGACGAACTTGGCGCCCCGGCCTTCGGGCGGTTATATTTGGTCGCGGCTGTGCCCGCAGCCTATTGTTGGCACACGGAGGCTGCTCGTAAAGTCTCGTCCCATTTCGAGTCCGGCGGACGAACTTGGCCAGCCCGACCCCCTAAGGCTATAGCCCACCCGTATTTGTGGCCTTTTTCGGCAGGACGAACATGGCGCCCCGGCCTTCGGGCGGTTATTTTTTGGTGCGGCTGTGCCAACGGCCTATTTTTGGCACACGGAGGCAGCTCGCAAAGTCTATCCCCTTTCCGAGTCCGGCGGACGAACTTGGCAAGCCCCACCCCCCAAGGCTATAGCCCAACCGTTTTTGCGTCCTTTTTCCGCTGGACGAACTTGGCGCCCCGGCCTTCGGGCGGTTATATTTTGGCGCGGCTGTGCCCGCGGCCTATTGTTGGCGCACGGAGGCCGCTCGCAAAGGCTAGCCCCTTTCCGAGTCCGGCGGACGAACTTGGCAAGCCCCACCCCCCAAGGCTATAGCCCAACCGTTTTTGCGTCCTTTTTCCGCTGGACGAACTTGGCGCCCCGGCCTTCGGGCGGTTATATTTGGGCTCGGCTGTGCCCGCAGCCTATTGTTGGCACACGGAGGCTGCTCGTAAAGACTCATCCCATATCGAGTCCGGCGGACGAACTTGGCCAACCCGACCCCCCAAGGCTATTGCCCACCCGTATTTGTGGCCTTTTTCGGCTGGACGAACATGGCGCCCCGGCCTTCGGGCGGTTATATTTGGGTGCGGCTGTGCCCGCAGCCTATTGTTGGCACACGGAAGCCGCTCGTAAATTTTTGACCCATTTCGATTCCGGCGGACGAACTTGGCCAGGCCCACCCCTCAAGGCTATAGCCCACCCGTTTTTGTGTCCTTTTTCCACTCGATGAACTTGGCACCCCGGCCTTCGGGCGGTTATTTTTGGGGGCGGCTGTGTCCGCGGCCTTTTTTGGCACACGTAGGCCGCTCACAAAGTCACGCCCCATTTTGAGTCCGGCGGACGAACTTGGCCAGTCCCACCCCCCAAGGCTATAGCCCACCCGTTTTTGTGGCCTTTTTCCGCTGGACGAACTTGGCGCCCCGGCCTTCGGGCGGTTATATTTGGGCTCGGCTGTGCCCGCAGCCTATTGTTGGCACACGGAGGCTGCTCGTAAAGACTCGTCCCATATCGAGTCCGGCGGACGAACTTGGCCAACCCGACCCCCCAAGGCTATTGCCCACCCGTATTTGTGGCCTTTTTCGGCAGGACGAACATGGCGCCCCGGCCTTCGGGCGGTTATTTTTCGGTGCGGCTGTGCCAACGGCCTATTTTTGGCACACGGAGGCAGCTCGCAAAGTCTAGCCCCTTTCCGAGTCCGGCGGACGAACTTGGCAAGCCCCACCCCCCAAGGCTATAGCCCAACCGTTTTTGCGTCCTTTTTCCGCTGGACGAACTTGGCGCCCCGGCCTTCGGGCGGTTATATTTTGGCGCGGCTGTGCCCGCGGCCTATTGTTGGCGCACGGAGGCCGCTCGCAAAGGCTAGCCCCTTTCCGAGTCCGGCGGACGAACTTGGCAAGCCAAACCCCCCAAGGCTATAGCCCAACCGTTTTTGCGTCCTTTTTCCGCTGGACGAACTTGGCGGCCCGGCCTTCGGGTGGTTATTTTTGGTCGCGGCTGTGCCTGCGCCCTATTTTTGGAACGCGGAGGCCGCTTGCAAAGTCTCGTCCCATTCCCAGTCCGGCCGACGAACTTGGCCAGCCCCACCCCCCAAGGCTATAGCCCACCCGTTTTTGTGGCCTTTTTCCGCTGGACGAACTTGGCGCCCCGGCATTCGGGCAGTTAGTTTTGGCCGCGGCTGTGTCCACGGCCTATTTTTGGTACACGGACGCCACTCTCAAAGTCTCGCCCCTTTCCGAGTCTGGCGGACGAACATGACCAGCCCCACCCCCCAAGGCTATAGCCCACCCGTTTTTGTGGCCTTTTTCCGCTGGACGAACTTGGCGGCCCGGCCTTCGGGTGGTTATTTTTGGTTACGGCTGTGCCTACGCCCTATTTTTGGAAAGCGGAGGCCGCTCGCAAAGTCTCGTCCCATTCCGAGTCCGTCGGACGAACTTCGCCAGCCCCACCCCCCAAAGCTATAGCCCACCCGTTTTTGTGGCCTTTTTCCGCTGGACGAACTTGGCAGCCCGGCCTTCGGGTGGTTATTTTTGGTCGCGGCTGTGCCTGCGCCCTATTTTTGGAACGCGGTGGCCGCTCGCAAAGTCTCGTCCCATTCTGAGTTCGGCCGACGAACATGGCCAGCCCCACCCCCCAAGGCTATAGCCCACCCGTTTTTGTGGCCTTTTTCCGCTGGACGAACTTGGCGCCCCGGCATTCGGCAGTTAGTTTTGGCCGCGCCTGTGCCCACGGCCTATTTTTGGTACACGGAGGCCACTCTCAAAGTCTCGACCCATTCCGAGTCTGGCGGACGAACATGACCAGCCCCACCCCCCAAGGCTATAGCCCACCCATTTTTGTGGCCTTTTTCCGCTGGACGAACTTGGCGGCCCGGCCTTCGGGTGCTTATTTTTGGTCGCGTCTGTGCCTACGCCCTATTTTTGGAACGCGGAGGCCGCTCGCAAAGTCTCGTCCCATTCCGAGTCCGGCGGACGAACATGGCCAGCCACACCCCCCAAGGCTATAGCCCACCCGTTTTTGTGGCCTTTTTCCGCTGGACGAACTTGGCAGCCCGGCCTTCGGGTGGTTATTTTTGGTCGCGGCTGTGCCTGTGCCCTATTTTTGGAACGCGGAGGCCGCTTGCAAAGTCTCGTCCCATTCCGAGTCCGTCCGACGAACATGGCCAGCCCCACCCCTCAAGGCTATAGCCCACCCGTTTTTGTGGCCTTTTTCCGCTCGATGAACTTGGCACCCCGGCCTTCGGACGGTTATTTTTGGGGGCGGCTGTGTCCGCGGCCTATTTTTGGCACACGTAGGCCGCTCGCAAAGTCACGCCCCATTTTGAGTCCGGCGGACGAACTTGGCCAGTCCCACCCCCCAAGGCTATAGCCCACCCGTTTTTGTGGCCTTTTTCGGCTGGACGAACTTGGCACCCTGGCCTTCGGGCGGTTATTTTTGGGCGCGGCTGTGCCCACGGCCTATTTTTGGTACATAGAGGCTGCTCGCAAAGTCACGCCCCATTCCGAGTCCGGCGGACGAACTTGGCCAGCCCCACCCCCCAAGGCTATAGCCCACCCGATTTTGTTGCCTTTTTCCGCTGGACGAACTTGGCGGCCCGGCCTTCGGGTGGTTATTTTTGGTCGCGGCTGTGCTTGCGCCCTATTTTTGGAACGCGGAGGCCGCTTGCAAATTCTCGTCCCATTCCCAGTCCGGCCGACGAACATGGCCAGCCCCACCCCCCAAGGCTATAGCCCACCCGTTTTTGTGGCCTTTTTCCGCTGGACGAACTTGGCGCCCCGGCATTCGGGCAGTTAGTTTTGGCCGCGGCTGTGTCCATGGCCTATTTTTGGTACACGGAGGCCACTCTCAAAGTCTTGCCCCTTTCCGAGTCTGGCGGACGAACATGACCAGCCCCACCCCCCAAGGCTATAGCCCACCCGTTTTTGTGGCCTTTTTCCGCTGGACGAACTTGGCGGCCCGGCGTTCGGGTGGTTATTTTTGGTTGCGGCTGTGCCTACGCCCTATTTTTGGAAAGCGGAGGCCGCTCGCAAAGTCACGTCCCATTCCGAGTCCGTCGGACGAACTACGCCAGCCCCACCCCCCAAAGCTATAGCCCACCCGTTTTTGTGGCCTTTTTCCGCTGGACGAACTTGGCAGCCCGGCCTTCGGGTGGTTATTTTTGGTCACGGCTGTTCCTGCGCCCTATTTTTGGAACGCGGTGGCCGCTCGCAAATTCTCGTCCCATTCCGAGTTCGGCCGACGAACATGGCCAGCCCCACCCCCCAAGGCTATAGCCCACCCGTTTTTGTGGCCTTTTTCCGCTGGACGAACTTGGCGCCCCGGCATTCGGCAGTTAGTTTTGGCCGCGCCTGTGCCCACGGCCTATTTTTGGTACACGGAGGCCACTCTCAAAGTCTCGACCCATTCCGAGTCTGGCGGACGAACATGACCAGCCCCACCCCCCAAGGCTATAGCCCACCCGTTTTTGTGGCCTTTTTCCGCTGGACGAACTTGGCGGCCCGGCCTTCGGGTGCTTATTTTTGGTCGCGTCTGTGCCTACGCCCTATTTTTGGAACGCGGAGGCCGCTCGCAAAGTCTCGTCCCATTCCGAGTCCGGCGGACGAACATGGCCAGCCCCACCCCCCAAGGCTATAGCCCACCCGTTTTTGTGGCCTTTTTCCGCTGGACGAACATGGCAGCCCGGCCTTCGGGTGGTTATTTTTGGTCGCGGCTGTGCCTGTGCCCTATTTTTGGAACGCGGAGGCCGCTCGCAAAGTCTCGTCCCATTCCGAGTCTGGCCGACGAACATGGCCAGCCCCACCCCCCAAGGCTATAGCCCACCCGTTTTTGTGGCCTTTTTCCGCTGGACGAACTTGGCGGCCCGGCCTTCGGGCGGTTATTTTTGGGCGCGGCTGTACCTATGCCCTATTTTTGGAACACGGAGGCCGCTCGCAAAGTCTCGTCCCATTCCGAGTCCGGCGGACGAACATGGCCAGCCCCACCCCCCAAGGCTATAGCCCACCCGTTTTTGTGGCCTTTTTCCGCTGGACGAACTTGGCGTCCCCGCCTTCGGGCAGTTATTTTTGGGCGCGGCTGTGCCCGCGGCCTAGTTTTGGCACACGGAGGCCGCTCGCAAAGTCTCGTCCCGTTCTTTGTCCGGCGGACGAACTAGGCCAGCCCCACCCCCCAAGGCTATAGCCCACCAGTTTTTGTGGCCTTTTTCCGCTGGACGAACTTGGCGCCCTGGCCTTCGGGCATTTAGTTTTGGGCGTGGCTGTGCCCGCGGCCTATTTTTGGCACATGGAGGCTGCTCGCAATGTCTCGTCCCATTCCGAGTCCGGCGGACGAACTTGGCCAGCCCCACCCTCCAAGGCTGTAGCCCACCCATTGTTGTGGCCTTTTCTCGCTGGGCGAACTTGGCGCCCGCCTTCGGCTGATATTTTTGGGTGCGGCTGTGCCACGCGCCTATTTTTGGCGTATCGAGGCCGCTTCGCATAGTCTCGTCCCATTCCGAGTCCAGCGGACGAACTTGGCCAGCCTCACTTGCAAGGCTATAGCCCACCGCCAGGCCTTTTTCCACTGGACGAAATTGTCTTCCCGCCCTTCGGGCGGTTATTTTTGGGCGCGGCTGCGCCCGCGGCCTATGTTTGGCACACGGAGGCCGCTCACAAAGGATCGTCCCATTCCGAGTCTGGCGGACGAACTTGGCGCGAGACTTTGCGAGGCGCCTCCGTGTGCCAAAAATAGGCCGCGGGCACAGCCGCCCTCAAAAATACCCGCCCGAAGGCTGGGGCGCCAAGTTCGTCCAGCGAAAAATGGCCACAAAAACGGGTGGGCTATAGCCTTGGGGGGTGGGGCTGGCCAACTTCGTCCGCCGGACTCGGAATGGCGCGAGACATTGCAAGGCGCCTTCGTGTACCAAAAATAGGCCGCGGGCACAGCCGCGCCCAAAAATACCCGTCCGAAGGCTGGGGCGCCAAGTTCGTCCAGCGGAAAAAGGCCACAAAAACGGGTGCGTTATAGCCTCGGGGGGTGGGGCTTGCCTAGTTCGTCCGCCGGACTCGGAATGGAACGAGACTTTACGAGCGGCCTCCGTGTGCCAAAAATAGGCCGCGGGCATAGCCGCCCCCAAAAATAACCGCCCGAAGGCCGGGGCGCCAACTTCGTCCAGCGGAAAAAGGCCACAAAAACGGGTGGGTTATAGCCTCGGGGGGTGGGGCTTGCCTAGTTCTTCCGCCGGACTCGGAATGGAACGAGACTTTACGAGCGGCCTCCGTGTGCCAAAAATAGGCCGTGGTCATAGCCGCCCCCAAAAATAACCACCCGAAGGCCGGTCCGCCAAGTTCGTCCAGCGGAAAAAGGCCACAAAAACGGGTGGGCTATAGCCTTGGGGGGTGGGGCTGGCCAACTTCGTCCACCGTACTCGGAATGGCGCGAAACTTTGCGAGGCGCCTCCGTGTGCCAAAAATAGGCCGCGGGCACAGCCATTCCCAAAAATACCCTCCCGAAGGCCGGGGCGCCAAGTCCGTCCAGCGAAAAATGGCCACAAAAACGGGTGGGCTATAGCCTTGGGGGGTGGGGCTGGCCAACTTCGTCCGCCGGACTCGGAATGGTGCGAGACATTGCGAGGAGCCTCCGTGTGCCAAAATTAGGCTGCAGGCACAGCTGCACCCAAAAATAACCACCCGAAGGCCGGGGCGCCAAGTCCGTCCAGCGGAAAAAGGCCACAAAAACGGGTGGGCTATAGCCTTGGGGGGAGGGGCCGGCCAACTTCGTACGCCGGACTCGGAATGGCGCGAGACTTTGCGAGGGGCCTCCAAGTGCCAAAAATAGGCCGTGGGCACAGCCGCGACAAAAAATAACCGCCCGAAGGCCGGGGCGCCAAGTTCGTCCAGCGGATAAAGGCCACAAAAACGGGTGGGCTATAGCCTCAGGGGGTGGGGCTGGCCCACTTCGTCCGCCGGACCCGGAATGGCATGAGACTTTGCGAGGGGCCTCCGTGTGCCAAAAATAGGCCGCAGGCACAGCCGCACCCAAAAATAACCGCCCGAAGGCCGGGGCGCCAAGTCTGTCCAGCGGAAAAAGGCCACTAAAATGGGTGGGCTATAGCCTTGGGGGGTGGGGCTGGCCAACTTCGTACGCCGGACTCGGAATGGGGCGAGACTTTGCGAGCGGCCTCCGCGTGCCAAAAATAGGCCGCGGGTACTGCCGCGCACAAACATAACCGCCCGAAGGACGGGGCGCCAATTTTGTCCAGTGGAAAAATGGCCAAAAAACGGGTGGGCTATAGCCTTGAGGGGAGGGGCTGGCCGACTTCGTTCGCCGGACTCGGAATGGGGCGAGACTTTGTGAACGGCCTCCGCATTCCAAAAATAGGCCGCAGCCACAGCCGTGCCCAAAAATACCCGCCCGAAGGCCGGGGCGCCAAGTTCGTCCAGCGGAAAAAGGCCACAAAAACGGGTGGGCTATAGCCTTGGGGGGTGGGGCTGGCCAACTTCGTCCGCCGGACTCGGAATGGCGCGAGACTTTGTGAGGGGCCTCCGAGTGACAAAAATAGGCCGCGGGCACAGCCGCGACAAAAAATAACCGCCCGAAGGCCGGGGCGCCAAGTTCGTCCAGCGGAAAAAGGCCACAAAAACGGGTGGGCTATAGCCTTGGGGGGTGGGGCTGGCCACCTTCGTCCGCCGGACTCGGAATGGCGCGAGACTTTGCGAGGGGCCTTCGTGCGCCAAAAGTAGGCCGCAGGCACAGCCGCATCCAAAAATAACCGCACGGAGGCCGGGACGCCAAGTCTGTCCAGCGGAAAAAGGCCACAAAAACGGGTGGGCTATAGCCTTGGGGGGTGAGGCTGGCCAACTTCGTCCGCCGGACTCGGAATGGCGCGAGACTTTGCGAGTCGCCTCCGAGTACCAAAAATAGTCCGCGGGCACAGCCGCGATAAAAAATAACCGCCCGAAGACCGGGGCGCCAAGTTCGTCCAGCGGATAAAGGCCACAAAAACGGGTGGGCTATAGCCTCGGGGGGTGGGGCTGGCCCACTTCGTCCGCCGGACCCGGAATGGCCCGAGACTTTGTGAGGGGCCTCCGTGTGCCAAAAATAGGCCGCAGGCACAGCTGCACCCAAAAATAACCACCCGAAGGCCGGGGCGCCAAGTCCGTCCAGCGGAAAAAGGCCACAAAAACGGGTGGGCTATAGCCTTGGGGGGTGGGGCTGGCCAACTTCGTACGCCGGACTCGGAATGGCGCGAGACTTTGCGAGTCGCCTCCGTGTGCCCAAAATACGCCGCGGCCACAGGCGCGCCCAAAAATAACTGCCCGAAGGCCGGGGAGCCAAGTTCGTCCAGCGGAAAAAGGCCACAAAAACGGGTGGGCTATAGCCTTGGGGGGTGGGGCTGGCCAACTTCGTCCGCCGGACTCGGAATGGCGCGAGACTTTGCGAGGAGCCTCCGTGTGCCAAAATTAGGCCGCCGGCACAGCCGCACAAAAAAAGAACCGCACGAAGGCCGGGTCGCCATGTTCGTCCAGCGGAAAAAGGCCACAAAAACGGGTGGGCTATAGCCTCGGGGGGTGGGGCTGGCCAACTTCGTCCGCCGGACTTGGAATGGCACGAGACTTTACGAGGGTCCTCCGTGTGCAAAAAATAGGCCGCAGGCACAGCCGCACCCAAAAATAACCGCCTGAAGGCCGGGGCGCCAAGTCTGTCTAGCGGAAAAAGGCCACAAAAACGGGTGGGCTATAGCCTTGGGGGGTGGGGCTGGCCAACTTCGTCCGCCGGACTCGGAATGGCGCGAGACTTTGCGAGTCGCCTCCGAGTACCAAAAATAGTCCGCGGGCACAGCCGCGATAAAAAATAACCGCCCGAAGACCGGGGCGCCAAGTTCGTCCAGCGGATAAAGGCCACAAAAACGGGTGGGCTATAGCCTCGGGGGGTGGGGCTGGCCCACTTCGTCCGCCGGACCCGGAATGGCCCGAGACTTTGTGAGGGGCCTCCGTGTGCCAAAAATAGGCCGCAGGCACAGCCGCACCCAAAAATAACCGCCCGAAGGCCGGGGCGCCAAGTCTGTCCAGCGGAAAAAGGCCACTAAAACGGGTGGGCTATAGCCTTGGGGGGTGGGGCTGGCCAACTTCGTACGCCGGACTCGGAATGGCGCGAGACTTTGCGAGTCACCTCCGTGTGCCCAAAATACACCGCGGCCACAGGCGCACCCAAAAATAACTGCCCGAAGGCCGGGGAGCCTAGTTCGTCCAGCGGAAAAAGGCCACAAAAACGGGTGGGCTATAGCCTTGGGGGGTGGGGCTGGCCAACTTCGTCCGCCGGACTCGGAATGGCGCGAGACTTTGCGAGGAGCCTCCGTGTACCAAAAATAGTCCGCGGGCACAGCCGCGATAAAAAATAACCGCCCGAAGACCGGGGCGCCAAGTTCGTCCAGCGGATAAAGGCCACAAAAACGGGTGGGCTATAGCCTCGGGGGGTGGGGCTGGCCCACTTCGTCCGCCGGACCCGGAATGGCCCGAGACTTTGTGAGGGGCCTCCGTGTGCCAAAAATAGGCCGCAGGCACAGCCGCACCCAAAAATAACCGCCCGAAGGCCGGGGCGCCAAGTCTGTCCAGCGGAAAAAGGCCACTAAAACGGGTGGGCTATAGCCTTGGGGGGTGGGGCTGGCCAACTTCGTACGCCGGACTCGGAATGGCGCGAGACTTTGCGAGTCACCTCCGTGTGCCCAAAATACACCGCGGCCACAGGCGCACCCAAAAATAACTGCCCGAAGGCCGGGGAGCCTAGTTCGTCCAGCGGAAAAAGGCCACAAAAACGGGTGGGCTATAGCCTTGGGGGGTGGGGCTGGCCAACTTCGTCCGCCGGACTCGGAATGGCGCGAGACTTTGCGAGGAGCCTCCGTGTGCCAAAATTAGGCCGCCGGCACAGCCGCGCAAAAAAAGAACCGCACGAAGGCCGGGTCGCCATGTTCGTCCAGCGGAAAAAGGCCACAAAAACGGGTGGGCTATAGCGTTGAGGGGTGGGGCTGGCCAACTTCGTCCGCCGGACTCGGAATGGCGCAAGACTTTGCGAGGGTCCTCCATGTGCCAAAATAAGGCCGTCGGCACAGCCGCACCCAAAAATAACCGCACGAAGGCCGGGTCGCCATGTTCGTCCAGCGGAAAAAGGCCACAAAAACGGGTGGGCTATAGCCTTGGGGGGTGGGGCTGGCCAACTTCGTTCGCCGGACTCGGAATGGCGCGAGACTTTGCGAGGGGCCTCCGTGTGCCCAAAATACGCCACAGGCACAGCTGCACCCAAAAATAACCACCCGAAGGCCGGGGCGCCAAGTCCGTCCAGCGGAAAAAGGCCACAAAAACGGGTGGGCTATAGCCTTGGGGGGTGGGGCTGGCCAACTTCGTACGCCGGACTCGGAATGGCGCGAGACTTTGCGAGTCGCCTCCGTGTGCCCAAAATACGCCGCGGCCACAGGCGCGCCCAAAAATAACTGCCCGAAGGCCGGGGAGCCAAGTTCGTCCAGCGGAAAAAGGCCACAAAAACGGGTGGGCTATAGCCTTGGGGGGTGGGGCTGGCCAACTTCGTCCGCCGGACTCGGAATGGCGCGAGACTTTGCGAGGAGCCTCCGTGTGCCAAAATTAGGCCGCCGGCACAGCCGCGCAAAAAAAGAACCGCACGAAGGCCGGGTCGCCATGTTCGTCCAGCGGAAAAAGGCCACAAAAACGGGTGGGCTATAGCCTCGGGGGGTGGGGCTGGCCAACTTCGTCCGCCGGACTTGGAATGGCACGAGACTTTACGAGGGTCCTCCGTGTGCAAAAAATAGGCCGCAGGCATAGCCGAACCCAAAAATAACCACCCGAAGGCCGGGGCGCCAAGTCCGTCCAGCGGAAAAAGGCCACAAAAACGGGTGGGCTATAGCCTTGGGGGGTGGGGCTGGCCAACTTCGTCCGCCGGACTCGGAATGGCGCGAGACTTTACGAGGGGCCTCCGGGTGCAAAAATAGGCCGCGGGCCCAGCCCCGCCCAAAAATAACCACCCGAAGGCCGGGGCGCCAAGTTCGTCCAGCGGAAAAAGGCCACAAAAACGGGTGGGCTATAGCCTTGGGGGGTGGGGCTGGCCAACTTCGTTCGCCGGACTCGGAATGGCGCGAGACTTTGCGAGGGTCCTCCATGTGCCAAAATAAGGCCGCCGGCACAGCCGCACCCAAAAATAACCGCACGAAGGCCGGGTCGCCATGTTCGTCCAGCGGAAAAAGGCCACAAAAACGGGTGGGCTATAGCCTTGGGGGGTGGGGCTGGCCAACTTCGTTCGCCGGACTCGGAATGGCGCGAGACTTTGCGAGGGGCCACCATGTGCCAAAAATAGGCAGCAGGCACAGCTGTACCCAAAAATAACCACCCGAAGGCCGGGGCGCCAAGTCCGTCCAGCGGAAAAAGGCCACAAAAACGGGTGGGCTATAGCCTTGGGGGGTGGGGCTGGCCAACTTCGTACGCCGGACTCGGAATGGCGCGACACTTTGCGAGTCGCCTCCGTGTGCCCAAAATACGCCGCGGCCACAGGCGCGCCCAAAAATAACTGCCCGAAGGCCGGGGAGCCAAGTTCGTCCAGCGGAAAAAGGCCACAAAAACGGGTGGGCTATAGCCTTGGGGTGGGGGCTGGCCAACTTCGTCCACCCGGACTCGGAATGGCGCGAGACTTTGCGAGGAGCCTCCGTGTGCCAAAATTAGCCGCCGCACAGCCGCGCAAAAAGAACCGCACGAAGGCCGGGTCGCCATGTTCGTCCAGCGGAAAAAGGCCACAAAAACGGGTGGGCTATAGCCTCGGGGGGTGGGGCTGGCCAACTTCGTCCGCCGGACTTGGAATGGCACGAGACTTTACGAGGGTCCTCCGTGTGCAAAAAATAGGCCGCAGGCATAGCCGAACCCAAAAATAACCAACCGAAGGCCGGGGCGCCAAGTCCGTCCAGCGGAAAAAGGCCACAAAAACGGGTGGGCTATAGCCTTGGGGGGTGGGGCTGGCCAACTTCGTCCGCCGGACTCGGAATGGCGCGAGACTTTACGAGGCGCCTCCGTGTGCCAAAAATAGGCCGCGGGCACAACCGCACCCAAAAATAACCGCCCGAAGGCCGGGGCACCAAGTTCGTCCAGCGGAAAAAGGCCACCAAAACGGGTGGGCTATAGCCTTGGGGGGTGGGGCTGGCCAACTTCGTCCGCCGGACTCGGAATGGCGCGAGACTTTACGAGGCGTCTCCGTGTGCCAAAAATAGGCAGCGGGCACAACCGCACCCAAAAATACCAGCCCGAAGACCGCGGCGCCAAGTTCGTCCAGCGGAAAAAGGCCACAAAAACGGGTGGGCTATAGCCTCGGGGGGTCGGGCTGGCAAACTTCGTCCGCCGGACTCGGAATGGCACGAGACTTTGCGAGCCCCTCCGTGTGCCAAAATTAGGCCGTGCGCACAGCCGCGCCCAAAAATAGCGGCCCGAAGGCCGCGGCGCCAAGTTCTTCCAGCGGAAAAAGGCCAAAAAAAAACTGGTGGGCTATAGCCTCGGGGGGTGGGGCCGGCCCACTTCGTCCGCCGGACTCGGAATGGCGCGAGACTTTACGAGCGGCCTTCGTGTGCCACAAAGAGGCCCCGGGCACAGCCGCGCCCAAAAATAACCCCCCGAAGGCCGGGGCGCCAAGTTCCTCCAGCGCAAAAAGGCCACAAAAACAGGTGGGCTATAGCCTTGGGGGGTGGGGCTGGCCAACTTCGTCCGCCGGACTCGGAATGGAGCGAGACATTGCGAGCAGCCTCTGTGTACCAAAAATAGGCCCCGTTCACAGCCGCACCCAAAAATAACCACCCGAAGGCCGGGGCGCCAAGTTCATCCTTAGGAAAAAGGCCACAAAAACGGGTGGGCTATAGCCTTGGGGGGTGGGGCTGGCCAACTTCATCCGCGGGACTCGGAATGGCGGGAGACTTTACGAGGCGCCTCCGTGTACCAAAAATAGGCCGCGGGCACAGCCGCGGCCAAAAATACCCTCCCGAAGGCCGCGGCGCCGCGGCCAAAAATACCCTCCCGAAGGCCGCGGCGCCAAGTTCGTCCAGCGGAAAAAGGCCACAAAAACGGGTGGGCTATAGCCTTGGGGGGTGGGGCTGGCCAACTTCGTCCGCCGGACTCGGAATGGCGTGAGACTTTGCGAGGCGCCTCCGTGTGCCAAAAGTAGGCAGCGGGCACAGCCGCGCCCAAAAATACCCGCCCGAAGGCCGCGGCGCCAAGTTCGTCCAGCGGAAAAAGGCCACAAAAACGGGTGGGCTATAGCCTTGGGGGGTGGGGCTGGCCAACTTCGTCCGCCGGACTCGGAATGGAGCGAGACTTTGCGAGCAGCTTCTGTGTGCCAAAAATAGGCCCCGTTCACAGCCGCACCCAAAAATAACCACCCGAAGGCCGGGGCGCCAAGTTCGTCCTGCGGAAAAAGGCCATAAAAACGGGTGGGCTATATCCTTGGGGGGTGGGGCTGGCCAACTTCGTCCGCGGGACACGGAATGGCGGGAGACTTTACGAGGCGCCTCCGTGTGCCAAAAATAGGCCGCGGGCACAGCCGCGGCCAAAAATACCCTCCCGAAGGCCGCGGCGCCAACTTCGTCCAGCGGAAAAAGGCCACAAAAACGGGTGGGCTATAGCCTTGGGGGGTGGGGCTGGCCAACTTCGTCCGCCGGACTCGGAATGCCGTGAGACTTTGCGAGGCGCCTCCGTGTGCCAAAAATAGGCAGCGGGCTCAGCCGCGCCCAAAAATACCCGACCGAAGGCCGCGGCGCCAAGTTCGGCCAGCGGAAAAAGGCCACAAAAACGGGTGGGCTATAGCCTCGGGGGGTGCGGCTGTCCAACTTCATCCGCCGGACTCGGAATGGCACGAGACTTTCCGAGCCACCTCCGTGTGCCAAAAATAGGCCGTGCGCGCAGCCGCGCCCAAAAATACCCTCCCGAAGGCCGCGGCGCCAAGTTCGTCCAGCGGAAAAAGGCCACAAAAACGGGTGGGCTATAGCCTTGGGGGGTGGGGCTGGCCAACTTCGTCCGCCGGACTCGGAATGGAGCGAGACTTTGCGAGCAGCCCCCGTGTACCAAAAATAGGCCCCGGCCACAGCCGTACCCAAAAATAACCACCCGAAGGCCGGGGCGCCAAGTTCGTCCTGCGGAAAAAGGCCACAAAAACGGGTGGGCTATAGCCTTGGGGGGTGGGGCTGGCCAACTTCGTCCGCGGGACTCGGAATGGCGGGAGACTTTACGAGGCGCCTCCGTGTGCCAAAAATAGGCCGCGGGCACAGCCGCGCCCAAAAATACCCTCCCGAAGGCCGCGGCGCCAAGTTCGTCCAGCGGAAAAAGGCCACAAAAACGGGTGGGCTATAGCCTTGGGGGATGGGGCTGGCCAACATCGTCCGCCGGCCTCGGAATGGCGTGAGACTTTGCGAGGCACCTCCGTGTGCCAAAAGTAGGCAACGGGCACAGCCGCGCCCAAAAATACCCACCCGAAGGCCGCGGCGCCAAGTTCGTCTAGCGGAAAAAGGCCACAAAAACGGGTGGGCTATAGCCTCGGGGGGTGGGGCTGGCCAACTTCGTCCGCCGGACTCGGAATGGCGGGAGACTTTACGAGGCGCCTCCGTGGGCCAAAAATAGGCCGCGGGCACAGCCGCGGCCAAAAATACCCTCCCGAAGGCCGCGGCGCCGCGGCCCAAAAACCCACCCCGAGGCCCCGGCCCCCAGTTCGTGCAGCGGGAAAAGGCCACAAAAACGGGTGGGCTATAGCCTTGGGGGGTGGGGCTGGCCAACTTCGTCCGCCGGAGTCGGAATGGCGCGAGACTTTGCGAGGCGCCTCCGTGTGCCAAAACTAGGCAGCGGGCACAGCCGCGCCCAAAAATACCCGACCGAAGCCCGCGGCGCCAAGTTCGGCCAGCGGAAAAAGGCCACAAAAACGGGTGGGCTATAGCCTCGGGGGGTGCGGCTGTCCAACTTCATCCGCCGGACTCGGAATGGCACGAGACTTTCCGAGCCGCCTCCGTGTGCCAAAATTAGGCCGCGGGCACAGCCGCGCCCAAAAATACCCTCCCGAAGGCCACGGCGCCAAGTTCGTCCAGCGGAAAAAGGCCACAAAAACGGGTGGGCTATAGCCTCGGGGGGTGGGGCTGGCCAACTTCGTCCGCCGGACTCGGAATGGCGCGAGACTTTGCGAGGCGAGTCCGTGTGCCAAAAATAGGCAGCGGGCAGAACCGCGCCCAAAACTACCAGCCCGAAGGCCGCGGCGCCAAGTTCGTCCAGCGGAAAAAGGCCACAAAAACGGGTGGTCTATAGCCTCGGGGGGTGGGGCTGGCCAACTTCGTCCGCCGGACTCGGAATGGCACGAGACTTTGTGAGCCGCCTCCGTGTGCCAAAATTAGGCCGCGGACACAGCAGCGCCCAAAAATAGCGGCCCTAAGGCCGCGGCGCCAAGTTCTTCCAGCGGAAAAAGGCCACAAAAACGGGTGGGCTATAGCCTTGGGGGGTGGGGCTGGCCAACTTCGTCCGCCGGACTCGGAATGGAGTGAGACTTTGCGAGCAGCCCCCGTGTACCAAATATAGGCCCCGGCCACAGCCGCACCCAAAAATAACCACCCGAAGGCCGGGGCGCCAAGTTCGTCCTGCGGAAAAAGGCCACAAAAACGGGTGGGCTATAGCCTTGGGGGGTGGGGCTGGCCCACTTCGTCCGCCGGACTCGGAAAGGCGCGGGACTTTACGAGGGGCCACCGTGTGCCAAAAATAGGCCGCGGGCAGCGCCGCGCCCAAAAATAACCGCCCGAAGGCCGGGGCGCCAAGTTCGTCCAGCGGAAAAAGGCCACCAAAACGGGTGGGCTATAGCCTTGGGGGGTGGGGCTGGCCAACTTCGTCCGCCGGACTCGGAATGTCGCTAGACTTTGTGAGGGCCCTCCGTGTACCAAAAATAGGCCGTGGTCACAGCCGCGGCCAAAAATAACCTCCCGAAGGCCGGGGCGCCAAGTTCGTCCAGCGGAAAAAGGCCACAAAAACGGGTGGGCTATAGCCTTGGGGGGGGGAGGGGTGGAAAGCTTCGTCCGCCGGACTCAGAATAGTACGAGACTTTTTGAGGGGCCTCCGTGTTCCAAAAATAGGCCGCGGGTACAGCCGCGTGAAAAAATAACCCCCCGAAGGCCGGGGCGCCAAGTTCGTCCAGCGGAGAAAGGCCACAAAAAAGCGTGGGCTATAGCCTTGGGGGGTGGGGCTGGCCAACTTCGTCCGCCGGACTCGGAATGGCGCGAGACTTTGCGAGGGGCTTCCGTGTGCCACGAATAGGCCGAGGCACAGCCGCGCCCAAAAATAACCACCCGAAGGCCGGCGCGCCAGGTTCGTCCAGCAGAAAAAGGCCACAAAAACGGATGGGCTATAGCCTTGGGGGGTGGGGCTGGCCAACTTCGTCCGCCGAACTCGGAATGGCGCGAGACTTTGTGAGGGCCCTCCGTGTGCCAAAATTAGGCCACGGGCACAGCCGCGCCCAACAATAACTGCCCGAAGGCCGGGGCGCCAAGTTCGTCCAGCGGAAAAAGGCCACAAAAACGGGTGGGCTATAGCCTTGGTAGGGGGGCAGGCCAGCTTCGTCCGCCGGACTCGGAATAGCGCGAGACTTTGTGAGGGTTCTCCATGTGCCAAAAATAGGCCGCAGGCACAGCCGCGCCCAAAAATAACCGCTCGAAGGCCGGGGCGCCAAGTTCATCCAGCGGAAAAAGGCCACAAAAATGGGTGGGCTATAGCCTTGGGGGGTGGGGCTGGCCAACTTCGTCCGCCGGACTCGGAATGGCGTGAGACTTTGCGAGGGGCCTCCGTGTGCCACGAATAGGCCGAGGCACAGCCGCGCCCAAAAATAACCACCCGAAGGCCGGCGCGCCAAGTTCGTCCAGCAGAAAATGGCCACAAAAACAGGTGGGCTATAGCCTTGGGGGGTGGGGCTGGCCAACTTCGTCCGCCGAACTCGGAATGGCGCGAGACTTTGTGAGGGCCCTCCGTGTGCCAAAATTAGACCACGGGCACAGCCGCGCCCAACAATAACCGCCCGAAGGCCGGGGCGCCAAGTTCGTCCAGCGGAAAAAGGCCACAAAAACGGGTGGGCTATAGCCTTGGGGGGTGGGGCTGGCCAACTTCATCCGCCGGACTCGGAATGGCGTGAGACTTTGCGAGGGGCATCCGTGTGCCACAAATAGGCCGAGGCACAGCCACGCCTAAAAATAACCACCCGAAGGCCGGCGCGCCAAGTTCGTCCAGCGGAAAAAGGCCACAAAAACGGGTGGGCTATAGCCTTGGGCGGTGGGGCTGGCCAACTTCGTCCGCCGGACTCGGAATGGCGCGAGACTTTGCGAGGGGCCTCCGTGTGCCACGAATAGGCCGAGCCACAGCCGCGCCCAAAAATAACCACCCGAAGGCCGGCGCACCAAGTTCGTCCAGCAGAAAAAGGCCACAAAAACGGGTGGGCTATAGCCTTGGGGGGTGGGGCTGGCCAACTTCGTCCGCCAGACTCGGAACGGTGCGAGACTTTGCGAGGGGCCTCCGTGCGCCAAAAATAGGCCGCTGGCACAGCCACTCCCTAAAATAACCGCCCGAAGGCCGGGGCGCGGGGTTCGTCCAGCGGAAAAAGGCCACAAAAACGGGTGGGCTATAGCCTTGGGGGGTGGGGCTGGCCCACTTCGTCCGCCGGACTCGGAATGGCGTGGGACTTTGCGAGGGCCCTCCGTTTGCCAAAAATAGGCCGCGGGCACAGCCGCGCACAAAAATAACCGCCCGAAGGTCAGGGTGCCAACTTCGTCCAGCGGAAAAAGTCCACAAAATCGGGTGGGCTATAGCCTTGGGGGGTGGGGCTGGCCAACTTCATCCGCCGGACTCGGAATGGCGCGAGACTTTGCGAGGGGAATCCGTGTACCAAGAATAGGCTGCGGGCACAGCCGCGCCCAAAAATAACCGCCCGAAGGCCGTGGCACCAAGTTCGTCCAGCGGAAAAAGTCCACAAAAACGGGTGGGCTATAGCCTTGGGGGGTGGGGCTGGCCAACTTCGTCCGCCGGACTCGGAATGGCGCGAGACTTTGCGAGGGCCCTCCGTGTGCCAAAAATATGCCGCGGGCACAGCCGCGCCAAATAATAACCGCCCGAAGCCCGGGGCGCCAAGTTCGTCCAGCGGAAAAAGGCCACAAAAACGGGTGGGCTATAGCCTTGGGGGGTGGGGCTGGCCAAGTTCGTCCGCCGGACTCGGAATGGCGCGAGACTTTACGAGGGCACACCGTGTGCCAAAAATAGGCCGCGGGCATAGCGAACCCAAAAAAAAACCCCCCAAGGCCGGGACGCCAAGTTCGTCCAGCGGAAAAAGGCCACATAAACGGGTGGGCTATAGCCTTGGGGGGTGGGGCAGGCCAAGTTCGTCCGCCGTACTCAGAATGGGGTGAGACCTTGTGAGGGGCCTCCGTGTACCAAAAATAGGCCGCGGGCACAGCCGTACCCAAAAATAAACGCCCGAAGGCCGGGGCGCCAAGTTCGTCCAGCGGAAAAAGGCCACAAAAACAGGTGGGCTATAGCCTTGGGAGGTGGGGCTGGCCAACTTCGTCCGCCGGATTCGGAATGGCGCGAGAGTTTGCGAGGGGCCTCCGTGAGGTAAAAATAGGCCGCGGACACAGCCGCGCGCAAAAATAACCGCCCGAAGGCCGGGGCGCCAAGTTCGTCCAGCGGAAAAAGGCCACAAAAACGGGTGGGCTATAGCCTTGGGTGGTGGGCCTGGCTGACTTCGTTCGCCAGACTCGGAACGGTGCGAGACTTTGCGAGGGGCCTCCGTGCGCCAAAAATAGGCCGCTGGCACAGCCGCTCCCTAAAATAACCGCCCGAAGGCCGGGGCGCGGGGTTCGTCCAGCGGAAAAAGGCCTCAAAAACAGGTGGGCTATAGCCTTGGGAGGTGGGGCTGGCCAACTTCGTCCGCCGGACTCGGAATGGAACGAGACTTTGCAAGGGGCCTCCGTGTGTCAAAAATCGGCCGCGGGCACAGACGCGCCCAAAAATAACTGCCCGAAGGCCGGGGCTCCGAGTTCGTCCAGCGGAAAAAGGCCACAAAAACGGGTGGGCTATAGCCTTGGGAGGTGGGGCTGGCCAACTTCGTCCGCCGAACTAGGAATGGCGTGAGACTTTACGAGGGGCCTCCGTGTGCCAAAAATAGGCCGCGGGCACAGCCGCATCCAAAAATAACCGCCGAAGGCCGGGGCACCAAGTTCGTCCAGCGGAAAAAGGCCACAAAAACGGGTGGGCTATAGCCTTGGGTGGTGGGGCTGGCCAACTTCGTCCGCCGGACTCGGAATGGCGTGAGACTTTTCGAGGGTTCTCCGTGTGCCAAAAATAGGCCGCGGGCACAGCCGCGTCCAAAAATAACCGCCCGAAGGCCGGGGCGCAAAGTTCGTCCAGGGGAAAAAGGCCACAAAAACGGGTGGGCTATAGCCTTGGGGGGTGGGGCTGGCCAACTTCGTCCGCGGGACTCGGAATGGCGCGAGACTTTGCGAGGGTCCTCCGTATGGCAAAAATAGACCGTGGGCACAGCCGCGCCCAAAAATAACCGCCCGAAGGCCGGGGCGCCAAGTTCGTCCAGCGGAAAAAGGCCAGAAAAACGGGTGGGCTATAGCCTTGGGAGGTGGGGCTGGCCAATTTCGACCGCCGGACTCGGAATGGCGTGAGACTTTGCGAGGAGCCTCCGTTTGCCAAAAATAGTCCGCGGGCACAGCCACGCCCAAAAATAACCGCCCGAAGGCCGGGGCGCCAAGTTCGTCCAGCGGAAAAAGGCCACAAAAACGGGTGGGCTATAGCCTTGGGTGGTGGGCCTGGCCGACTTCGTCCGCCAGACTCGGAACGGTGCGAGACTTTACGAGGGGCCTCCGTGTGCCAAAAATAGGCCGCTGGCACAGCCGCTCCCTAAAATTACCGCCCGAAGGCCGGGGCGCGGGGTTCGTCCAGAGGAAAAAGGCCACAAAAACGGGTGGGCTATAGCCTTGGGGGGTGGGGCTGGCTAACATCGTCCGCCGGACTCGGAATGGCGCGAGACTTTGCGAGGGGCCTCCGTGTACCAAGAATAGGCTGCGGTCACAGCCGCACCCAAAAATAACCGCCCGAAGGCCGTGGCACCAAGTTCGTCCAGCGGAAAAAGTCCACAAAAACGGGTGGGCTATAGCCTTGGGGGGTGGGGCTGGCCCACTTCGTCCGCCGGACTCGGAATGGCGCGAGACTTTGCGAGGGCCCTCCGTGTACCAAAAATAGGCCGCGGGCACAGCCGCGCCAAAAAATAACCGCCCGAAGGCCGGGGCGCCAAGTTCGTCCAGCGGAAAAAGGCCACAAAAACGGGTGGGCTATAGCCTTGGGGGGTGGGGCTGTCAAAGTTCGTCCGCCGGACTCGGAATGGCGCGAGACTTTGCGAGGGCACTCCGTTTGCCAAAAATAGGCCGCGGGCACAGCCGTAAAAAAAAATAACCACCCGAAGGCCGGGACGCCAAGTTCGTCCAGCGGAAAAAGGCCAGAAAAACGGGTGGGCTATAGCCTTGGGGGGTGGGGCTGGCCAAGTTCGTCCGCCGTACTCAGAATGGGGCGAGACCTTGCGAGGGCCCTCCGTGTGCCAAAAATAGGCCGCGGGCACAGCCGCACCCTAAAATAAACGCCCGAAGGCCGGGGCGCCAAGTTCGTCCAGCGGAAAAAGGCCTCAAAAACAGGTGGGCTATAGCCTTGGGAGGTGGGGCTGGCCAACTTCGTCCGCCGGATTCGGAATGGTGCGAGAGTTTGCGAGGGGCCTCCGTGTACCAAAAATAGGCCGCGGGCACAGCCGCACGCAAAAATAACCGCCCGAAGGCCGGGGCGCCAAGTTCGTCCAGCGGAAAAAGGCCACAAAAACGGGTGGGCTATAGCCTTGGGGGCTGGGGCTGGCCAAGTTCGTCCGCCGGACTCGGTATGGTGTGAGACTTTGCGAGGGCCCTCCGTGTGCCAAAAATAGGCCGCGGGCACAGCCGCGCCCAAAAATAACCGCCCGAAGGCCACGGCGCCAAGTTCATCCAGCGGAAAAAGGCCACAAAAACGGGTGGGCAATAGCATTGGGGGGTGGGGCTGGCAAACTTCATCCGCGGGACTCGGAATGGCGCGAGACCTTGCGAGGGCCCTCCATGTGCCAAAAATAGGCCGCGGACACAGCCGCACCCAAAAATAACCACCCGAAGGCCGGGGCGCCAAGTTCGTCCAGTTGAAAAAGGCCACAAAAACGGGTGGGCTATAGCCTTGGGGGGTGGGGCTGGCCAACTTCGTCCGCAGGACTCGGAATGGCACGAGACTTTGCGAGGGCCCTCTGTGTGCCAAAAATAGGCCGCTGGCACAGCCTCACCCAAAAATAACCGCCCGAAGGCCGGGGCGCCAAGTTCGTCCAGCGGAAAAAGGCCACAAAAACGGGTGGGCTATAGCCTTGGGGGGTGGGGCTGGCCAACTTCGTCTGCCGGACACGGAATGGCGCGAGACTTTGCGAGGGGCCTCCGTGTGCCAAAAATATGCTGCGGCCAAAGCCGCGCCCAAAAATAACCTCCCGAAGGCCGGGGCGGCAAGTTCGTCCAGCGGAAAAAGGCCACACAAAACGGGTGGGCTATAGCCTTGGGAGGTGGGGCTGGCCAACTTCGTCCGCCGGATTAGGAATGGCGCGAGAGTTTGCGAGGGGCCTCCGTGTGCCAAAAATAGGCCGCGAGCACAGCCGCGCCCAAAAATAACTTCCCGAAGGCTGGGACAACAAGTTCGTCCAGCGGAAAAAGGCCACAAAAACGGGTGGGCTATAGCCTTGGGGGGTGGGGCTGGCCCACTTCGTCCGCCGGACTCGGAATGGCGCGGGACTTTGCGAGGGCCCTCCGTTTGCCAAAAATAGGCCGCGGGCACAGCCGCACCCAAAAATAACCGCCCGAAGGCCGGGGCGCCAAGTTCGTCCAGCGGAAAAAGGCCACAAAAACGGGTGGGCTATAGCCTTGGGTGGTGGGCCTGACCGACTTCGTCCGCCAGACTCGGAACGGTGCGAGACTTTACGAGGGGCCTCTGTGTGCCAAAAATAGGCCGCTGGCACAGCCGATCCCTAAAATAACCGCCCGAAGGCCGGGGCGCGGGGTTCGTCCATAGGAAAAAGGCCACAAAAACGGGTGGGCTATAGCCTTGGGGGGTGGGGCTGGCTAACATCGTTCGCCGGACTCGGAATGGCGCGAGACTTTGAGAGGGGCCTCCGTGTACCAGGAATAGGCTGCGGTCACAGCCGCGCCCAAAAATAACCGCCCGAAGGCCGTGGCACCAAGTTCGTCCAGCGGAAAAAGTCCACAAAAACGGGTGGGCTATAGCCTTGGGGGGTGGGGCTGGCCCACTTCGTCCGCCGGACTCGGAATGGCGCGAGACTTTGCGAGGGCCCTCCGTGTGCCAAAAATAGGACGCGAGCACAGCCGCGCCCAAAAATAACTTCCCGAAGGCCGGGGCGCCAAGTTCGTCCAGCGGAAAAAGGCCACAAAAACGGGTGGGCTATAGCCTTGGGGGGTGGGGCTGGCCCACTTCGTCCGCCGGACTCGGAATGGCGCGGGACTTTACGAGGGCCCTCCGTTTGCCAAAAATAGGCCGCGGGCACAGCCGTACCCAAAAACAACCGCTCGAAGGCCGGGGCGCCAAGTTCGTCCAGCGGAAAAAGGCCACAAAAACGGGTGGGCTATAGCCTTGGGTGGTGGGCCTGGCCGACTTCGTCCGCCAGACTCGGAACGGTGCGAGACTTTACGAGGGGCCTCCGTGTGCCAAAAATAGGCCGCTGGCACAGCCGATCCCTAAAATAACCGCCCGAAGGCCGGGGCGCCAAGTTCGTCCAGCGGAAAAAGGCCACAAAAACGGGTGGGCTATAGCCTTGGGTGGTGGGCCTGACCGACTTCGTCCGCCAGACTCGGAACGGTGCGAGACTTTACGAGGGGCCTCCGTGTGCCAAAAATAGGCCGCTGGCACAGCCGATCCCTAAAATAACCGCCCGAAGGCCGGGGCGCGGGGTTCGTCCATAGGAAAAAGGCCACAAAAACGGGTGGGCTATAGCCTTGGGGGGTGGGGCTGGCTAACATCGTTCGCCGGACTCGGAATGGCGCGAGACTTTGAGAGGGGCCTCCGTGTACCAAGAATAGGCTGCGGTCACAGCCGCGCCCAAAAATAACTTCCCGAAGGCCGTGGCACCAAGTTCGTCCAGCGGAAAAAGTCCACAAAAACGGGTGGGCTATAGCCTTGGGGGGTGGGGCTGGCCCACTTCGTCCGCCGGACTCGGAATGGCGCGAGACTTTGCGAGGGGCCTCCGTGTGCCAAAAATAGGACACGAGCAAAGCCGCGCCCAAAAATAACTTCCCGAAGGCCGGGGCGCCAAGTTCGTCCAGCGGAAAAAGGCCACAAAAACGGGTGGGCTATAGCCTTGGGGGGTGGGGCTGGCCCACTTCGTCCGCCGGACTCGGAATGGCGCGGGACTTTACGAGGGCCCTCCGTTTGCCAAAAATAGGCCGCGGGCACAGCCGTACCCAAAAACAACCGCTCGAAGGCCGGGGCGCCAAGTTCGTCCAGCGGAAAAAGGCCACAAAAACGGGTGGGCTATAGCCTTGGGTGGTGGGCCTGGCCGACTTCGTCCGCCAGACTCGGAACGGTGCGAGACTTTACGAGGGGCCTCCGTGTGCCAAAAATAGGCCGCTGGCACATCCGCTCCCTAAAATAACCGCCCGAAGGCCGGGGCGCGGGGTTCGTCCATAGGAAAAAGGCCACAAAAACGGGTGGGCTATAGCCTTGGGGGGTGGGGCTGGTTAACATCGTTCGCCGGACTCGGAATGGCGCGAGACTTTGAGAGGGGCCTCCGTGTACCAAGAATAGGCTGCGGTCACAGCCGCGCCCAAAAATAACCGCCCGAAGGCCGGGGCGCCAAGTTCGTCCAGCGGAAAAAGGCCACAAAAACGGGTGGGCTATAGCCTTGGGGGGTGGGGCTGGCCAACTTCGTCTGCCGGACACGGAATGGCGCGAGACTTTGCGAGGGGCCTCCGTGTGCCAAAAATATGCCGCGGGCAAGGCCGCGCCCAAAAATAACCTCCCGAAGGCCGGGGCTCCAAGTTCGTCCAGCGGAAAAAGGCCACACAAAACGGGTGGGCTATAGCCTTGGGAGGTGGGGCTGGCCAACTTCGTCCGCCGGATTCGGAATGGCGCGAGAGTTTGCGAGGGGCCTCCGTGTGCCAAAAATAGGCCGCGAGCACAGCCGCGCCCAAAAATAACTTCCCGAAGGCCGGGGCGCCAAGTTCGTCCAGCGGAAAAAGGCCACAAAAACGGGTGGGCAATAGCCTTAGGGGGTGGGGCTGGCCCACTTCGTCCGCCGGACTCGGAATGGCGCGGGACTTTGCGAGGGCCCTCCGTTTGTCAAAAATAGGCCGCGGGCACAGCCGCACCCAAAAATAACCGCTCGAAGGCCGGGGCGCCAAGTTCGTCCAGCGGAAAAAGGCCACAAAAACGGGTGGGCTATAGCCTGGGGGGGTGGGGCTGGCCCACTTCGTCCGCCGGACTCGGAATGGCGCGAGACTATGTGAGGGCCCTCCGTGTACCAAAAATAGTCCGCGGGCACAGCCGCGCCCAAAAATAACCGCCCGAAGGTCGGGGCGCCAAGTTCGTCCAGTGGAAAAAGGCCACAAAAACGGGTGGGCTATAGCCTTGGGGGGTGGGGCTGGCCAACTTCGTCCGCCGGACTCGGAATGGCGCGAGACTTTGCGAGGAGCCTCCGTGGGCCAAAATTAGGCCGCCGGCACAGCCGCGCAAAAAAAGAACCGCACGAAGGCCGGGTCGCCATGTTCGTCCAGCGGAAAAAGGCCACAAAAACGGGTGGGCTATAGGCTCGGGGGGTGGGGCTGGCCAACTTCGTCCGCCGGACTTGGAATGGCACGAGACTTTACGAGGGTCCTCCGTGTGCAAAAAATAGGCCGCAGGCATAGCCGAACCCAAAAATAACCACCCGAAGGCCGGGGCGCCAAGTCCGTCCAGCGGAAAAAGGCCACAAAAACGGGTGGGCTATAGCCTTGGGGGGTGGGGCTGGCCAACTTCGTCCGCCGGACTCGGAATGGCGCGAGACTTTACGAGGGGCCTCCGTGTGCCAAAAATGGGCCGCGGGCACAGCTGCGTCCAAAAATAACCACCCGAAGGCCGGAGCGCCAAGTTCGTCCAGCGGAAAAAGGCCACAAAAACGGGTGGGCTATAGCCTTGAGGGGTGGGGCTGGCCAACTTCGTCCGCCCGACTCGGAATGGCGCGAGACTTTGCGAGGGTCCTCCATGTGCCAAAATAAGGCCGCCGGCACAGCCGCACCCAAAAATAACCGCACGAAGGCCGGGTCGCCATGTTCGTCCAGTGGAAAAAGGCCACAAAAACGGGTGGGCTATAGCCTTGGGGGGTGGGGCTGGCCAACTTCGTTCGCCGGACTCGGAATGGCGCGAGACTTTGCGAGGGGCCTCCATGTGCCAAAAATAGGCAGCAGGCACAGCTGCACCCAAAAATAACCACCCGAATGCCGGGGCGCCAAGTCCGTCCAGCGGAAAAAGGCCACAAAAACGGGTGGGCTATAGCCTTGGGGGGTGGGGCTGGCCAACTTCGTACGCCGGACTCGGAATGGCGCGAGACTTTGTGAGTCACCTCCGTGTGCCCAAAATACGCCGCGGCCACAGGCGCGCCCAAAAACAACTGCCCGAAGGCCGGGGAGCCAAGTTCGTCCAGCGGAAAAAGGCCACAAAAACGGGTGGGCTATAGCCTTGGGGGGTGGGGCTGGCCAACTTCGTCCGCCGGACTCGGAATGGCGCGAGACTTTGCCAGGAGCCTCCGTGTGCCAAAATTAGGCCGCCGGCACAGCCGCGCAAAAAAAGAACCGCACGAAGGCCGGGTCGCCATGTTCGTCCAGCGGAAAAAGGCCACAAAAACGGGTGGGCTATAGCCTCGGGGGGTGGGGCTGGCCAACTTCGTCCGCCGGACTTGGAATGGCAAGAGACTTTACGAGGGTCCTCCGTGTTCAAAAAATAGGCCGCAGGCATAGCCGAACCCAAAAATAACCACCCGAAGGCCGGGGCGCCAAGTCCGTCCAGCGGAAAAAGGCCACAAAAACGGGTGGGCTATAGCCTTGGGGGGTGGGGCTGGCCAACTTCGTCCGCCGGACTCGGAATGGCGCGAGACTTTACGAGGGGCCTCCGTGTGCCAAAAATAGGCCGCGGGCACAGCCGCGTCCAAAAATAACCACCCGAAGGCCGGGGCGCCAAGTTCGTCCAGCGGAAAAAGGCCACAAAAACGGGTGGGCTATAGCCTTGGGGGGTGGGGCTGGCCAACTTCGTACGCCTGTCTCGGAATGGCGCGAGACTTTGTGAGGGTCCTCCATGTGCCAAAATAAGGCTGCCGGCACAGCCGCACCCAAAAATAACCGCACGAAAGCCGGGTCGCCATGTTCGTCCAGCGGAAAAAGGCCACAAAAACGGTTGGGCTATAGCCTTGGGGGGTGGGGTTGGCCAACTTCGTTGGACTGACTCGGTATGTCGCGAGACATTATGAGGTGCCTCCGTGTGCCAAAAATAGGCCGCGGGCACAGCCGCGTCCAAAATAACCACCCGAAGGCCGGAGCGCCAAGTTCGTCCAGCGGAAAAAGGCCACAAAAACGGGTGGGCTATAGCCTTGAGGGGTGGGGCTGGCCAACTTCGTCCGCCGGACTCGGAATGGCGCGAGACTTTGCGAGGGTCCTCCATGTGCCAAAATAAGGCCGCCGGCACAGCCGCACCCAAAAATAACCGCACGAAGGCCGGGTCGCCATGTTCGTCCAGCGGAAAAAGGCCACAAAAACGGGTGGGCTATAGCCTTGGGGGGTGGGGCTGGCCAACTTCGTTCGCCGGACTCGGAATGGCGCGAGACTTTGCGAGTCGCCTCCGTGTGCCCAAAATACGCCGCGGCCACAGGCGCGCCCAAAAATAACCACCCGAAGGCCGGGGCGCCAAGTCCGTCCAGCGGAAAAAGGCCACAAAAACGGGTGGGCTATAGCCTTGGGGGGTGGGGCTGGCCAACTTCGTTCGCCGGACTCGGAATGGCGCGAGACTTTGCGAGGGGCCTCTGTGTGCCAAAAATAGGCCGCAGGCACAGCTGCACCTGAAATAACCACCCAAGGCCGGGCGCCAAGTCCGTCCAGCGGAAAAAGGCCACAAAACGGGTGGGCTATAGCCTTGGGGGTGGGGCTGGCCAACTCGTGACGCCCGGACTCGGAATGGCGCGAGACTTTGCGAGTCGCCTCCGTGTGCCAAAAATACGCCGCGGCCACAGGCGCGCCCAAAAATAACTGCCCGAAGGCCGGGGAGCCAAGTTCGTCCAGCGGAAAAAGGCCACAAAAACGGGTGGGCTATAGCCTTGGGGGGTGGGGCTGGCCAACTTCGTCCGCCGGACTCGGAATGGCGCGAGACTTTGCGAGGAGCCTCCGTGTGCCAAAATTAGGCCGCCGGCACAGCCGCGCAAAAAAAGAACCGCACGAAGGCCGGGTCGCCATGTTCGTCCAGCGGAAAAAGGCCACAAAAACGGGTGGGCTATAGCCTCGGGGGGTGGGGCTGGCCAACTTCGTCCGCCGGACTTGGAATGGCACGAGACTTTACGAGGGTCCTCCGTGTGCCAAAAATAGGCCACGGGCACAGCCGCGTCCAAAAATACCCGCCCGAAGGCCAGGGCGCCAAGTTCGTCCAGCGGAAAAAGGCCACAAAAAAGGGTGGGCTATAGCCTTGGGGGGTGGGGCTGGCCTACTTCGTCCGCCAGACTCGGAATGGCGCGAGACTTTACGAGGGTCCTCCTTGTGCCAAAAATAGGCCGCGGGCACAGTCGCGACCAAAAATAACCGGCCGAAGGCCGGGGCGCCAATTTCGTCCAGCGGAAAAAGGCCACAAAAACGGGTGGGCTATAGCCTTGGGGGGTGGGGCTGGCCCACTTCGTCCGCCGGACTCGGAATGGCACGAGACCTTGCGAGGGGCCTCCGTGTGCCAAAAATAGGCCGCGGGCACAGTCGCGCCCAAAAATAACCGCACGAAAGCCGGGTCGCCATGTTCGTCCAGCGGAAAAAGGCCACAAAAACGGTTGGGCTATAGCCTTGGGGGGTGGGGCTGGCCAACTTCGTTCGCCGGACTCGGAATGGCGCGAGACTTTACGAGGGGCCTCCGTGTGCCAAAAATAGGCCGCGGGCACAGCCGCATCCAAAAATAACCACCCGAAGGCCGGAGCGCCATGTTCGTCCAGCGGAAAAAGGCCACAAAAACGGGTGGGCTATAGCCTTGAGGGGTGGGGCTGGCCAACTTCGTCCGCCGGACTCGGAATGGCGCGAGACTTTGCGAGGGTCCTCCATGTGCCAAAATAAGGCCGCCGGCACAGCCGCACCCAAAAATAACCGCACGAAGGCCGGGTCGCCATGTTCGTCCAGCGGAAAAAGGCCACAAAAACGGGTGGGCTATAGCCTTGGGGGGTGGGGCTGGCCAACTTCGTTCGCCGGACTCGGAATGGCGCGAGACTTTGCGAGTCGCCTCCGTGTGCCCAAAATACGCCGCGGCCACAGGCGCGCCCAAAAATAACTGCCCGAAGGCCGGGGAGCCAAGTTCGTCCAGCGGAAAAAGGCCACAAAAACGGGTGGGCTATAGCCTTGGGGGGTGGGGCTGGCCAACTTCGTCCGCCGGACTCGGAATGGCGCGAGACTTTGCGAGGAGCCTCCGTGTGCCAAAATTAGGCCGCCGGCACAGCCGCGCAAAAAAAGAACCGCACGAAGGCCGGGTCGCCATGTTCGTCCAGCGGAAAAAGGCCACAAAAACGGGTGGGCTATAGCCTCGGGGGGTGGGGCTGGCCAACTTCGTCCGCCGGACTTGGAATGGCACGAGACTTTATGAGGGTCCTCCGTGTGCAAAACATAGGCCCCAGGCATAGCCGAACCCAAAAATAACCACCCGAAGGCCGGGGCGCCAAGTCCGTCCAGCGGAAAAAGGCCACAAAAACGGGTGGGCTATAGCCTTGGGGGGTGGGGCTGGCCAACTTCGTCCGCCGGACTCGGAATGGCGCGAGACTTTGCGAGGGGCCTCTGTGTGCCAAAAATAGGCCGCAGGCACAGCTGCACCCAAAAATAACCACCCGAAGGCCGGGGCGCCAAGTCCGTCCAGCGGAAAAAGGCCACAAAAACGGGTGGGCTATAGCCTTGGGGGGTGGGGCTGGCCAACTTCGTACGCCGGACTCGGAATGGCGCGAGACTTTGCGAGTCGCCTCCGTGTGCCAAAAATACGCCGCGGCCACAGGCGCGCCCAAAAATAACTGCCCGAAGGCCGGGGAGCCAAGTTCGTCCAGCGGAAAAAGGCCACAAAAACGGGTGGGCTATAGCCTTGGGGGGTGGGGCTGGCCAACTTCGTCCGCCGGACTCGGAATGGCGCGAGACTTTGCGAGGAGCCTCCGTGTGCCAAAATTAGGCCGCCGGCACAGCCGCGCAAAAAAAGAACCGCACGAAGGCCGGGTCGCCATGTTCGTCCAGCGGAAAAAGGCCACAAAAACGGGTGGGCTATAGCCTCGGGGGGTGGGGCTGGCCAACTTCGTCCGCCGGACTTGGAATGGCACGAGACTTTACGAGGGTCCTCCGTGTGCAAAAAATAGGCCGCAGGCATAGCCGAACCCAAAAATAACCACCCGAAGGCCGGGGCGCCAAGTCCGTCCAGCGGTAAAAGGCCACAAAAACGGGTGGGCTATAGCCTTGGGGGGTGGGGCTGGCCAACTTCGTCCGCCGGACTCGGAATGGCGCGAGACTTTACGAGGGGCCTCCGTGTGCCAAAAATAGGCCGCGGGCACAGCCGCGTCCAAAAATAACCACCCGAAGGCCGGAGCGCCAAGTTCGTCCAGCGGAAAAAGGCCACAAAAACGGGTGGGCTATAGCCTTGAGGGGTGGGGCTGGCCAACTTCGTCCGCCGGACTCGGAATGGCGCGAGACTTTGCGAGGGTCCTCCATGTGCCAAAATAAGGCCGCCGGCACAGCCGCACCCAAAAATAACCGCACGAAAGCCGGGTCGCCATGTTCGTCCAGCGGAAAAAGGCCACAAAAACGGTTGGGCTATAGCCTTGGGGGGTGGGGCTGGCCAACTTCGTTCGCCGGACTCGGAATGGCGCGAGACTTTACGAGGGGCCTCCGTGTGCCAAAAATAGGCCGCGGGCACAGCCGCGTCCAAAAATAACCACCCGAAGGCCGGAGCGCCATGTTCGTCCAGCGGAAAAAGGCCACAAAAACGGGTGGGCTATAGCCTTGAGGGGTGGGGCTGGCCAACTTCGTCCGCCGGACTCGGAATGGCGCGAGACTTTGCGAGGGTCCTCCATGTGCCAAAATAAGGCCGCCGGCACAGCCGCACCCAAAAATAACCGCACGAAGGCCGGGTCGCCATGTTCGTCCAGCGGAAAAAGGCCACAAAAACGGGTGGGCTATAGCCTTGGGGGGTGGGGCTGGCCAACTTCGTTCGCCGGACTCGGAATGGCGCGAGACTTTGCGAGTCGCCTCCGTGTGCCCAAAATACGCCGCGGCCACAGCCGCGCCTAAAATAACTGCCCAAGGCCGGGAGCCAAGTTCGTCCAGCGGAAAAAGGCCACAAAACGGGTGGGCTATAGCCTTGGGGGGTGGGGCTGGCCAACTTCGTCCGCCGGACTCGGAATGGCGCGAGACTTTGCGAGGAGCCTCCGTGTGCCAAAATTAGGCCGCCGGCACAGCCGCGCAAAAAAAGAACCGCACGAAGGCCGGGTCGCCATGTTCGTCCAGCGGAAAAAGGCCACAAAAACGGGTGGGCTATAGCCTTGGGGGGTGGGGCTGGCCAACTTCGTCCGCCGGACTTGGAATGGCACGAGACTTTATGAGGGTCCTCCGTGTGCAAAAAATAGGCCCCAGGCATAGCCGAACCCAAAAATAACCACCCGAAGGCCGGGGCGCCAAGTCCGTCCAGCGGAAAAAGGCCACAAAAACGGGTGGGCTATAGCCTTGGGGGGTGGGGCTGGCCAACTTCGTCCGCCGGACTCGGAATGGCGCGAGACTTTACGAGGGGCCTCCGTGTGCCAAAAATAGGCCGCGGGCACAGCCGCGTCCAAAAATAACCACCCGAAGGCAGGAGCGCCAAGTTCGTCCAGCGGAAAAAGGCCACAAAAACGGGTGGGCTATAGCCTTGAGGGGTGGGGCTGGCCAACTTCGTCCGCCGGACTCGGAATGGCGCGAGACTTTGCGAGGGTCCTCCATGTGCCAAAATAAGGCCGCCGGCACAGCCGCACCCAAAAATAACCGCACGAAGGCCGGGTCGCCATGTTCGTCCAGCGGAAAAAGGCCACAAAAACGGGTGGGCTATAGCCTTGGGGGGTGGGGCTGGCCAACTTCGTTCGCCGGACTCGGATTGGCGCGAGACTTTGCGAGGGGCCTCCGTGTGCCAAAAATAGGCCGCAGGCACAGCTGCACCCAAAAATAACCACCCGAAGGCCGGGGCGCCAAGTCCGTCCAGCGGAAAAAGGACACAAAAACGGGTGGGCTATAGCCTTGGGGGGTGGGGCAGGCCAACTTCGTACGCCGGACTCGGAATGGCGCGAGACTTTGCGAGTCGCCTCCGTGTGCCCAAAATACACTGCGGCCACAGGCGCGCCCAAAAATAACTCCCCGAAGGCCGGGGAGCCAAGTTCGTCCAGCGGAAAAAGGCCACAAAAACGGGTGGGCTATAGCCTTGGGGGGTGGGGCTGGCCAACTTCGTCCGCCGGACTCGGAATGGCGCGAGACTTTGCGAGGAGCCTCCGTGTGCCAAAATTAGGCCGCCGGCACAGCCGCGCAAAAAAAGAACCGCACGAAGGCCGGGTCGCCATGTTCGTCCAGCGGAAAAAGGCCACAAAAACGGGTGGGCTATAGCCTTGGGGGGTGGGGCTGGCCAACTTCGTTCGCCGGACTCGGATTGGCGCGAGACTTTGCGAGGGGCCTCCGTGTGCCAAAAATAGGCCGCAGGCACAGCTGCACCCAAAAATAACCACCCGAAGGCCGGGGCGCCAAGTCTGTCCAGCGGAAAAAGGCCACAAAAACGGGTGGGCTATAGCCTTGGGGGGTGGGGCTGGCCAACTTCGTACGCCGGACTCGGAATGGCGCGAGACTTTGCGAGTCGCCTCCGTGTGCCCAAAATACGCTTCGGCCACAGGCGCGCCCAAAAATAACTGCCCGAAGGCCGGGGAGCCAAGTTCGTCCAGCGGAAAAAGGCCACAAAAACGGGTGGGCTATAGCCTTGGGGGGTGGGGCTGGCCAACTTCGTCCGCCGGACTCGGAATGGCGCGAGACTTTGCGAGGAGCCTCCGTGTGCCAAAATTAGGCCGCCGGCACAGCCGCGCAAAAAAAGAACCACACGAAGGCCGGGTCGCCATGTTCGTCCAGCGGAAAAAGGCCACAAAAACGGGTGGGCTATAGCCTCGGGGGGTGGGGTTGGCCAACTTCGTCCGCCGGACTTGGAATGGCACGAGACTTTACGAGGGTCCTCCGTGTGCAAAAAATAGGCCGCAGGCATAGCCGAACCCAAAAATAACCACCCGAAGGCCGGGGCGCCAAGTCCGTCCAGCGGAAAAAGGCCACAAAAACGGGTGGGCTATAGCCTTGGGGGGTGGGGCTGGCCAACTTCGTCCGCCGGACTCGGAATGGCGCGAGACTTTACGAGGGGCCTCCGTGTGCCAAAAATAGGCCGCGGGCACAGCCGCGTCCAAAAATAACCACCCGAAGGCCGGGGCGCCAAGTTCGTCCAGCGGAAAAATGGCCAAAAAACGGGTGGGCTATAGCCTTGGGGGGAGGGGCTGGCCAGCTTCGTCCGCCGGACTCAGAATGGGGTGAGACTTTGCGAGCGGTCTCCGCGTGCCAAAAATAGGATTTGGGAACAGCCGCGCCCAAAAATAACCGCCCGAAGGCCGGGGCGCCAAGTTCGTCCAGCGGAAAAATGGCCAAAAAACGGGTGGGCCGTAGCCTTGGGGGGAGGGGCTGGCCAACTTCGTCCGACGGACTCGGAATGGGGCGAGACTTTGCGAGCGGCCTCCGCGAGCCAAAAATAGGCCGCGGGCACAGCCGGGCCCAAAAGTAACCGACCGAAGGCCGGGGCGCCAAATTCGTCCAGCGAAAAAATGGCCAAAAAACGGGTGGGCTATAGCCTTGGGGGGAGGGGTTGGCCAACTTCGTCCGCCGGACTCAGAATGGGGCGAGACTTTGCGAGTGGCCTCCGTGTGCCAAAAATAGGCCACGGGCACAGCCGCGCCCAAAAATAACCTCCCGAAGGCCGGGGCGCCAAGTTCGTCCAGCAGAAAAATGGCCAAAAAACGGGTGGGCCATAGCCTTGGGGGGAGGGGCTGGCCAACTTCGTCCGCCGGACTCGGAATGGGCCGAGACTTTACGAGCGGCCTACGCGTGCCAAAAATAGGCCGCGGGCACAGCCGCACGCAAAAATAACCCCCCAAAGGTCGTTGCACCCAAACCCCCCAGCGGAAAAATGGTCAGAAAACGGGTGGGCTATAGCCTTGGGGGGAGGGGCTGGCCCACTTCGTCCGCCAGACTCGGAATGGGGCGAGACTTTGCGAGCGGTCTCCGCATGCCAAAAATAGGCCGCGGGCACAGCCGCGCCCAAAAATAACCGCCCGAAGGCCGGGGCGCCATGTTCGTCCAGCTGAAAAATGGCCAAAAAACGGGTGGGCTATAGCCTTGGGGGGAGGGGCTGGCCAACTTCGTCCGCCGGACTCGGAATGGGGCGAGACTTTGCGAGCGGTCTCCGCATGCCAGAAATAGGCCGCGGGCACAGCCGGGCCCAAAAGTAACCGACCGAAGGCCGGGGCGCCAAGTTCGTACAGCGAAAAAATGGCCAAAAAACGGGTGGGCTATAACCTTGGGGGCAGGGGCTGGCCTACTTCGTCCGCCGGACTCGGAATGGGGCAAGACTTTGTGAGCGGCCTCCGCGTACGAAAAATAGGCCACGGGCACAGCCGCGCCCAAAAATAACCGCCCGAAGGTCTGCGCGCCCAAACCCCCCATCGGAAAATAGCCAAAAAACGGGTGGGCTATAGCCTTGGGGGGAGGGGCTGGCCAACTTCGTCCGTCGGACTCATAATGGGGCGAGACTTTGCGAGTGGCCTCCGCGTGCCAAAAATAGGCCACGGGCACAGCCGCGTCCAAAAATAACCGCCCGAAGGCCGGGGCGCCAAGTTCGTCCAGCGGAAAAATGGCCAAAAACGGGTGGGCCATAGCCTTGGGGGGAGGGGCTGGCCAACTTCGTCCGACGGACTCGGAATGGGGCGAGACTTTGCGAGTGGCCTCCGTGTGCCAAAAATAGGCCATGGGCACAGCCGCGCCCAAAAATAACCGCCCGAAGGCCGGAGCGCCAAGTTCGTCCAGCGGAAAAATGGCCAAAAAACGGGTGGGCTATAGGCTTGGGGGGAGGGGCTGGCCAACTTCGTCCGCCGGACTCAGAATGGGGCGAGACTTTGCGAGTGGCCTCCGTGTGCCAAAAATAGGCCATGGACACAGCCGCGCCCAAAAATAACCACCCGAAGGCCGGGGCGCCAAGTTCGTCCAGCGGAAAAATGGCCAAAAAACGGGTGGGCCATAGCCTTGGGGGGAGGGGCTGGCCAACTTCGTCCGCCGGACTCGGAATGGGACGAGACTTTGCGAACGGCCTACGCGTGCCAAAAATAGGCTGCGGGCACAGCCGCGCCCAAAAATAACCGCCCGAAGGCCGGGGTGCAAAGTTCGTCCAGCGGAAAAATGGCCAAAAAATGGGTGGGCTATAGCCTTGGGGGGAGGGCCTGGCCAACTTCATCCGCCGGGCTCGGAATGGGGTGAGACTTTGTGAACGGCCTCCGCGTGCCAAAAATAGGCTGCAGGCACAGCCGCACCCAAAAATAACCACCGAAGGCAGGGGCGCCAAGTTCATCCAGCGGAAAAATGGCCAAAAAACGGGTAGGCTATAGCCTTGGGGGGAGGGGCTGGCCAACTTCGTCCGCCGGACTTGGAATGGGGCGAGACTTTGGAATCGGCCTCCGCGTGCTAAAATAAGGCCGCGGGCACAGCTGCGCCCAAAAATAACCGCCCGAAGGCCGGGGCGCCAAGTTCGTCCAGCGGAAAAATGGCCAAAAAACGGGTAGGCTATAGCCTTGGGGGGAGGGGCTGGCCAACTTCGTCCGCCGGACTCGGAATGGCGCGAGACTTTGGAATCGGCCTCCGCGTGCCAAAAATAGGCCTCGGGCACAGCCGCGCCCAAAAATAACCGCCCGAAGGCCGGGGCGCCAAGTTCGTCCAGCGGAAAAATGGCCAAAAAACGGGTGGGCTATAGCCTTGGGGGGAGGGGCTGGCCAACTTCGTCCGCCTGACTCGGAATGGGGCGAGACTTTGCGAGTGGCCTCCACGTGCCAAAAATAGGCCGTGGGCACAGCCGCGCCCAAAAATAACCGACCAAAGGTCGGCGCGCCCAAACCCCGAAGCGGAAAAATGGACAAAAAACGGGTGGGCTATAGCCTTGGGGGGAGGGGCTGGCCAACTTCGTCCGCTGGACTCGGAATGGGGCGAGGATTTACGAGCGTCCTCCGCGAGCCCAAAATAGGCCGCAGGCACAGTCGTGCCCAAAAATAACCACCCGAAGGCCGGGGCGCCAAGTTCGTCCAGTGGAAAAATGGCCAAAAAACGGGTGGGCTATAGCCTTGGGGGGAGGGGCTGGCCAACTTTGTCCGCCGGACTCGGAATGGGGAGAGACTTTGCGAGCGGCCTCCGCATGCCAAAAATAGGCCACGGGCACAGCCACGCCCAAAAATAACCGCCCAAAGGTTGAGGTACCCAAACCCCCCAGCAGAAAAATGGCCAAAAAACGGGTACGCTATAGCCTTGGGGGGAGGGGCGGGCCAACTTCGTCCGCCGGACTTGGAATGGGGCGAGACTTTGCGAGCGGCCTCCGCGTGCCAAAAATAGGCCGCGGGCACAGCCGCGCCCAAAAACAACCGCCCAAAGGTCGAGGCACCCAAACCCCCTAGCGGAAAAATGGCCAAAAAACGGGTAGGCTATAGCCTTGGGGGGAGGGGCTGGCCAACTTCGTCCGCCGGACTCGGAATGGGGCGAGACTTTCCGAGCGGCCTCCGCGTGCCAAAAATGGGACACGGGCGCAGCTGCGCCCAAAAATAACCGCCCGAAGGCCGGGGCGCCGTCTTCGTCCAGCGGAAAAATGGCCAAAAAACGGGTGGGCCATAGCCTTGGGGGGAGGGGCTGGCAAACTTCGTCCGACGGACTCGGAATGGGGCGAGACTTTGCGAGCGGCCTCCGCGAGCTAAAACTAGGCCGCGGGCACAGCCGCGCTCAAATATAACAGCCCGAAGGCCGGAGCGCCAAGTTCGTCCAGCGGAAAAATGGCCAAAAAACGGGTGGGCTATAGGCTTGGGGGGAGGGGCCGGCCAACTTCGTCCGCCGGACTCAGAATGGGGCGAGACTTTGTGAGTGGCCTCCGCGTGCCAAAAATAGGCCATGGGCACAGCCACGCCCAAAAATAACCACCCGAAGGCTGGGGCGCCAAGTTCGTCCTGCGGAAAAATGGCCAAAAAACGGGCGGGCCATAGCCTTGGGGGGAGGGGCTGGCCAACTTCGTCCGCCGGACTCGGAATGGGGCGAGACTTTGCGAGCGGCCTACGCGTGCCAAAAATAGGCCGCGGGCACAGCTGCGCCCAAAAATAACCGCCCGAAGGCCGGGGTGCAAAGTTCGCCCAGCGGAAAAATGGCCAAAAAACTGTTGGCTATAGCCTTGGGGGGAGGGGCTGGCCAACTTCATCCGCCGGGCTCGGAATGGGGTGAGACTTTGTGAACGGCCTCCGCGTGCCAAAAATAGGCTGCAGGCACAGCCGCACCCAAAAATAACCACCGAAGGCAGGGGCGCCAAGTTCGTCCAGCGGAAAAATGGCCAAAAAACGGGTAGGCTATAGCCTTGGGGGGAGGGGCTGGCCAACTTCGTCCGCCGGACTCGGAATGGGGCGAGACTTTGGAATCGGCCTCCGCGTGCCAAAAATAGGCCTCGGGCACAGCCGTGCCCAAAATTATCCGCCCGAAGGCCGGGGCGCCAAGTTCGTCCAGCGGAAAAATGGCCAAAAAATGGGTGGGCTATAGCCTTGGGGGGAGGGGCTGGCCAACTTCGTCCGCCGGACTCGGAATGGGGCGAGACTTTGCGAGTGGCCTCCACGTGCCAAAAATAGGCCGCGGGCACAGCCGCGCCCAAAAATAACCGACCGAAGGTCGGCGCGCCCAAACCCCGCAGCGGAAAAATGGACAAAAAACGGGTGGGCTATAGCCTTGGGGGGAGGGGCTGGCCAACTTCGTCCGCTGGACTCGGAATGGGGCGAGGATTTACGAGCGTCCTCCGCGAGCCCAAAATAGGCCGCAGGCACAGTCGTGCCCAAAAATAACCACCCGAAGGCCGGGGCGCCAAGTTCGTCCAGTGGAAAAATGGCCAAAAAACGGGTGGGCTATAGCCTTGGGGGGAGGGGCTGGCCAACTTCGTCCGCCGGACTCGGAATGGGGCGAGACTTTGCGAGCGGCCTACGTGTGCCAAAAATAGGCCGTGGGCACAGCCGCGCCCAAAAATAACAGCCCGAAGGCCGGGGTGCAAAGTTCGCCCAGCGGAAAAATGGCCAAAAAACGGTTGGGCTATAGCCTTGGGGGGAGGGGCTGGCCAACTTCATCCGCCGGGCTCGGAATGGGGTGAGACTTTGTGAACGGCCTCCGCGTGCCAAAAATAGGCTGCAGGTACAGCCGCACCCAAAAATAACCACCGAAGGCAGGGGCGCCAAGTTCGTCCAGCGGAAAAATGGCCAAAAAACGGGTAGGCTATAGCCTTGGGGGGAGGGGCTGGCCAACTTCCTCCACCGGACTCGGAATGGGGCGAGACTTTGGAATCGGCCTCCGCGTGCCAAAAATAGGCCGCGGGCACAGCCACGCCCAAAAATAACCACCCGAAGGCCGGGGCGCCAAGTTCGTCCAGCGGAAAAATGGACAAAAAACGGGTAGGCTATAGCCTTGGGGGGAGGGGCTGGCCAACTTCGTCCGCCGGACTCGGAATGGGGCGAGACTTTGGAATCGGCCTCCGCGTGCCAAAAATAGGCCGCGGGCACAGCCGCGCCCAAAAATAACCGCCCGAAGGCCGGGGCGCCAAGTTCGTCCAACGGAAAAATGGCCAAAAAACGGGTGGGCTATAGCCTTGGGGGGAGGGGCTGGCCAACTTCGTCCGCCGGACTCGGAATGGGGCGAGACTTTGCGAGCGGCCTCCACGCGCCAAAAATAGGACGCGGGCACAGCCGCGCCCAAAAATAACCGACCGAAGGTCGGCGCGCCCAAACCCCGCAGCATAAAAATGGCCAAAAAACGGGTGGGCTATAGCCTTGGGGGGAGGGGCTGGCCAACTTCGTCCGCCGGACTCGGAATGGGGCGAGTCTTTCCGAGCGGCCTCCGCGTGCCAAAAATGGGACACGGGCACAGCTGCGCCCAAAAATAACCGCCCGAAGGCCGGGGCGCCATGTTCGTCCAGCGGAAAAATGGCCAAAAAACGGGTGGGCTATAGCCTTGGGGGGAGGGGCTGGCCAACTTCGCCCGCTGGACTCGGAATGGGGCGAGGATTTGCGAGCGGTCTCCGCGAGCAAAAAATAGTCCGCAGGCACAGCCGTGCCCAAAAATAATCACCCGAAGGCCGGGAGGCAAGTTCGTCCAGCGGAAAAACGGCCAAAAAACTGGTGGGCTATAGCCTTGGGGGGAGGGGCTGGCCAACTTCGTCCGCCGGACTCGGAATGGGGCGAGACTTTGCGAACAGCCTCCGCGTGCCAAAAATAGGCCCCAGGCACAGCCGCACCCAAAAATAACGAACGAAGGCCGGGGTGCAAAGTTCATCCAGCGGAAAAATGGCCAAAAAACGGGCGGGCTATAGCCTTGGGGGGAGGGGCTGGCCAACTTCGTCTGCCGGACTCGGAATGGGGCGAGACTTTGCGAGCAGCCTCCGCGTGCCCAAAATTGGCCGCAGGCACAGCCGCGTCCAAAAATAACCGCCCGAAGGCCGGGGTGCAAAGTTCATCCAGCGGAAAAATGGCCAAAAAACGGGCGGGCTATAGCCTTGGGGGGAGGGGCTGGCCAACTTCATCCGCCGGGCTCAGAATGGGGCGAGACTTTGCGAACAGCCTCCGCGTGCCAAAAATAGGCCGCAGGCACAGCCGCACCCAAAAATAACGACCGAAGGCCGGGGCGCCAAGTTCGTCCAGCGGAAAAATGGCCAAAAAACGGGTGGGCTATAGCCTTGGGGGGAGGGGCTGGCCAACATCGTCCGCCGGACTCGGAATGGGGCGAGACTTTGGAATCGGCATCCGCGTGCCAAAAATAGGCCGCGGGCACAGGCGCTCCCAAAAATAACTGCCCGAAGGTTGGGGCGCCAAGTTCGTCCAGCGGAAAAATGGACAAAAAACGGGTGGGCGATAGCCTTGGGGGGAGGGGCTGGCCCACTTCGTCCGCCGGACTCGGAATGGGGTGAGACTTTGCGAGCGGCCTCCACGTGGCAAAAATAGGCCGCGGACACAGCCGCGCCCAAAAATAACATCCCGAAGGCCGGGGCGACCAGTTCGTCCAACTGAAAAAGGCCACAAAAACGGGTGGGCTATAGCCTTGGGGGGTGGGGCAGGCCAAGTTCGTCCACCGGACTCGGAATAGGGCGAGACTTTGGAATCGGCCTCCGCGTGCCAAAAATAGGCCGCGGGCACAGCCACGCCCAAAAATAACCGCCCGAAGGCCGGGGCGCCAAGTTCGTCCAGCGGAAAAATGGCCAAAAAACGGGTAGGCTATAGCCTTGGGGGGAGGGGCTGGCCAACTCCCGCTCGGACTCGGAATCGGGCGAGACTTTGGTATCGGCCTCCGCGTGCCAAAAATAGGCCGCGGGCACAGCCGCGCCCAAAAATAACCGCCCGAAGGCCGGGGCGCCAAGTTCGTCCAGCGGAAAAATGGCCAAAAAACGGGTAGGCTATAGCCTTGGGGGGAGGGGCTGGCCAACTTCGTCCGCCGGACTCGGAATGGGGCGAGACATTGGAATCGGCCTCCGCGTGCCAAAAATAGGCCGCGGGCACAGCCGCGCCCAAAAATAACCGCCCGAAGGCCGGGGCGCCAAGTTCGTCCAGCGGAAAAATGGCCAAAAAACGGGTAGGCTATAGCCTTGGGGGGAGGGGCTGGCCAACTTCGTCCGCCGGACTCGGAATGGGGCGAGACATTGGAATCGGCCTCCGCGTGCCAAAAATAGGCCGCGGGCACAGCCGCGCCCAAAAATAACCGCCCGAAGGCTGGGGCGCCAAGTTCGTCCAGCAGAAAAATGGCCAAAAAACGGGTGGGCTATAGCCTTGGGGGGAGGGGCTGGCCAACTTCGTCCGCCGGACTCGGAATGGGGCGAGACTTTCCGAGCGGCCTCCGCGTGCCAAAAATTGGACACGGGCACAGCTGCGCCCAAAAATAACCGCCCGAAGGCCGGGGCGCCATGTTCGTCCAGCGGAAAAATGGCCAAAAAACGGGTGGGCTATAGCCTTGGGGGGAGGGGCTGGCCAACTTCGCCCGCTGGACTCGGAATGGGGCGAGGATTTGCGAGCGGTCTCCGCGAGCGAAAAATAGTCCGCAGGCACAGCCATGCCCAAAAATAATCACCCGAAGGCCGGGAGGCAAGTTCGTCCAGCGGAAAAACGGCCAAAAAATTGGTGGGCTATAGCCTTGGGGGGAGGGGCTGGCCAACTTCGTCCGCCGGACTCGGAATGGGGCGAGACTTTGCGAACAGCCTCCGCGTGCCAAAAATAGGCCGCAGGCACAGCCGTACTCAAAAATAACGACCGAAGGCCGGGGCGCCAAGTTCGTCCAGCGGAAAAATGGCCAAAAAACGGGTGGGCTATAGCCTTGGGGGGAGGGGCTGGCCAACATCGTCCGCCGGACTCAGAATGGGGCGAGCCTTTGTGAGTGGCCTCCGCGTGCCAAAAATAGGCCATGGGCACAGCCGCGCCCAAAAATAACCACCCGAAGGCCGGGGCGCCAAGTTCGTCCTGCGGAAAAATGGCCAAAAAACGGGCGGGCCATAGCCTTGGGGGGAGGGGCTGGCCAACTTCGTCCGCCGGACTCGGAATGGGGCGAGACTTTGCGAGCGGCCTCAACGTGGCAAAAATAGGCCGCGGACACAGCCGTGCCCAAAAATAACATCCCGAAGGCCGGGGCGACCAGTTCGTCCAGCTGAAAAAGGCCACAAAAACGGGTGGGCTATAGCCTTGGGGGGTGGGGCAGGCCAACTTCGTCCGCCGGACTCGGAATGGCGCGAGACTTTGCGAGCGGCCTCCGTGTGTCAAAAATAGGCCCCGGGCACAGCCGCGCCCAAAAATAACATCCCGAAGGCCGGGGCGACCAGTTCGTCCAGCTGAAAAAGGCCACAAAAACGGGTGGGCTAGAGCCTTGGGGGGTGGGGCAGGCCAACTTCGTCCGCCGGACTCGGAATGGCGCGAGACTTTGCGAGCGGCCTCCGTGTGCCAAAAATAGGCCCTGCCCACAGCCGCGCCCAAAAATAACCGCCCGAAGGCCGGGGCGCCAAGTTCGTCCAGCGGAAAAGGCCACAAAAACGGGTGGGCTATAGCCTTGGGGGGTGGGGCTGGCCAACTTCGTCCGCGGGACTCGGAATGGCGGGAGACTTTACGAGGCGCCTCCGTGTGCCAAAAATAGGCCGCGGGCACAGCCGCGGCCAAAAATACCCTCCCGAAGGCCGCGGCACCGCGGCCAAAAATACCCTCCCGAAGGCCGCGGCGCCAAGTTCGTCCAGCGGGAAAAGGCCACAAAAATGGGTGGGCTATAGCCTTGGGGGGTGGGGCTGGCCAACTTCGTCCGCCGGACTCGGAATGGCGTGAGACTTTGCGAGGCGCCTCCGTGTGCCAAAAGTAGGCAGCGGGCAGAACCGCGCCCAAAAATACCAGCCCGAAGGCCGCGGCGCCAAGTTCGTCCAGCGGAAAAAGGCCACAAAAACGGGTGGTCTATAGCCTCGGGGGGTGGGGCTGGCCAACTTCGTCCGCCGGACTCGGAATGGCACGAGACTTTGCGAGCCGCCTCCGCGTGCCAAAATTAGGCCGCGGACACAGCAGCGCCCGAAAATAGCGGCCCTAAGGCCGCGGCGCCAAGTTCTTCCAGCGGAAAAAGGCCACAAAAACTGGTGGGCTATAGCCTCGGGGGGTGGGGCCGGCCCACTTCGTCCGCCGGACTCGGAATGGCGCGAGACTTTGTGAGGCGCTGCCGTGTGCCAAAAGTAGGCCGTGCGCGCAGCCGCGCCCAAAAATACCCTCACGAAGGCCGCGGCGCCAAGTTCGTCCAGCGGAAAAAGGCCACAAAAACGGGTGGGCTATAGCCTTGGGGGGTGGGGCTGGCCAACTTCGTCCGCCGGACTCGGAATGGAGCGAGACTTTGTGAGCAGCCCCCGTGTACCAAAAATAGGCCCCGGCCACAGCCGCACCCAAAAATAACCACCCGAAGGCCGGGGCGCCAAGTTCGTCCTGCGGAAAAAGGCCACAAAAACGGGTGGGCTATAGCCTTGGGGGGTGGGGCTGGCCAACTTCGTCCGCGGGACTCGGAATGGTAGGAGACTTTACGAGGCGCCTCCGTGTGCCAAAAATAGGCCGCGGGCACAGCCGCGCCCAAAAATACCCTCCCGAAGGCCGCGGCGCCAAGTTCGTCCAGCGGAAAAAGGCCACAAAAACGGGTGGGCTATAGCCTTGGGGGGTGGGGCTGGCCAACATCGTCCGCCGGCCTCGGAATGGCGTGAGACTTTGCGAGGCACCTCCGTGTGCCAAAAGTAGGCAGCGGGCACAGCCGCGCCCAAAAATACCCGCCTCGGTCATGCGGCGCCAAGTTCGTCTAGCGGAAAAAGGCCACAAAAACGGGTGGGCTATAGCCTCGGGGGGTGGGGCTGGCCAACTTCGTCCGCCGGACTCGGAATGGCGCGAGACTTTACGAGGCGTCTCCGTGTGCCAAAAATAGGCAGCGGCCACAACCGCACCCAAAAATACCAGCCCGAAGACCGCGGCGCCAAGTTCGTCCAGCGGAAAAAGGCCACAAAAACGGGTGGGCTATAGCCTCGGGGGGTCGGGCTGGCCAACTTCGTCCGCCGGACTCGGAGCCGCGCCCAAAAATAGCGGCCCGAAGGCCGCGGCGCCAAGTTCTTCCAGTGGAAAAAGGCCAAAAAAAAACTGGTGGGCTATAGCCTCGGGGGGTGGGGCCGGCCCACTTCGTCCGCCGGACTCGGAATGGCGCGAGACTTTACGAGCGGCCTTCGTGTGCCACAAAGAGGCCCCAGGCACAGCCGCGCCCAAAAATAACCCCCCGAAGGCCGGGGCGCCAAGTTCCTCCAGCGCAAAAAGGCCACAAAAACAGGTGGGCTATAGCCTTGGGGGGTGGGGCTGGCCAACTTCGTCCGCCGGACTCGGAATGGAGCGAGACTTTGCGAGCAGCCTCTGTGTGCCAAAAATAGGCCCCGTTCACAGCCGCACCCAAAAATAACTACCCGAAGGCCGGGGCGCCAAGTTCGTCCTTAGGAAAAAGGCCACAAAAACGGGTGGGCTAGAGCCTTGGGGGGTGGGGCTGGCCAACTTCGTCCGCGGGACTCGGAATGGCGGGAGACTTTACGAGGCGCTTCCGTGTACCAATAATAGGCCGCGGGCAGCGCCGGGGCCAAAAATACCCTCCCGAAGGCCGCGGCGCCAAGTTCGTCCAGCGGAAAAAGGCCACAAAAACGGGTGGGCTATAGCCTTGGGGGGTGGGGCTGGCCAACTTCGTCCGCCGGACTCGGAATGGCGTGAGACTTTGCGAGGCGCCTCCGTGTGCCAAAAGTAGGCAGCGGGCACAGCCGCGCCCAAAAATACCCTCCCGAAGGCCGCGGCGCCAAGTTCGTCCAGCGGAAAAAGGCCACAAAAACGGGTGGGCTATAGCCTTGGGGGGTGGGGCTGGCCAACTTCGTCCGCCGGCCTCGGAATGGCGTGAGACTTTGCGAGGCGCCTCCGTGTGCCAAAAGTAGGCAACGGGCACAGCCGCGCCCAAAAATACCCACCCGAAGGCCGCGGCGCCAAGTTCGTCTAGCGGAAAAAGGCCAAAAAAACGGGTGGGCTATAGCCTCGGGGGGTGGGGCTGGCCAACTTTGTCCGCCGGAGTCGGAATAGCGCGAGACTTTACGAGCGGCCTTCGTGTGCCACAAAGAGGCCCCGGGCACAGCCGCGCCCAAAAATAACCCCCCGAAGGCCGGGGCGCCAAGTTCCTCCAGCGCAAAAAGGCCACAAAAACAGGTGGGCTATAGCCTTGGGGGGTGGGGCTGGCCAACTTCGTCCGCCGGACTCGGAATGGAGCGAGACTTTGCGAGCAGCCTCTGTGTGCCAAAAATAGGCCCCGTTCACAGCCGCACCCAAAAATAACCACCCGAAGGCCGGGTCGCCAAGTTCGTCCTGCGGAAAAAGGCCACAAAAACGGGTGGGCTATAGCCTTGGGGGGTGGGGCTGGCCAACTTCGTCCGCCGGACTCGGAATGGCGTGAGACTTTGCGAGGCGCCTCCGTGTGCCAAAAGTAGGCAGCGGGCACAGCCGCGCCCAAAAATACCCGCCCGAAGGCCGCGGCGCCAAGTTCGTCCAGCGGAAAAAGGCCACAAAAACGGGTGGGCTATAGCCTTGGGGGGTGGGGCTGGCCAACTTCGTCCGCCGGACTCGGAATGGAGCGAGACTTTGCGAGCAGCCTCTTTGTGCCAAAAATAGGCCCCGTTCACAGCCGCACCCAAAAATAACCACCCGAAGGCCGGGGCGCCAAGTTCGTCCTGCGGAAAAAGGCCACAAAAACGGGTGGGCTATAGCCTTGGGGGGTGGGGCTGGCCAACTTCGTCCGCGGGACACGGAATGGCGGGAGACTTTACGAGGCGCCTCCGTGTGCCAAAAATAGGCCGCGGGCACAGCCGCGGCCAAAAATACCCTCCCGAAGGCCGCGGCGCCGCGGCCAAAATACCCTCCCGAAGGCCGCGGCGCCAAGTTCGTCCAGCGGAAAAAGGCCACAAAAACGGGTGGGCTATAGCCTTGGGGGGTGGGGCTGGCCAACTTCGTCCGCCGGAGTCGGAATGGCGCGAGACTTTGCGAGGCGCCTCCGTGTGCCAAAACTAGGCAGCGGGCACAGCCGCGCCCAAAAATACCCGACCGAAGGCCGCGGCGCCAAGTTCGGCCAGCGGAAAAAGGCCACAAAAACGGGTGGGCTATAGCCTCGGGGGGTTCGGCTGTCCAACTTCATCCGCCGGACTCGGAATGGCACGAGACTTTCCGAGCCGCCTCCGTGTGCCAAAATTAGGCCGCGGGCACAGCCGCGCCCAAAAATACCCTCCCGAAGGCCACGGCGCCAAGTTCGTCCAGCGGAAAAAGGCCACAAAAACGGGTGGTCTATAGCCTCGGGGGGTGGGGCTGGCCAACTTCGTCCGCCGGACTCGGAATGGCACGATACTTTGCGAGCCGCCTCCGTGTGCCAAAATTAGGCCGCGGACACAGCAGCGCCCAAAAATAGCGGCCCTAAGGCCGCGGCGCCAAGTTCTTCCAGCGGAAAAAGGCCACAAAAACGGGTGGGCTATAGCCTTGGGGGGTGGGGCTGGCCAACTTCGTCCGCCGGACTCGGAATGGAGTGAGACTTTGCGAGCAGCCCCCGTGTACCAAATATAGGCCCCGGCCACAGCCGCACCCAAAAATAACCACCCGAAGGCCGGGGCGCCAAGTTCGTCCTGCGGAAAAAGGCCACAAAAACGGGTGGGCTATAGCCTTGGGGGGTGGGGCTGGCCAACTTCGTCCGCCGGACTCGGAAAGGCGCGGGACTTTACGAGGGGCCACCGTGTGCCAAAAATAGGCCGCGGGCACAGCCGCGCCCAAAAATAACCGCCCGAAGGCCGGGGCGCCAAGTTCGTCCAGCGGAAAAAGGCCACCAAAACGGGTGGGCTATAGCCTTGGGGGGTGGGGCTGGCCAACTTCGTCCGCCGGACTCGGAATGTCGCGAGATTTTGCGAGGGCCCTCCGTGTACCAAAAATAGGCCGCGGTCACAGCCGCGCCCAAAAATAACCTCCCGAAGGCCGGGCCGCCAAGTTCGTCCAGCGGAAAAAGGCCACAAAAACGGGTGGGCTATAGCCTTGGGGGGGGGAGGGGTGGAAAACTTCGTCCGCCGGACTCAGAATAGTACGAGAATTTTTGAGGGGCCTCCGTGTTCCAAAAATAGGCCGCGGGTACAGCCGCGCGAAAAAATAACCCCCCGAAGGCCGGGGCGCCAAGTTCGTCCAGCGGAGAAAGGCCACAAAAACGGGTGGGCTATAGCCTTGGGGGGTGGGGCTGGCCAACTTCGTCCGCCGGACTCGGAATGGCGCGAGACTTTGCGAGGGGCTTCCGTGTGCCACGAATAGGCCGAGGCACAGCCGCGCCCAAAAATAACCACCCGAAGGCCGGCGCGCCAAGTTCGTCCAGCAGAAAAAGGCCACAAAAACGGGTGGGCTATAGCCTTGGGGGGTGGGGCTGGCCGACTTCGTCCGCCGAACTCGGAATGGCGCGAGACTTTGTGAGGGCCCTCCGTGTGCCAAAATTAGGCCACGGGCACAGCCGCGCCCAACAATAACCGCCCGAAGGCCGGGGCGCCAAGTTCGTCCAGCGGAAAAAGGCCACAAAAACGGGTGGGCTATAGCCTTGGTGGGGGGGCAGGCCAGCTTCGTCCGCCGGACTCGGAATAGCGCGAGACTTTGTGAGGGTTCTCCATGTGCCAAAAATAGGCCGCAGGCACAGCCGCGCCCAAAAATAACCGCTCGAAGGCCGGGGCGCCAAGTTCGTCCAGCGGAAAAAGGCCACAAAAATGGGTGGGCTATAGCCTTGGGGGGTGGGGCTGGCCAACTTCGTCCGCCGGACTCGGAATGGCGTGAGACTTTGCGAGGGGCCTCCGTGTGCCACGAATAGGCCGAGGCACAGCCGCGCCCAAAAATAACCACCCGAAGGCCGGCGCGCCAAGTTCGTCCAGCAGAAAAAGGCCACAAAAACAGGTGGGCTATAGCCTTGGGGGGTGGGGCTGGCCAACTTCGTCCGCCGAACTCGGAATGGCGCGAGACTTTGTGAGGGACCTCCGTGTGCCAAAATTAGACCACGGGCACAGCCGCGCACAAAAATAACCGCCCGAAGGTCAGGGTGCCAACTTCGTCCAGCGGAAAAAGGCCACAAAATCGGGTGGGCTATAGCCTTGGGGGGTGGGGCTGGCCAACTTCGTCCGCCGGACTCGGAATGGCGTGAGACTTTGCGAGGGGCCTCCGTGTGCCACGAATAGGCCGAGGCACAGCCGCGCCCAAAAATAACCACCCGAAGGCCGGCGCGCCAAGTTCGTCCAGCAGAAAAAGGCCACAAAAACGGGTGGGCTATAGCCTTCGGTGGTGGGGCTGGCCCACTTCGTCCGTCGGACTCGGAATGGCGCGGGACTTTGCGAGGGTCCTCCGTTTGCCAAAAATAGGCCGCGGGCACAGCCGCGCACAAAAATAACCGCCCGAAGGTCAGGGTGCCAACTTCGTCCAGCGGAAAAAGGCCACAAAATCGGGTGGGCTATAGCCTTGGGGGGTGGGGCTGGCCAACTTCGTCCGCCGGACTCGGAATGGCGCGAGACTTTGCGAGGGGAATCCGTGTACCAAGAATAGGCTGTGGGCACAGCCGCGCCCAAAAATAACCGCCCGAAGGCCGTGGCACCAAGTTCGTCCAGCGGAAAAAGTCCACAAAAACGGGTGGGCTATAGCCTTGGGGGGTGGGGCTGGCCAACTTCGTCCTCCGGACTCGGAATGGCGCGAGACTTTGCGAGGGCCCTCCGTGTGCCAAAAATAGGCCACGGGCACAGCCGCGCCAAAAAATAACCGCCCGAAGCCCGGGGCGCCAAGTTCGTCCAGCGGAAAAAGGCCACAAAAACGGGTGGGCTATAGCCTTGGGGGGTGGGGCTGGCCAAGTTCGTCCGCCGGACTCGGAATGGCGCGAGACTTTACGAGGGCACACCGTGTGCCAAAAATAGGCCGCGGGCATAGCCACAAAAAAAAATAACCGCCCGAAGGCCGGGACGCCAAGTTCGTCCAGCGGAAAAAGGCCACATAAACGGGTGGGCTATAGCCTTGGGGGGTGGGGCAGGCCAAGTTCGTCCGCCGTACTCAGAATGGGGTGAGACCTTGCGAGGGCCCTCCGTGTACCAAAAATAGGCCGCGGGCACAGCCGTACCCAAAAATAAACGCCCGAAGGCCGGGGCGCCAAGTTCGTCCAGCGGAAAAAGGCCACAAAAACAGGTGGGCTATAGCCTTGGGAGGTGGGGCTGGCCAACTTCGTCCGCCGGATTCGGAATGGCGCGAGAGTTTGCGAGGGGCCTCCGTGTGGCAAAAATAGGCCGCGGACACAGCCGCGCGCAAAAATAACCGCCCGAAGGCCGGGGCGCCAAGTTCGTCCAGCGGAAAAAGGCCACAAAATCGGGTGGGCTATAGCCTTGGGGGGTGGGGCTGGCCAACTTCGTCCGCCGGACTCGGAATGGCGCGAGACTTTGCGAGGGGAATCCGTGTACCAAGAATAGGCTACGGGCACAGCCGCGCCCAAAAATAACCGCCCGAAGGCCGTGGCACCAAGTTCGTCCAGCGGAAAAAGTCCACAAAAACGGGTGGGCTATAGCCTTGGGGGGTGGGGCTGGCCAACTTCGTCCGCCGGACTCGGAATGGCGCGAGACTTTGCGAGGGCCCTCCGTGTGCCAAAAATAGGCCGCGGGCACAGCCGCGCCAAAAAATAACCGCCCGAAGCCCGGGGCGCCAAGTTCGTCCAGCGGAAAAAGGCCACAAAAACGGGTGGGCTATAGCCTTGGGGGGTGGGGCTGGCCAAGTTCGTCCGCCGGACTCGGAATGGCGCGAGACTTTACGAGGGCACACCGTGTGCCAAAAATAGGCCGCGGGCATAGCCACAAAAAAAAATAACCGCCCGAAGGCCGGGACGCCAAGTTCGTCCAGCGGAAAAAGGCCACAAAAACAGGTGGGCTATAGCCTTGGGAGGTGGGGCTGGCCAACTTCGTCCGCCGGATTCGGAATGGCGTGAGACTTTGCGAGGAGCCTCCGTTTGCCAAAAATAGTCCGCGGGCACAGCCACGCCCAAAAATAACCGCCCGAAGGCCGGGGCGCCAAGTTCGTCCAGCGGAAAAAGGCCACAAAAACGGGTGGGCTATAGCCTTGGGTGGTGGGCCTGGCCGACTTCGTCCGCCAGACTCGGAACGGTGCGAGACTTTACGAGGGGCCTCCGTGTGCCAAAAATAGGCCGCTGGCACAGCCGCTCCCTAAAATTACCGCCCGAAGGCCGGGGCGCGGGGTTCGTCCAGAGGAAAAAGGCCACAAAAACGGGTGGGCTATAGCCTTGGGGGGTGGGGCTGGCTAACATCGTCCGCCGGACTCGGAATGGCGCGAGACTTTGCGAGGGGCCTCCGTGTACCAAGAATAGGCTGCGGTCACAGCCGCACCCAAAAATAACCGCCCGAAGGCCGTGGCACCAAGTTCGTCCAGCGGAAAAAGTCCACAAAAACGGGTGGGCTATAGCCTTGGGGGGTGGGGCTGGCCCACTTCGTCCGCCGGACTCGGAATGGCGCGAGACTTTGCGAGGGCCCTCCGTGTGCCAAAAATAGGCCGCGGGCACAGCCGCGCCAAAAAATAACCGCCCGAAGGCCGGGGCGCCAAGTTCGTCCAGCGGAAAAAGGCCACAAAAACGGGTGGGCTATAGCCTTGGGGGGTGGGGCTGTCAAAGTTCGTCCGCCGGACTCGGAATGGCGCGAGACTTTGCGAGGGCACTCCGTTTGCCAAAAATAGGCCGCGGGCACAGCCGTAAAAAAAAATAACCGCCCGAAGGCCGGGACGCCAAGTTCGTCCAGCGGAAAAAGGCCAGAAAAACGGGTGGGCTATAGCGTTGGGGGGTGGGGCTGGCCAAGTTCGTCCGCCGTACTCGGAATGGGGCGAGACCTTGCGAGGGCCCTCCGTGTGCCAAAAATAGGCCGCGGGCACAGCCGCACCCTAAAATAAACGCCCGAAGGCCGGGGCGCCAAGTTCGTGCAGCGGAAAAAGGCCTCAAAAACAGGTGGGCTATAGCCTTGGGAGGTGGGGCTGGCCAACTTCGTCCGCCGGATTCGGAATGGCGCGAGAGTTTGCGAGGGGCCTCCGTGTACCAAAAATAGGCCGCGGGCACAGCCGCGCGCAAAAATAACCGCCCGAAGGCCGGGGCGCCAAGTTCGTCCAGCGGAAAAAGGCCACAAAAACGGGTGGGCTATAGCCTTGGGGGGTGGGGCTGGCCAACTTCGTCCGCCGGACTCGGAATGGCGCGAGACTTTGCGAGGGGAATCCGTGTACCAAGAATAGGCTGCGGGCACAGCCGCGCCCAAAAATAACCGCCCGAAGGCCGTGGCACCAAGTTCGTCCAGCGGAAAAAGTCCACAAAAACGGGTGGGCTATAGCCTTGGGGGGTGGGGCTGGACAACTTCGTCCGCCGGACTCGGAATGGCGCGAGACTTTGCGAGGGCCCTCCGTGTGCCAAAAATAGGCCGCGGGCATAGCCACAAAAAAAAATAACCGCCCGAAGGCCGGGACGCCAAGTTCGTCCAGCGGAAAAAGGCCACATAAACGGGTGGGCTATAGCCTTGGGGGGTGGGGCAGGCCAAGTTCGTCCGCCGTACTCAGAATGGGGTGAGACCTTGCGAGGGCCCTCCGTGTACCAAAAATAGGCCGCGGGCACAGCCGTACCCAAAAATAAACGCCCGAAGGCCGGAGCGCCAAGTTCGTCCAGCGGAAAAAGGCCACAAAAACAGGTGGGCTATAGCCTTGGGAGGTGGGGCTGGCCAACTTCGTCCGCCGGATTCGGAATGGCGCGAGAGTTTGCGAGGGGCCTCCGTGTGGCAAAAATAGGCCGCGGACACAGCCGCGTGCAATAATAACCGCCCGAAGGCCGGGGCGCCAAGTTCGTCCAGCGGAAAAAGGCCACAAAATCGGGTGGGCTATAGCCTTGGGGGGTGGGGCTGGCCAACTTCGTCCGCCGGACTCGGAATGGCGCGAGACTTTGCGAGGGGAATCCGTGTACCAAGAATAGGCTGCGGGCACAGCCGCGCCCAAAAATAACCGCCCGAAGGCCGGGGCGCCAAGTTCGTCCAGCGGAAAAAGGCCACAAAAACGGGTGGGCTATAGCCTTGGGGGGTGGGGCTGTCCAACTTCGTCCGCCGGACTCGGAATAGCGCGAGACTTTGCGAGGGGCCACCGTGTGCCAAAAATAGGCGGCGGGCACAGCCGCGCCCAAAAATAACCGCCCGAAGGCCGGGCCGCCAAGTTCGTCCAGCGGAAAAAGGCCACAAAAACGGGTGGGCTATAGCCTTGGGGGGTGGGGCTGGCCAAGTTCGTCCGCCGGACTCGGAATGGCGCGAGACTTTACGAGGGCACACCGTGTGCCAAAAATAGGCCGCGGGCATAGCCACAAAAAAATAACCGCCCAAGGCCGGGACGCCAAGTTCGCCCAGCGGAAAAGGCCACAAAAACAGGTGGGCTATAGCCTTGGGAGGTGGGGCTGGCCAACTTCGTCCGCCGGATTCGGAATGGCGTGAGACTTTGCGAGGAGCCTCCGTTTGCCAAAAATAGTCCGCGGGCACAGCCACGCCCAAAAATAACCGCCCGAAGGCCGGGGCGCCAAGTTCGTCCAGCGGAAAAAGGCCACAAAAACGGGTGGGCTATGGCCTTGGGTGGTGGGCCTGGCCGACTTCGTCCGCCAGACTCGGAACGGTGCGAGACTTTACGAGGGGCCTCCGTGTGCCAAAAATAGGCCGCTGGCACAGCCGCTCCCTAAAATTACCGCCCGAAGGCCGGGACGCGGGGTTCGTCCAGAGGAAAAAGGCCACAAAAACGGGTGGGCTATAGCCTTGGGGGGTGGGGCTGGCTAACATCGTCCGCCGGACTCGGAATGGCGCGAGACTTTGCGAGGGGCCTCCGTGTACCAAGAATAGGCTGCGGTCACAGCCGCACCCAAAAATAACCGCCCGAAGGCCGTGGCACCAAGTTCGTCCAGCGGAAAAAGTCCACAAAAATGGGTGGGCTATAGCCTTGGGGGGTGGGGCTGGCCCACTTCGTCCGCCGGACTCGGAATGGCGCGAGACTTTGCGAGGGCCCTCCGTGTGCCAAAAATAGGCCGCGGGCACAGCCGCGCCAAAAAATAACCGCCCGAAGGCCGGGGCGCCAAGTTCGTCCAGCGGAAAAAGGCCACAAAAACGGGTGGGCTATAGCCTTGGGGGGTGGGGCTGTCAAAGTTCGTCCGCCGGACTCGGAATGGCGCGAGACTTTGCGAGGCCACTCCGTTTGCCAAAAATAGGCCGCGGGCACAGCCGTAAAAAAAAATAACCGCCCGAAGGCCGGGACGCCAAGTTCGTCCAGCGGAAAAAGGCCAGAAAAACGGGTGGGCTATAGCGTTGGGGGGTGGGGCTGGCCAAGTTCGTCCGCCGTACTCGGAATGGGGCGACACCTTGCGAGGGCCCTCCGTGCACCAAAAATAGGCCGCGGGCACAGCCGCGCGCAAAAATAACCGCCCGAAGGCCGGGGCGCCAAGTTCGTCCAGCGGAAAAAGGCCACAAAAACGGGTGGGCTATAGCCTTGGGAGGTGGGGCTGGCCCACTTCGTCCGCCGCACTCGGAATGGCGTGAGACTTTGCGAGGGGCCTCCATGTGCCAAAAATAGGCCGCGGGCACAGCCGCGCCCAAAAATAACCGCCCGAAGGCCACGGCGCCAAGTTCATCCAGCGGAAAAAGGCCACAAAAACGGGTGGGCAATAGCATTGGGGGGTGGGGCTGGCAAACTTCATCCGCGGGACTCGGAATGGCGCGAGACCTTGCGAGGGCCCTCCGTGTGCCAAAAATAGGCCGCGGACACAGCCGCGCCCAAAAATAACCGCCCGAAGGCCGGGGCGCCAAGTTCGTCCAGTTGAAAAAGGCCACAAAAACGGGTGGGCTATAGCCTTGGGGGGTGGGGCTGGCCAACTTCGTCCGCAGGACTCGGAATGGCACGAGACTTTGCGAGGGCCCTCTGTGTGCCAAAAATAGGCCGCTGGCACAGCCTCACCCAAAAATAACCGCCCGAAGGCCGGGGCGCCAAGTTCGTCCAGCGGAAAAAGGCCACAAAAACGGGTGGGCTATAGCCTTGGGGGGTGGGGCTGGCTAACTTCGTCTGCCGGACACGGAATGGCGCGAGACTTTGCGAGGGGCCTCCGTGTGCCAAAAATATGCTGCGGGCAAAGCCGCGCCCAAAAATAACCTCCCGAAGGCCGGGGCGGCAAGTTCGTCCAGCGGAAAAAGGCCACACAAAACGGGTGGGCTATAGCCTTGGGAGGTGGCGCTGGCCAACTTCGTCCGCCGGATTCGGAATGGCGCGAGAGTTTGCGAGGGGCCTCCGTGTGCCAAAAATAGGCCGCGAGCACAGCCGCGCCCAAAAATAACTTCCCGAAGGCCGGGGCAACAAGTTCGTCCAGCGGAAAAAGGCCACAAAAACGGGTGGGCTATAGCCTTGGGGGGTGGGGCTGGCCCACTTCGTCCGCCGGACTTGGAATGGCGCGGGACTTTGCGAGGGCCCTCCGTTTGCTGTGGCTAGGCCAATAGCGGGCACAGCCGCACCCCAAAATAACCGCCCGAGGGCAAGGCGCCAAGTTCGTCCAGCGGAAAAGGCCACAAAACGGGTGGGCTATAGCCTTGGGTGGTGGGCCTGACCGACTTCGTCCGCCAGACTCGGAACGGTGCGAGACTTTACGAGGGGCCTCCGTGTGCCAAAAATAGGCCGCTGGCACAGCCGATCCCTAAAATAACCGCCCGAAGGCCGGGGCGCGGGGTTCGTCCATAGGAAAAAGGCCACAAAAACGGGTGGGCTATAGCCTTGGGGGGTGGGGCTGGCTAACATCGTTCGCCGGACTCGGAATGGCGCGAGACTTTGAGAGGGGCCTCCGTGTACCAAGAATAGGCTGCGGTCACAGCCGCGCCCAAAAATAACCGCCCGAAGGCCGTGGCACCAAGTTCGTCCAGCGGAAAAAGTCCACAAAAACGGGTGGGCTATAGCCTTGGGGGGTGGGGCTGGCCCACTTCGTCCGCCGGACTCGGAATGGCGCGAGACTTTGCGAGGGGCCTCCGTGTGCCAAAAATAGGACACCAGCACAGCCGCGCCCAAAAATAACTTCCCGAAGGCCGGGGCGCCAAGTTCGTCCAGCGGAAAAAGGCCACAAAAACGGGTGGGCTATAGCCTTGGGGGGTGGGGCTGGCCCACTTCGTCCGCCGGACTCGGAATGGCGCGGGACTTTACGAGGGCCCTCCGTTTGCCAAAAATAGGCCGCGGGCACAGCCGTACCCAAAAACAACCGCTCGAAGGCCGGGGCGCCAAGTTCGTCCAGCGGAAAAAGGCCACAAAAACGGGTGGGCTATAGCCTTGGGTGGTGGGCCTGGCCGACTTCGTCCGCCAGACTCGGAACGGTGCGAGACTTTACAAGGGGCCTCCGTGTGCCAAAAATAGGCCGCTGGCACATCCGCTCCCTAAAATAACCGCCCGAAGGCCGGGGCGCGGGGTTCGTCCATAGGAAAAAGGCCACAAAAACGGGTGGGCTATAGCCTTGGGGGGTGGGGCTGGCTAACATCGTTCGCCGGACTCGGAAAGGCGCGAGACTTTGAGAGGGGCCTCCGTGTACCAAGAATAGGCTGCGGTCACAGCCACGCCCAAAAATAACCGCCCGAAGGCCGGGGCGCCAAGTTCGTCCAGCGGAAAAAGGCCACAAAAACGGGTGGGCTATAGCCTTGGGGGGTGGGGCTGGCCAACTTCGTCTGCCGGACACGGAATGGCGCGAGACTTTGCGAGGGGCCTCCGTGTGCCAAAAATATGCCGCGGGCAAGGCCGCGCCCAAAAATAACCTCCCGAAGGCCGGGGCTCCAAGTTCGTCCAGCGGAAAAAGGCCACACAAAACGGGTGGGCTATAGCCTTGGGAGGTGGGGCTGGCCAACTTCGTCCGCCGGATTCGGAATGGCGCGAGAGTTTGCGAGGGGCCTCCGTGTGCCAAAAATAGGCCGTGAGCACAGCCGCGCCCAAAAATAACTTCCCGAAGGCCGGGGCGCCAAGTTCGTCCAGCGGAAAAAGGCCACAAAAACGGGTGGGCTATAGCCTTGGGGGGTGGGGCTGGCCCACTTCGTCCGCCGGACTCGGAATGGCGTGGGACTTTACGAGGGCCCTCCGTTTGTCAAAAATAGGCCGCGGGCACAGCCGCACCCAAAAATAACCGCCCGAAGGCCGGGGCGCCAAGTTCGTCCAGCGGAAAAAGGCCACAAAAACGGGTGGGCTATAGCCTGGGGGGGTGGGGCTGGCCCACTTCGTCCGCCGGACTCGGAATGGCGCGAGACTATGTGAGGGCCCTCCGTGTACCAAAAATAGTCCGCGGGCACAGCCGCGCCCAAAAATAACCGCCCGAAGGTCGGGGCGCCAAGTTCGTCCAGCGGAAAAAGGCCACAAAAAAGGGTGGGCTATAGCCTTGGGGGGTGGGGCTGGCCAACTTCGTCCGCCGGACTCGGAATGACGTGAGACTTTGCGAGGCGCCTCCGTGTGCCGAAAATAGACCGCGGGCACAGCTGCGCCCAAAAATACCCGCCCGAAGGCAGGGGCGCCAAGTTCGTCCAGCGGAAAAAGGCCACAAAAACGGGTGGGCTATAGCCTTGGGGGGTGGGGCTGGCCCACTTCGTCCACCGGACTCGGAATGGCACGGGACTTTGCGAGGGCCCTCCGTTTGCCAAAAATAGGCCGCGGGCACAGCCGCACCCAAAAATAACCGCCCGAAGGCCGGGGCGCCAAGTTCGTCCAGCGGAAAAAGGCCACAAAAACGGGTGGGCTATAGCCTTGGGTGGTGGGCCTGACCGACTTCGTCCGCCAGACTCGGAACGGTGCGAGACTTTACGAGGGGCCGCCGTGTTCCAAAAATAGGCCGCGGGCACAGCCGCACCCAAAAATAACCGCCTGAAGGCCGGCGTGCCAAGTTCGTCCAGCGGAAAAAGGCCACAAAAACGGGTGGGCTATAGCCTTGGGGGGTGGGGCTGGCCAACTTCGTCTGCCGGACACGGAATGGCGCGAGACTTTGCGAGGGGCCTCCGTGTGCCAAAAATATGCCGCGGGCAAGGCCGCGCCCAAAAATAACCTCCCGAAGGCCGGGGCTCCAAGTTCGTCCAGCGGAAAAAGGCCACACAAAACGGGTGGGCTATAGCCTTGGGAGGTGGGGCTGGCCAACTTCGTCCGCCGGATTCGGAATGGCGCGAGAGTTTACGAGGGACCTCCGTGTGCCAAAAATAGGCCGCGAGCACAGCCGCGCCCAAAAATAACTTCCCGAAGGCCGGGGCGCCAAGTTCGTCCAGCGGAAAAAGGCCACAAAAACGGGTGGGCTATAGCCTTGGGGGGTGGGGCTGGCCCACTTCGTCCGCCGGACTCGGAATGGCGCGGGACTTTGCGAGGGCCCTCCGTTTGCCAAAAATAGGCCGCGGGCACAGCCGCACCCAAAAATAACCGCCCGAAGGCCGGGGCGCCAGGTTCGTCCAGCGGAAAAAGGCCACAAAAACGGGTGGGCTATAGCCTTGGAGGGTCGAGCTGGCCAACTTCGACCGCCGGACTCGGAATGGCTCGAGACTTTGCGACGCGCCTCCGTGTACCATAAATAGTCCGCGGGCACAGCCGCACCCAAAAATACCCGCCCGAAGGCCGGGGCGCCAGGTTCGTCCAGCGGAAAAAGGCCACAAAAACGGGTGGGCTATAGCCTTGGGGGGTGGGGCGGGCCAACTTCGTCTGCCGGACTCGGAGTGGCACGAGACTTTGCGAGGCACCTCCGTGTGCCAAAAATAGGACGCGGGCACAGCCGCGCCCAAAAATACCCGCCCGAAGGCCGGGGCGCCAAGTTCGTCCAGCGGAAAAAGGCCACAAAATCGGGTGGGCTATGGCCTTGGGGGGAGGGGCTGGCCCACTTCGTCCGCCGGACTCGGAATGGCGCGAGACTTTGCCGGGCGCCTCCGTGTGCCAAAAATAGGCCGCGGACACAGCCGCGCCCAAAAGTACCCGCCCGAAGGCCGGGGCGCCAAGTTCGTCCAGAGGTAAAAGGCCACAAAAACGGTTGGGCTATAGCCTTGGGGGGTGGGGCTGGACAACTTCGTCCGCCGGACTCGGAATGGCACGAGACTTTGCGAGGCACCTCGGTGTGAGAAAAATAGGCTGCGGGCACAGCCGCACCCAAAAATACCCGCCCGAAGACCGGGGCGCCAAGTTCGTCCATCGGAAAAAGGCCACCAAAACGGGTGGGCTATAGCCTTGGGGGGTGGGCTGGCCGACTTCGTCTGCCGGACTCGGAATGACGCGACCCTTTGCGAGGCACCTCCGTGTGCTAAAAATAGGCCGCGGCCACAGCCGCGCCCAAAAATACCCACCCGAAGGCCGGGGCGCCAAGTTCGTCCAGCGGAAAAATGCCACAAAAACGGGTGCGCAATAGCCTTGGGGGGTGGGGCTGGCCATCTTCGTCCGCCGGACTCGGAATGGCGCGAGACTTTGCGAGGCACCTCCGTGTGCCAAAAATAGGACGCGGGCACAGCCGCGCCCAAAAATACCCGCCCGAAGGCCGGGGCGCCAAGTTCGTCCAGCGGAAAAAGGCCACAAAATCGGGTGGGCTATGGCCTTGGGGGGTGGGGCTGGCCAACTTCGTCCGCCGGACTCGGAATGGCGCGAAACTTTGCCAGGCGCCTCCGTGTGTCAAAAATAGGCCGCGGACACAGCCGCGCCCAAAAATACCCGCCCGAAGGCCGGGGCGCCAAGTTCGTCCAGAGGTAAAAGGCCACAAAAACGGTTGGGCTATAGCCTTGGGGGGTGGGGCTGGACAACTTCGTCCGCCGGACTCGGAATGGCACGAGACTTTGCGAGGCACCTCAGTGTGAGAAAAATAGGCTGCGGGCACAGCCGTACCCAAAAATACCCGCCCGAAGACCGGGGCGCCAAGTTCGTCCATCGGAAAAAGGCCACCAAAACGGGTGGGCTATAGCCTTGGGGGGTGGGCTGGCCGACTTCGTCTGCCGGACTCGGAATGGCGCGACCCTTTGCGAGGCACCTCCGTGTGCTAAAAATAGGCCGCGGCCACAGCCGCGCCCAAAAACACCCGCCCGAAGGTCGGGGCGCCAAGTTCGTCCAGCGGAAAAAGGCCACAAAATCGGGTGGGCTATAGCCTTGGGGGGTGGGGCATGCCGACTTCGTCCGCCAGACTAGGAATGGGGCGGGACTTTGCGAGGCACCTCCGTGTGCCAAAAATAGGCCACGGGCACAGCCGAGCCCAAAAAAACCTGCCCGAAGGCCGGGGCGCCAAGTTCGTCCCGCGGAAAAAGGCCACAAAAACGGGTGGGCTATAGCCTTGGGGGGTGGGGCGGGCCAACTTCGTCTGCCGGACTCGGAGTGGCACGAGACTTTGTGAGGGACCTCCGTGTGCCAAAAATATGCTGCGGGCACAGTTGCGCCCAAAAATACCTGCCCGAAGGCCGTGGCGCCAAGTTCGTCCCGCGGAAAAAGGCCACAAAAACGGGTGGGCTATAACCTTCGGGGGTGGGGCTGGCCCACTTCGTCCGCCGGACTCGGAATGGCGCGAGACTTTGTGAGGGACCTCCGTGCACCAAAAATAGGACGCGGGCACAGCCGCGCCCAAAAATACCCTCCCGAAGGACGGGGCGCCAAGTTCGTCCAGCGGTAAAAGGCCACAAAAACGGGTGGGCTATAGCCTTGGGGGGTGGGGCTGGCCAACTTCGTCCGCCGGACTCGGAATGGCACGAGACTTTGCGAGGCACCTCGGTATAAGAAAAATAGGCCGCGGACACAGCCGCACCCAAAAATACCCGCCTGAAGGCCGGGGCGCCAAGTTCGTCCAGCGGAAAAAGGCCACAAAAACGGGTGGGCTATAGCCTTGGGGGGTGGGGCTGGCGAACTTCGTCCGCCGGACTCGGAATGGCACGAGACTTTGCGAGGCGCCTCGGTATAAGAAAAATAGGCCGCGGACACAGCCGCACCCAAAAAAACCCGCCCGAAGGCCGGGGCGCCAAGTTCGTCCAGCGGAAAAAGGCCACAAACACGGGTGGGCTATAGCCTTGGGGGGTGGGCTGGCCCACTTCGTCCGCCGGACTCGGAATGGCGCAACCCTTTGCTAGGCGCCTCCGTGTGCTAAAAATAGGCCGCGGGCAGAGCCGCGCCCAAAAACACCCGCCCGAAGGCCGGGGCGCCAAGTTCGTCCAGCGGAAAAAGGCCACAAAATCGGGTGGGCTATAGCCTTGGGGGGTGGGGCTGGCCCACTTCGTCCGCCAGACTTGGAATGGGGCGGGACTTTGCGAGGTGCCTCCGTGTGCCAAAAATAGGCCACGGGCACAGCCGAGCCCAAAAATACCTGCCCGAAGGCCGGGGCGCCAAGTTCGTCCCGCGGAAAAACCCCACAAAAACGGGTGGGCTATAGCCTTGGGGGGTGGGGCGGGCCAACTTTGCCGCCGGACTCGGAATGGCACGAGACTTTGCGAGGGACCTCCGTGTCCCAAAAATAGACCGCGGGCAAAGTCGCGCCCAAAATTACCCGCCCGAAGGCCGGGGCGCCAAGTTCGTCCAGCGGAAAAAGGCCACAAAAACGGGTGGGCTATAGCCTTGGGGGGTGGGGCTGGCCAACTTCGTCCGCCGGACTCGGAATGCCGCGAGACTTTGTGAGGTGCCTCCGTGTGCCAAAAATAGGCCGCGGGCACAGCCACGCCCAAAAAAACCCGCCCAAAGGCCGGGGCGCCAAGTTCGTCCAGCGGAAAAAGGCCACAAAAACGGGTGGGCTATAGCCTTGGGGGGTGGGGCTGGCCAACTTCGTCCGCCGGACTCGGAAAGGCACGAGACTTTGCGAGGCGCCTCGGTGTGCAAAAAATAGGCCACGGGCACAGCCGCACCCAAAAAGACCCGCCCGAAGGCCGGGGCGCCAAGTTCGTCCAGCGGAAAAAGGCCACAAAAACGGGAGGGCTAGAGCCTTGGGGGGTGGGCTGGCCAACTTCGTCCGCCGGACTCGGAATGGCACGACCCTTTGCGAGGTGCCTCCGTGTGCTAAAAATAGGCCGCGGGCACAGCCGCGCCCAAAAACACCCGCCCGAAGGCCGGGGCGCCAAGTTCGTCCAGCGGATAAAGGGCACAAAATCGGGTGGGCTATAGCCTTGGGGGGTGGGGCTGGCCCAATTCGTCCGCCAGACTAGGAATGGGGCGGGACTTTGCGAGGCACCTCCGTGTGCCAAAAATAGGCCACGGGCACAGCCGAGCCCAAAAATACCTGCCCGAAGGCCGGGGCGCCAAGTTCGTCCCGCGGAAAAAGGCCACAAAAACGGGTGGGCTATAGCCTTGGGGGGTGGGGCGGGCCAACTTCGTCTGCCGGACTCGGAGTGGCACGAGACTTTGTGAGGGACCTCCGTGTGCCAAAAATATGCCGCGGGCACAGTTGCGCCCAAAAATACCTGCCCGAAGGCCGTGGCGCCAAGTTCGTCCCGCGGAAAAAGGCCACAAAAACGGGAGGGCTATAGCCTTGGGGGGTGGGGCTGGCCAACTTCGTCCGCCGGACTCGGAATGGCGCGCGACTTTGCGAGGCACCTCCGTGTGCCAAAAATAGGCCACGGGCACAGATGATCCCAAAAATACCTGCCCGAAGGCCGGGGCGCCAAGTTCGTCCAGCGGAAAAAGGCCACAAAAACGGGTGGGCTATAACCTTCGGGGGTGGGGCTGGCCCACTTCGTCCGCCGGACTCGGAATGGCGCGAGACTTTGTGAGGGACCTCCGTGCACCAAAAATAGGACGCGGGCACAGCCGCGCCCAAAAATACCCTCCCGAAGGACGGGGCGCCAAGTTCGTCCAGCGGTAAAAGGCCACAAAAACGGGTGGGCTATAGCCTTGGGGGGTGGGGCTGGCCAACTTCGTCCGCCGGACTCGGAATGGCACGAGACTTTGCGAGGCACCTCGGTATAAGAAAAATAGGCCGCGGACACAGCCGCACCCAAAAATACCCTCCTGAAGGCCGGGGCGCCAAGTTCGTCCAGCGGAAAAGGCCACAAAACGGTGGGCTATAGCCTTGGGGGTGGGGCTGGCGAACTTCGTCCGCCTGGACTCGGAATGGCACGAGACTTTGCGAGGCGCCTCGGTATAAGAAAAATAGGCTGCGGGCACAGCCGCGCCCTAAAACACCCGCCCGAAGGCCGGGGCGCCAAGTTCGTCCAGCGGAAAAAGGCCACAAACACGGGTGGGCTATAGCCTTGGGGGGTGGGCTGGCCCACTTCGTCCGCCGGACTCGGAATGGCGCAACCCTTTGCTAGGCGCCTCCGTGTGCTAAAAATAGGCCGCGGGCAGAGCCGCGCCCAAAAACACCCGCCCGAAGGCCGGGGCGCCAAGTTCGTCCAGCGGAAAAAGGCCACAAAATCGGGTGGGCTATAGCCTTGGGGGGTGGGGCTGGCCCACTTCGTCCGCCAGACTTGGAATGGGGCGGGACTTTGCGAGGTGCCTCCGTGTGCCAAAAATAGGCCACGGGCACAGCCGAGCCCAAAAATACCTGCCCGAAGGCCGGGGCGCCAAGTTCGTCCCGCGGAAAAACCCCACAAAAACGGGTGGGCTATAGCCTTGGGGGGTGGGGCGGGCCAACTTTGCCGCCGGACTCGGAATGGCACGAGACTTTGCGAGGGACCTCCGTGTCCCAAAAATAGACCGCGGGCAAAGTCGCGCCCAAAATTACCCGCCCGAAGGCCGGGGCGCCAAGTTCGTCCAGCGGAAAAAGGCCACAAAAACGGGTGGGCTATAGCCTTGGGGGGTGGGGCTGGCCAACTTCGTCCGCCGGACTCGGAATGCCGCGAGACTTTGTGAGGTGCCTCCGTGTGCCAAAAATAGGCCGCGGGCACAGCCACGCCCAAAAAAACCCGCCCAAAGGCCGGGGCGCCAAGTTCGTCCAGCGGAAAAAGGCCACAAAAACGGGTGGGCTATAGCCTTGGGGGGTGGGGCTGGCCAACTTCGTCCGCCGGACTCGGAAAGGCACGAGACTTTGCGAGGCGCCTCGGTGTGCAAAAAATAGGCCACGGGCACAGCCGCACCCAAAAAGACCCGCCCGAAGGCCGGGGCGCCAAGTTCGTCCAGCGGAAAAAGGCCACAAAAACGGGAGGCCTAGAGCCTTGGGGGGTGGGCTGGCCAACTTCGTCCGCCGGACTCGGAATGGCGCGACCCTTTGCGAGGTGCCTCCGTGTGCTAAAAATAGGCCGCGGGCACAGCCGCGCCCAAAAACACCCGCCCGAAGGCCGGGGCGCCAAGTTCGTCCAGCGGATAAAGGGCACAAAATCGGGTGGGCTATAGCCTTGGGGGGTGGGGCTGGCCCAATTCGTCCGCCGGACTCGGAATGGCACGAGACTTTGCGAGGCGCCTCGGTGTGCGAAAAATAGGCCGTGGGCATAGCCGCACCCAAAAAGACCCGCCCGAAGGCCGGGGCGCCAAGTTCGTCCAGCGGAAAAAGGGCACAAAAACGGGTGGGCTAGAGCCTTGGGGTGTGGGCTGTCCAACTTCGTCCGCCGGACTCGGAATGGCAAGACCCTTTGCGAGGCGCCTCCGTGTGCTAAAAATAGGCCGCGGGCACAGCCGCGCCCTAAAACACCCGCCCGAAGGACGGGGTGCCAAGTTCGTCCAGCGGATAAAGGGCACAAAATCGGGTGGGCTATAGCCTTGGGGGGTGGGGCTGGCCAACTTCGTCCGCCGGACTCGGAATGGCACGAGACTTTGCGAGGCACCTCGGTATAAGAAAAATAGGCCGCGGACACAGCCGCACCCAAAAATACCCGCCTGAAGGCCGGGGCGCCAAGTTCGTCCAGCGGAAAAAGGCCACAAAAACGGGTGGGCTATAGCCTTGGGGGGTGGGGCGGGCGAACTTCGTCCGCCGGACTCGGAATGGCACGAGACTTTGCGAGGCGCCTCGGTATAAGAAAAATAGGCTGCGGACATAGCCGCACCCAAAAAAACCCGCCCGAAGGCCGGGGCGCCAAGTTCGTCCAGCGGAAAAAGGCCACAAACACGGGTGGGCTATAGCCTTGGGGGGTGGGCTGGCCCACTTCGTCCGCCGGACTCGGAATGGCGCAACCCTTTGCTAGGCGCCTCCGTGTGCTAAAAATAGGCCGCGGGTACAGCCGCGCCCAAAAACACCCGCCCGAAGGCCGGGGCGCCAAGTTCGTCCAGCGGAAAAAGGCCACAAAATCGGGTGGGCTATAGCCTTGGGGGGTGGGGCTGGCCCACTTCGTCCGCCAGACTTGGAATGGGGCGGGACTTTGCGAGGTGCCTCCGTGTGCCAAAAATAGGCCACGGGCACAGCCGAGCCCAAAAATACCTGCCCGAAGGCCGGGGCGCCAAGTTCGTCCCGCGGAAAAACCCCACAAAAACGGGTGGGCTATAGCCTTGGGGGGTGGGGCGGGCCAACTTTGCCGCCGGACTCAGAATGGTACGAGACTTTGCGAGGGACCTCCGTGTGCCAAAAATAGACCGCGGGCAAAGTCGCGCCCAAAATTACCCGCCCGAAGGCCGGGGCGCCAAGTTTGTCCAGCGGAAAAAGGCCACAAAAACGGGTGGGCTATAGCCTTGGGGGGTGGGGCTGGCCAACTTCGTCCGCCGGACTCGGAATGCCGCGAGACTTTGTGAGGTGCCTCCGTGTGCCAAAAATAGGCCGCGGGCACAGCCACGCCCAAAAAAACCCGCCCAAAGGCCGGGGCGCCAAGTTCGTCCAGCGGAAAAAGGCCACAAAAACGGGTGGGCTATAGCCTTGGGGGGTGGGGCTGGCCAACTTCGTCCGCCGGACTCGGAAAGGCACGAGACTTTGCGAGGCACCTCGGTGTGCAAAAAATAGGCCACGGGCACAGCCGCACCCAAAAAGACCCGCCCGAAGGCCGGGGCGCCAAGTTCGTCCAGCGGAAAAAGGCCACAAAAACGGGAGGGCTAGAGCCTTGGGGGGTGGGCTGGCCAACTTCGTCCGCCGGACTCGGAATTGGGCGGGACTTTGCGAGGTGCCTCCGTGTGCCAAAAATAGGCCACGGGCACAGCCGAGCCCAAAAATACCTGCCCGAAGGCCGGGGCGCCAAGTTCGTCCCGCGGAAAAAGGCCACAAAAACGGGTGGGCTATAGCCTTGGGGGGTGGGGCGGGCCAACTTCGTCCGCCGGACTCGGAATGGCGCGAGACTTTGAGAGGGACCTTCGTGTGCCAAAAATAGGCCGCGGGCACAGTCGCGCCCAAAATAACCGCACGAAGGCCGGGGCGCCAAGTTCGTCCAGCGGTAAAAGGCCACAAAAACGGGTGGGCTATAGCCTTGCGGGGTGGGGCTGGCCAACTTCGTCCGCCGGACTCGGAATGGCACGAGACTTTGCGAGGCGCCTCGGTGTGAGAAAAATAGGCCGCGGGCACAGCCGCACCCAAAAATACCCGCCCGAAGGCCGGGGCGCCAAGTTCGTCCAGCGGAAAAAGGCCACAAAAACGGGTGGGCTATAGCCTTGGGGGGTGGGCTGGCCAACTTCGTCCGCCGGACTCGGAATGGCGCGACCCTTTGCGAGGCGCCTCCGTGTGCTAAAAATAGGCCGCGGGCACAGCCGCGCCCAAAAACACCCGCCCGAAGGCCGGGGCGCCAAGTTCGTCCAGCGGAAAAAGGCCACAAAATCGGGTGGGCTATAGCCTTGGGGGGTGGGGCTGGCCCAATTTGTCCGCCTGACTCGGAATGGGGCGGGACTTTGCGAGGCGCCTCCATGTGCCAAAAATAGGCCACGGGCACAGCCGAGCCCAAAAATACCTGCCCGAAGGCCGGGGCGCCAAGTTCGTCCCGCGGAAAAAGGCCACAAAAACGGGAGGGCTATAGTCTTGGGGGGTGGGGCTGGCCCAATTCGTCCTCCGGACTCGGAATGGCGCGAGACTTTGTGAGGCACCTCCGTGTGCCAAAAATAGGCCACGTGCACAGCCGCGCCCAAAAATACCCGCCCGAAGGCCGGGGCGCCAAGTTCGTCCTGCGGAAAAAGGCCACAAATACGGCTGAGCTATAGCCTTGGGGGGTGGGGCTGGCCAACTTCGTCCGCCGGACTCGGAATGGCGCGAGACTTTGCGAGGCACCTCCGTGTGCCAAAAATAGACCGCGGGCACAGCCACACCCAAAAATACCCGCCCGAAGGCCGGGGTGCCAAGTTCGTCCAGCGGAAAAAGGCCACAAAAACGGGTGGGCTATAGCCTTGGGGGGTGGGGCTGGCCAACTTCGTCCGCCGGACTCAGAATGGCACGAGACTTTGCGAGGCGCCTCGGTGTGAGAAAAATAGGCCGCGGGCACAGCCGCACCCAAAAATACCCGCCCGAAGGCCGGGGCGCCAAGTTCGTCCAGCGGAAAAAGGCCACAAAAACGGGTGGGCTATAGCCTTGGGGGGTGGGCTGGCCAACTTCGTCCGCCGGACTCGGAATTGCGCGACCCTTTGCGAGGCGCCTCCGAGTGCTAAAAATAGGCCGCGGGCACAGCCGCGCCCAAAAACACCCACCCGAAGGCCGGGGCGCCATTTTCGTCCTGCGGAAAAAGGCCACAAAAACGGGTGGGCTATAGCCTTGGGGGGTGGGGTTGGCCAAAACTCGTCCGCCGGACTCGGAATGGAAAAAGACTTTGCGAGCGCCCTCCGTGTGCCAAAAATAGGCCGCGGGCTCTGCCTCGTCCAAAAATAACCGCCCGAAGGCCGGGGCGCCAAGTTCGTCCAGTACAAATAGGCCACAAAAACGGGTGGGCTAGCCTTGGGGGGTGGGGCTCGCCAAGTTCGTCCGCCGGACTCGGAATGGGGCGAGACTTTACGAGCGGCCTCCGTGAGCAAAAAATAGGCCGTGGGCACAGCCACGCCCATAAATAACTACCCGAAGGCCGGGGCGCCAAGTTCGTCCGGCGGAAAAAGGCCATAAAAACGGGTGGGCTATAGCCTTGGGGGGTGGGGCTTGCCAAGTTCGTCCGCCGGACTCGGAATGGAAAGAGACTTTGCGAGCGGCCTCCGTGTGCCAAAAATAGGACGTGGGCACAGCCGCACCAAAAAAAAACCGCCCGAAGGCCGGGGTGCCAAGTTCGTCCAGCGGAAAATGGCCGCAAAAACGGGTGGGCTACAGCCTTGGGGGTGGGGCTGGCCAAGTTCGTCCGCCGGACTCAGAATGGGGCGAGACTTTGCGAGTAGCTTTCGTGAGCCAAAAATAGGCCGCGGGCACAGCTACGCCCAAAAATAACTGCCCGAAGGCCGGGGCGCCAAGTTCGTCCAGCGGAAAAAGGCCACAAAAACGGATATGCTATAGCTTTGGGCGGTGGGGCTGGCCAAATTCGTCTGCCGGACTCGGAATGGGGCGAGACTTTGCGAGCAGCCTCCGTGTGCCAATTATAGGCATCAGACACAGCCGCGCAAAAAAATAACCGCCCGAAGGCCGGGGCGCCAAGTTCGTCCAGCGAAAAAAGGCCGCAAAAACGGGTGGGCTATAGCCTTGGGGGGTGGGGCTGGCCAAGTTCATCCACCGGACCCGGAATGGGACGAGACTTTGTGAGCGGCCTCCGTGTGCCAAAAATAGGCCGCGGACACAGCCGCGCCCAAAAATAACCGCCCGAAGGCCGGGGCGCCAAGTTCGTCCGGTGGAAAAAGGCCACAAAAACGGGTGGGCTATAGCCTTAGGGGGTGGGGCTGGCCAAGTTTGTCCGCCGGACTCGGAATGGGGCGAGACTTTGCGAGCAGCGTCTGTGTGACAAAAATAGGCCGCGGGCACAGCCGCACCCAAAAATAACGGCCCGAAGTCCAGGGCGCCATTTTCGTCCTGCGGAAAAAGGCCACAAAAACGGGTGGGCTATAGCCTTAGGGGGTGGGGTTGGCCAAAACTCGTCCGCCGGACTCGGAATGGAAAGAGACTTTGCGAGCGCCCTCCGTGTGCCAAAAATAGGCCGCGGGCTCTGCCTCGTCCAAAAATAACCGCCCGAAGGCCGGGGCGCCAAGTTCGTCCAGTACAAATACGCCACAAAAATGGGTGGGCTAGCCTTGGGGGGTGGGGCTCGCCAAGTTCGTCCGCCGGACTCGGAATGGGGCGAGACTTTACGAGCGGCCTCCGTGAGCAAAAAATAGGCCGTGGGCACAGCCACGCCCATAAATAACTACCCGAAGGCCGGGGCGCCTAGTTCGTCCGGCGGAAAAAGGCCATAAAAACGGGTGGGGTGTAGCCTTGGGGGGTGGGGCTTGCCAAGTTCGTCCGCCGGACTCGGAATGGAAAGAGACTTTGCGAGCGGCCTCCGTGTGCCAAAAATAGGACGTGGGCACAGCCGCGCCAAAAAAAAACCGCCCGAAGGCCGGGGTGCCAAGTTCGTCCAGCGGAAAATGGCCGCAAAAACCGGTGGGCTATAGCCTTGGGGGGTGGGGCTGGCCAAGTTCATCCGCCGGACCCGGAATGGGACGAGACTTTGTGAGCGGCCTCCGTGTGCCAAAAATAGGCCGCGGACACAGCCGCGCCCAAAAATCCCCGCCCGAAGGCCGGGGCGTCAAGTTCGTCCGGTGGAAAAAGGCCACAAAAACGGGTGGGCTATAGCCTTAGGGGGTGGGGCTGGCCAATTTCGTCCGCCGGACCCGAAATGGGACGAGACTTTGTGAGCAGCCTCCGTGTGCTAATTATAGGCATCAGACACAGCCGCGCAAAAAAATAACCGCCCGAAGGCCAGGGCGCCAAGTTCGTCCAGCGAAAAAAGGCCGCAAAAACGGGTGGGCTATAGCCTTGGGGGGTGGGGCTGGCCAAGTTCATCCGCCGGACCCGGAATGGGACGAGACTTTGTGAGCGGCCTCCGTGTGCCAAAAATAGGCCGCGGACACAGCCACGCCCAAAAATAACCGCCCGAAGACCGGGGCGCCAAGTTCGTCCGGTGGAAAAAGGCCACAAAAAAAGGGTGGGCTATAGCCTTAGGGGGTGGGGCTGGCCAATTTCGTCCGCCGGACCCGAAATGGGACGAGACTTTGTGAGCAGCCTCCGTGCACCAAAAATAGGCCGCGGGCACAGCCGTACCCAAAAATAACCGCCCGAAGGCCGGGGTGCCAAGTTCGTCCTGTGGAAAAAGGCCACAAAAATGGGTGGGCTATAGCCTTGGGGGGTGGGGCTTGCCAAGTTCGTCCGCCGGACTCAGAATGGGAGGAGACTTTGCGAGCAGCGTCTGTGTGGCAAAAATAGGCTGCGGTCACAGCCGCGCCCAAAAATAACCCCCCGAACGCCGGGGCGCCAAGTTCGTCCATTGGGAAAAGGCCACAAAAACGGGTGGGCTATAGCCTTGGGGGGTGGGGCTGGCCAAAACTCGTCCGCCGGACTCAGAATGGAAAGAGACTTTGCGAGAGGCCTCCGTGTGCCAAAAATAGGCCGTGGGCACAGCCGCGCCCAAAAATAACCGCCCGAAGGCCGGGGCGCCAAGTTCATCCAGCGGAAAAATGGCCAAAAAACGGGTGGGCTATAGCCTTGGGGGGAGGGGCTGGCCAACTTCGTCCGCCGGACTCGCAAAGGGGCGAGACTTTGTGAGCGTCCTCCGCGTGCCAAAAATAGGCTACGGGCACAGCCGTGCCCAAAAATAACCGCCCAAAGGCCGGGGCGCCAAGTTCGTCCAGCGGAAAAATGGCCAAAAAACGGGTGGGCTATAGCCTTGGGGGGAGGGGCTGGCAAACTTCGTCCGCCGGACTCGGAATGGGGCGAGGCTTTGTGAGTGGTCTCCGCGTGCCAAAAATAGGCCGCGGGCACAGCCGCGCCCAAAAATAACCCCCCGAAGGTCGGCGCGCCCAAACCCCCCAGTGGAAAAATGGCCAAAAAACGGGTGGGCTATAGCCTTGGGGGGAGGGGCTGGCCAACTTCGTCCGCCGGACTCGGAATGGGGCGAGACTTTGTGAGCAGCCTCCGCGTGCCAAAAATAGGCCGCGGACACAGCCGCGCCCAAAAATAACCCCCCGAAGGTCTGCGCGCCCAAGCCCCCCAGCGGAAAAATGGCCAAAAAACGGGTGGGCAATAGCCTTGGGGGGAGGGGCTGGCCAACTTCGTCCGCCGGACTCGGAATGGGGCTAGACTTTGCGAGCGGCCTCCGCGTGCACAATATAGGCCGCAGGCACAGCCGCGCCCAAAAATAACCAGCCGAAGGTCGGCGTGCCCACACCCCCCAGCGGAAAAATGGCCAAAAAACGGGTGGGCTATAGCCTTGGGGGGAGGGGCTGGCCGACTTCATCCACCGGACTCGGAATGGGGCGAGACTTTGCGAGCAGCCTCCGCGTGCGAAAAATAGGCCGCGGGCACAGCCGCGCCCAAAAATAATCCCCCGAAGGTCGGCGCGCACAAACCCCCCAGCGGAAAAATGGCCAAAAAACGGGTGGGCAATAGCCTTGGGGGGAGGGGCTGGCCAACTTCGTCCGCCGGTCTCTGAATGGGGCGAGACTTTGCGAGCGGCCTCCGCGTGCCAAAAATAGGCCGCGGGCACAGCCGCGCCCAAAAATAACCCCCCGAAGGCCGGGGCGCCAAGTTCGTCCAGCGGAAAAATGGCCAAAAAATGGGTGGGCTATAGCCTTGGGGGGAGGGGCTGGCCCACTTCGTCCGCCGGACTCGGAATGGGACGAGACTTTGCAAGCGGCCTCCGTGTGCCAAAAATAGGCCGCGGGCACTGCCGCGCCCAAAAATAACCCCCCGAAGGTCGGCGCGCCCAAACCCTCAGCGGAAAAATGGCCAAAAAATGGGTGGGCTACAGCCTTGGGGGGAGGGGCTGGCCCACTTCGTCCGCCGGACTCGGAATGGGGCGTGACCTTACGAGCGGCCTCCGCGTGCCAAAAATAAGCTACGGGCACAGCCGTACAAAAAAATAACCGCCCGAAGGCCGGGGCGCCAAGTTCGTCCAGCGGAAAATTGGCCAAAACACGGGTGGGCTATACCCTTGGGGGGAGGGGCTGGCCAACTTCGTCCGCCGGACTCGGAATGGGACGAGACTTTGCAAGCGGCCTCCGCGTGCCAAAAATAGGCCGCGGGCACAGCCGCGGCCAAAAATACCCGCCCGAAGGCCGGGGCGCCAAGTTCGTCCATCGGAAAAAGGCCACAAAAACGGGTGGGCTATAGCCTTGGGGGGTGGGCTATAGCCTTAGGGGGTGGGCCTGGCCAACTTCGTCCGCCGGACTCGGAATGGCGCGAGACTTTGCGAGGCGCCTCCGTGTGCCAAAAATAGGCCGCGAGCACAGCCGCGCAAAAAAATACCCGCCCGAAGGCCGGGGCGCCAAGTTCGTCCAACGGTAAAAGGCCACAAAAACGGGTGGGCTATAGCCTTGGGGTTGGGGCTGGCCCACTTCGTCCGCCGGACTCGGAATGGCGCGAGACTTTGCGAGGTGCCTCCGTGTGCCAAAAATAGGCCGCGGGCACAGCCGCGCAAAAAAATACCCGCCCGAAGGCCGGGGCGCCAAGTTCGTCCAGCGATAAAAGGCCACAAAAACGGGTGGGCTATAGCCTTGGGGGGTGGGGCTGGCCCACTTCGTCCGCCAGACTCGGAATGGCGCGAGACTTTGCGAGGCACCTCCGTGTGCCAAAAATAGGCCGCGGGCACAGCCGCGCAAAAAATTACCCGCCCGAAGGCCGGGGCACCAAGTTCGTCCAGCGGTAAAAGGCCACAAAAACGGGTGGGCTATAGCCTTGGGGGGTGGGGCTGGCCAACTTCGTCCGCCGGACTCGGAATGGCGCGAGACATTACGAAGCACCTCCGTGTGCCAAAAATAGGCTGCGGGCACAGCCACGCCCAAAAATACCTGCCCGAAGGCCAGGGCGCCAATCTCGTCCAGCGGAAAAAGGCCATAAAAACGGGTGGGCTACAGCCTTGGGGGGAGGGGCTGGCCCACTTCGTCCGCCGGACTCGGAATGGGGCGTGACCTTACGAGCGGCCTCCGCGTGCCAAAAATAGGCTGCGGGCACAGCCGTACAAAAAAATAACCGCCCGAAGGCCGGGGCGCCAAGTTCGTCCAGCGGAAAAATGGCCAAAACACGGGTGGGCTATACCCTTGGGGGGAGGGGCTGGCCTACTTCGTCCGCCGGACTCGGAATGGCGCGAGATTTTGCGAGGCGCCTCCGTGTGCCAAAAATAGGCCGCGGGCACAGCCGCGCCCAAAAATACCCGCCCGAAGGCCGGGCGCCAAGTTCGTCCAGCGGAAAAGGCCACAAAACGGGTGGGCTATAGCCTTGGGGGTGGGCTATAGCCTTAGGGGTGGGCCTGGCCAACTCGTCCGCCGGACTCGGAATGGCGCGAGACTTTGCGAGGCGCCTCCGTGCGCCAAAAACTAGGCCGCGAGCACAGCCGCGCAAAAATACCCGCCCGAAGGCCGGGCGCAAGTTCGTCCAACGGTAAAAGGCCACAAAACGGGTGGGCTATAGCCTTGGGGGTGGGGCTGGCCCGCTTCGTCCGCTCGGACTCGGAATGGCGCGAGACTTTGCGAGGTGCCTCCGTGTGCCAAAAATAGGCCGCGCACAGCCGCAAGAAAAATACCCGCCCGAAGGCCGGGCGCCAAGTTCGTCCAGCGATAAAAGGCCACAAAAACGGGTGGGCTATAGCCTTGGGGGTGGGCTGGCCCACTTCTGTCCGCCCGGACTCGGAATGGCGCGAGACTTTGCGAGGCGCCTCCGGTGCCAAAATTAGGCCACGGGCACAGCCGCGCAAAAATTAACCCCCCGTAGGGCGGGGCGCCAAGTTCGTCCAGCGGTAAAAGGCCACAAAAACGGGTGGGCTATAGCCTTGGGGGGTGGGGCTGGCCAACTTCGTCCGCCGGACTCGGAATGGCGCGACACTTTACGAAGCACCTCCGTGTACCAAAAATAGGCTGCGGGCACAGCCACGCCCAAAAATACCTGCCCGAAGGCCAGGGCGCCAATCTCGTCCAGCGGAAAAAGGCCATAAAAACGGGTGGGCTATAGCCTTGGGGGGTGGGGCTGGCCTACTTGGTCCGCCGGACTCGGAATGGCGCGAGACATTGTGAGGCGCCTCCGTGTGCCAAAAATAGGCCGCGGACACAGCCGCGCCCAAAAATACCCGCCCGAAGGCCGGGGCGCCAAGTTCGGCCATCGGTAAAAGGCCACAAAAACGGGTGGGCTATAGCCTTGGGGGGTGGGGCTGGCCAACATCGTCCACCGGACTCGGAATGGCGCGAGACTTTACGAAGTGCCTCCGTGTTCCAAAAATAAGCTGTGGGCACAGCCACGCCCAAAAATACCTGCCCGAAGGCCAGGGCGCCAATCTCGTCCAGCGGAAAAGGCCATAAAAACGGGTGGGCTATAGCCTTGGGGGGTGGGGCTGGCCTACTTCGTCCGCCGGACTCGGAATGGCGCGAGATTTTGCGAGGTGCCTCCGTGTGCCAAAAATAGGCCGCGGGCACAGCCGCGCCCAAAAATACCCGCCCGAAGGCCGGGGCGCCAAGTTCGTCCAGCGGAAAAAGGCCACAAAAACGGGTGGGCTATAGCCTTGGGGGGTGGGGCTGGCCAACTTCGTCCGCCGGACTCGGAATGGCGCGACACTTTACGAAGCACCTCCGTGTACCAAAAATAGGCTGCGGGCACAGCCACGCCCAAAAATACCTGCCCAAAGGCCAGGGCGCCAATCTCGTCCAGCGGAAAAAGGCCATAAAAACGGGTGGGCTATAGCCTTGGGGGGTGGGGCTGGCCTACTTGGTCCGCCGGACTCGGAATGGCGCGAGACATTGTGAGGCGCCTCCGTGTGCCAAAAATAGGCCGCGGACACAGCCGCGCCCAAAAATACCCGCCCGAAGGCCGGGGCGCCAAGTTCGGCCATCGGTAAAAGGCCACAAAAACGGGTGGGCTATAGCCTTGGGGGGTGGGGCTGGCCAACTTCGTCCGCCGGACTCCGAATGGCGCGAGACATTACGAAGCACCTCCGTGTGCCAAAAATAGGCTGCGGGCACAGCCACGCCCAAAAATACCTCCCCGAAGGCCAGGGCGCCAATCTCGTCCAGCGGAAAAAGGCCATAAAAACGGGTGGGCTACAGCCTTGGGGGGAGGGGCTGGCCCACTTCGTCCGCCGGACTCGGAATGGGGCGTGACCTTACGAGCGGCCTCCGCGTGCCAAAAATAGGCTGCGGGCACAGCCGTACAAAAAAATAACCGCCCGAAGGCCGGGGCGCCAAGTTCGTCCAGCGGAAAAATGGCCAAAACACGGGTGGGCTATACCCTTGGGGGGAGGGGCTGGCCTACTTCGTCCGCCGGACTCGGAATGGCGCGAGATTTTGCGAGGCGCCTCCGTGTGCCAAAAATAGGCCGCGGGCACAGCCGCGCCCAAAAATACCCGCCCGAAGGCCGGGGCGCCAAGTTCGTCCAGCGGAAAAAGGCCACAAAAACGGGTGGGCTATAGCCTTGGGGGGTGGGCTATAGCCTTAGGGGGTGGGCCTGGCCAACTTCGTCCGCCGGACTCGGAATGGCGCGAGACTTTGCGAGGCGCCTCCGTGCGCCAAAAATAGGCCGCGAGCACAGCCGCGCAAAAAAATACCCGCCCGAAGGCCGGAGCGCCAAGTTCGTCCAGTGGAAAAAGGCCACAAAAACGGTTGGGCTATAGCCTTGGGTGGTGGGGCTGGCCCACTTCGTCCGCCGGACTCTGAATGGCGTGATACTTTGCGAGGCGCCTCCGTGTGCCGAAAATAGGACGCGGGCAGAGCCGTCCCCAAAAATACCCGCCCGAAGGCCAGGGCGCTAAGTTCGTCCAGCGATAAAAGGCCACAAAAACGGGTGGGCTATAGCCTTGGGGGGTGGGGCTGGCCCACTTCGTCCGCCGGACTAGGAATGGCGCGAGACTTTGCGAGGCGCCTCCGTGTGCCAAAAATAGGCCGCGGGCACACAGCAGCAAAAATTACCCGCCCGAAGGCCGGGCGCCAAGTCTGTCCCAGCGGTAAAAGGCCACAAAACGGGTGGGCTATAGCCTTGGGGGTGGGGGCTGGCCAACCAAATCCGCTCGGACTCGGAATGGCGCGACACTTTACGAAGCACCTCCGTGTACCAAAAATAGGCTGCGGGCACAGCCACGCCCAAAAATACCTGCCCGAAGGCCAGGGCGCCAATCTCGTCCAGCGGAAAAAGGCCATAAAAACGGGTGGGCTATAGCCTTGGGGGGTGGGGCTGGCCTACTTGGTCCGCCGGACTCGGAATGGCGCGAGACATTCTGAGGCGCCTCCGTGTGCCAAAAATAGGCCGCGGACACAGCCGCGCCCAAAAATACCCGCCCGATGGCCGGGGCACCAAGTTCGTCCAGCGGAAAAAGGCCCAAAAACGGGTGGGCTATAGCCTTGGGGGGTGGGGCTGGCCGCCTTCGTCCGCCGGACTCGGAATGGCGCGAGAATTTGCGAGGCGCCTCCGCGTGCCAAAAATAGGCCGCGGACACAGCCGCGCCCAAAAATACCTGCCCGAAGGCCGGGGCGCCAAGTTCGGCCATCGGTAAAAGGCCACAAAAACGGGTGGGCTATAGCCTTGGGGGGTGGGGCTGGCCAACATCGTCCACCGGACTCGGAATGGCGCGAGACTTTACGAAGTGCCTCCGTGTTCCAAAAATAAGCTGTGGGCACAGCCACGCCCAAAAATACCTGCCCGAAGGCCAGGGCGCCAATCTCGTCCAGCGGAAAAGGCCATAAAAACGGGTGGGCTATAGCCTTGGGGGTGGGGCTGGCCTACTTCCGCACTTGGACTCGGAATGGCGCGAGATTTTGCGAGGTGCCTCCGTGTGCCAAAAAATAGGCCATGAGGCACAGCCGCGCCCAAAAATACCCGCCCGAAGGCCGGGGCGCCAAGTTCGTCCAGCGGAAAAAGGCCACAAAAACGGGTGGGCTATAGCCTTGGGGGGTGGGCTATAGCCTTAGGGGGTGGGCCTGGCCAACTTCGTCCGCCGGACTCGGAATGGCGCGAGACTTTGCGAGGCGCCTCCGTGTGCCAAAAATAGGCCGCGAGCACAGCCGCGCAAAAAAATACCCGCCCGAAGGCCGGGGCGCCAAGTTCGTCCAACGGTAAAAGGCCACAAAAACGGGTGGGCTATAGCCTTGGGGGGTGGGGCTGGCCCACTTCGTCCGCCGGACTCGGAATGGCGCGAGACTTTGCGAGGTGCCTCCGTGTGCCAAAAATAGGCCGCGGGCACAGCCGCGCAAAAAAATACCCGCCCGAAGGCCGGGGCGCCAAGTTCGTCCAGCGATAAAAGGCCACAAAAACGGGTGGGCTATAGCCTTGGGGGGTGGGGCTGGCCCACTTCGTCCGCCGGACTCGGAATGGCGCGAGACTTTGCGAGGCGCCTCCGTGTGCCAAAAATAGGCCGCGGGCACAGCCGCGCAAAAAATTACCCGCCCGAAGGCCGGGGCGCCAAGTTCGTCCAGCGGTAAAAGGCCACAAAAACGGGTGGGCTATAGCCTTGGGGGGTGGGGCTGGCCAACTTCGTCCGCCGGACTCGGAATGGCGCGAGACTTTACGAAGCACCTCCGTGTGCCAAAAATAGGCTGCGGGCACAGCCACGCCCAAAAATACCTGCCCGAAGGCCAGGGCGCCAATCTCGTCCAGCGGAAAAAGGCCATAAAAACGGGTGGGCTATAGCCTTGGGGGGTGGGGCTGGCCTACTTGGTCCGCCGGACTCGGAATGGCGCGAGACTTTGTGAGGCGCCTCCGTGTGCCAAAAATAGGCCGCGGACACAGCCGCGCCCAAAAATACCCGCCCGATGGCCGGGGCACCAAGTTCGTCCAGCGGAAAAAGGCCCAAAAACGGGTGGGCTATAGCCTTGGGGGGTGGGGCTGGCCGACTTCGTCCGCCGGACTCGGAATGGCGCGAGAATTTGCGAGGCGCCTCCGCGTGCCAAAAATAGGCCGCGGACACAGCCGCGCCCAAAAATACCCACCCGAAGGCCAGGGCGCCAAGTTCGGCCATCGGTAAAAGGCCACAAAAACGGGTGGGCTATAGCCTTGGGGGGTGGGGCTGGCCAACTTCGTCCACCGGACTCGGAATGGCGCGAGACTTTACGAAGCGCCTCCGTGTTCCAAAAATAAGCTGTGGGCACAGCCACGCCCAAAAATACCTGCCCGAAGGCCAAGGCGCCAATGTCGTCCAGCGGAAAAAGGCCATAAAAACGGGTGGGCTATAGCCTTGGGGGGTGGGGCTGGCCTACTTCGTCCGCCGGACTCGGAATGGTGCGAGACTTTGCGAGGCGCCTCCGTGTGCCAAAAATAGGCCGCGAGCACAGCCGCGCAAAAAAATACCCGCCCGAAGGCCGGGGCGCCAAGTTCGTCCAACGGTAAAAGGCCACAAAAACGGGTGGGCTATAGCCTTGGGGGTGGGGCTGGCCAACTTCGTCCGTCGGACTCGGAATGGCACGAGACGTTACGAAGCACCTCCGTGTGCCAAAAATAGGCTGCGGGCACAGCCACGCCCAAAAATACCTGCCCGAAGGCCAGGGCGCCAATCTCGTCCAGCGGAAAAAGGCCATAAAAACGGGTGGGCTATAGCCTTGGGGGGTGGGGCTGGCCCACTTCGTCCGCCGGACTCGGAATGGCGCGAGACTTTGCGAGGCGCCTCCGTGTGCCAAAAATAGGCCGCGGGCACAGCCGCGCAAAAAATTACCCGCCCGAAGGCCGGGGCGCCAAGTTCGTCCAGCGGTAAAAGGCCACAAAAACGGGTGGGCTATAGCCTTGGGGGGTGGGGCTGGCCAACTTCGTCCGCCGGACTCGGAATGGCGCGAGACTTTACGAAGCACCTCCGTGTGCCAAAAATAGGCTGCGGGCACAGCCACGCCCAAAAATACCTGCCCGAAGGCCAGGGCGCCAATCTCGTCCAGCGGAAAAAGGCCATAAAAACGGGTGGGCTATAGCCTTGGGGGGTGGGGCTGGCCTACTTGGTCCGCCGGACTCGGAATGGCGCGAGACTTTGTGAGGCGCCTCCGTGTGCCAAAAATAGGCCGCGGACACAGCCGCGCCCAAAAATACCCGCCCGATGGCCGGGGCACCAAGTTCGTCCAGCGGAAAAAGGCCCAAAGGGTGGGCTATAGCCTTGGGGGTGGGGCTGGCCTACTTCATCTCGCCGGACTCGGAATAGCGCGAGATTTTGCGGCGCCTCCGTGTGCCAAAAATAGGTCAGCGGGCTCAGCCGCGCCCAAAAATACCCGCCCGATGGCCGGGGCGCCAAGTTCGTCCAGCGGAAAAAGGCCACAAAAACGGGTGGGCTATAGCCTTGGGGGGTGGGCTATAGCCTTAGGGGGTGGGCCTGGCCAACTTCGTCTGCCGGACTCGGAATGGCGCGAGACTTTGCGAGGCGCCTCCGTGTGCCAAAAATAGGCCGCGGGCACAGCCGCGCAAAAAAATACCCGCCCGACGGCCGGGGCGCCAAGTTCGTCCAGCGGAAAAAGGCCACAAAAACGGGTGGGCTATAGCCTTGGGGGGTGGGGCTGGTCAACTTCGTCCGCCGGACTCGGAATGGCGCGAGACTTTGCGAGGCACCTCTGTGTGCCAAAAATAGGCTGTGGACACGGCCGCGAAAAAAATACCCGCCCGAAGGCCGGGGCGCCAAGTTCGTCCAGCGGAAGAAGGCCACAAAAACGGGTGGGCTATAGCCATGGGGGGTGGGGCTGGCCAACTTCGTCCGCCGGACTCGGAAATGCGCGAGACTTTGCGAGGTGCCTCCGTGTGCCAAAAATAGGCTGCGGGCACAGCCACGCCCAAAAATACACGCCCGAAAGCCGGGGCGCCAAGTTCGTCCAGCGGAAAAAGGCCACAAAAACGGGTGGGCTACAGCCTTGGGGGGTGGGGCTGGCCCACTTCGTCCGCCGGAGTCGGGGTGGCGCGAGACTTTGCGAGGCGCCTCCGTGTGCCAAAAATAGGCCACAGGGCACTGCCGCGCAAAAAATTACCCGACCTAAGGCCGGGCGCCAAGTTCGTCCAGCGGTAAAAGGCCACAAAAACGGTGGGCTATAGCCTTGGGGGGTTGGCTGGCCAACTTCGTCCGCCGGACTCGGAATGGCGCGAGACTTTACGAAGCACCTCCGTGTGCCAAAAATAGGCTGCGGGCACAGCCACGCCCAAAAATACCTGCCCGAAGGCCAGGGCGCCAATCTCGTCCAGCGGAAAAAGGTCATAAAAACGGGTGGGCTATAGCCTTGGGGGGTGGGGCTGGCCTACTTGGTCCGCCGGACTCGGAATGGCGCGAGACTTTGTGAGGCGCCTCCGTGTGCCAAAAATAAGCCGCGGACACAGCCGCGCCCAAAAATACCCGCCCGATGGCCGGGGCACCAAGTTCGTCCAGCGGAAAAAGGCCCAAAAACGGGTGGGCTATAGCCTTGGGGGGTGGGGCTGGCCTACTTCGTCCGCCGGACTCGGAATGGCGCGAGATTTTGCGAGGCGCCTCCGTGTGCCAAAAATAGGCCGCGGGCACAGCCGCGCCCAAAAATACCCGCCCGAAGGCCGGGGCGCCAAGTTCGTCCAGCGGAAAAAGGCCACAAACACGGGTGGGCTATAGCCTTGGGGGTGGGCTATAGCCTTAGGGGTGGGCTCTGCCAACAAATCCGCCGGACTCGGAATGGCGCGAGACTTTGCGAGGCACCTCCGTGTGCCAAAAATAGGCCGCGAGCACAGCCGCGCAAAAAAATACCCGCCCGAAGGCCGGGGCGCCAAGTTCGTCCAACGGTAAAAGGCCACAAAAACGGGTGGGCTATAGCCTTGGGGGGTGGGGCTGGCCCACTTCGTCCGCCGGACTCGGAATGGCGCGAGACTTTGCGAGGCGCCTCCGTGTGCCAAAAATAGGCCGCGGGCACAGCCGCGCAAAAAAATACCCGCCCGAAGGCCGGGGCGCCAAGTTCGTCCAACGGTAAAAGGCCACAAAAACGGGTGGGCTATAGCCTTGGGGGGTGGCGCTGGCCCACTTCGTCCGCCGGACTCGGAATGGCGCGAGACTTTGCGAGGTGCCTCCGTGTGCCAAAAATAGGCCGCGGGCACAGCCGCGTAAAAAAATACCCACCCGAAGGCCGGGGCGCCAAGTTCGTCCAGCGATAAAAGGCCAAAAAAACGGGTGGGCTATAGCCCTGGGGGGTGGGGCTGGCCAACTTCGTCAGCCGGACTCGGAATGGCGCGAGACTTTACGAAGCACCTCTGTGTGCCAAATATAGGCTGCGGGCACAGCCACGCCCAAAAATACCTGCCCGAAGGCCAGGGCGCCAAACTCGTCCAGCGGAAAAAGGCCATAAAAACGGGTGGGCTATAGCCTTGGGGGGTGGGGCTGGCCTACGTGGTCCGCCGGACTCGGAATAGCGCGAGGCTTTGTGAGGCGCCTCCGTGTGCCAAAAATAGGCCGCGGATACAGCCGCGCCCAAAAATACCCGCCCGATGGCCGGGGCACCAAGTTCGTCCAGCGGAAAAAGGGCACAAAAACGGGTGGGCTATAGCCTTGGGGGTTGGGGCTGGCCAACTTCCTCCGCCGGACTCGGAATGGCGTGAGACTTTGCGAGGCGCCTCCATATGCCAAAAATAGGCCGCGGGCACAGCCGCGCCCAAAAATACCCCCACGAAGGCCGGGGCGCCAAGTTCGTCCAGCGGAAAAAGGCCACAAAAACGGGTGGGCTATAGCCTTGGGGGGTCGGGCTGGCCCACTTCGTCCGCCAGACTCGGAATGGCGTGAGACTTTGCGAGGCGCCTCCGTGTGCCAAGAATAGGCCGCGGGCACAGCCGCGCCGAAAAATACCCACCCGAAGGCCGGGGCGCCAAGTTCGTCCAGCGGTAAAAGGCCACAAAAACGGGTTGCCTATAGCCTTGGGGGGTGGGGCTGGCCAACTTCGTCCGCCGGACTCGGAATGGAGAGAGTTTACGAAGCGCCTCTGAGTGCCAAAAATAGGCCAAAAATACCTGCCCGAAGGCCGGGGCGCCAATCTCGTCCAGCGGAAACAGGCCATAAAAACGGGTGGGCTATAGCCTTGGGGGGTGGGGCTGGCCCACTTTGTCCGCCGGCCTCGGAATGGCGCGAGACTTTGTGGGGCGCCTCCGTGTGCCAAAAATAGGCCGCGGGCATAGCCGCGCCCAAAAATACCCTCCCGATGGCCGGGGCACCAAGTTCGTCCAGCGGAAAAAGGCCACAAAAACGGGTGGGCTATAGCCATTGGGGGTGGGGCTGGCCAACTTCGTCCGCCGGACTCGGAATGGCGCGAGACCTTGCGAGGCCGCTCCGTGTGCCAAAAATAGGCCGCTGGCACAGCCGCGCCCAAAAATACCCGCCCGAAGGTCGGGGTGCCAAGTTCGTCCCGCGGAAAAAGGCCACAAAAACGGGTGGGCTATAGCCTTGGGGGGTGGGGCTGGCCAACTTCGTCCGCCGGACTCGGAATGGCGCGAGACTTTGTGAGGCACCTCCGTGTGCCAAAAATAGGTCGCGGGCACAGCCGCCCCCAAAAATACCCACCCGAAGGCCGGCGCACCAAGTTCGTCCCGCGAAAAAAGGCCACAAAAACGGCTGGGCTATAGCCTTGGGGGGTGGGGCTGGCCAACTTCGTCCGCCGGACTCGGAATGGCGTGAGACTTTACGAGGCGCCTCCGTGTGCCAAAAATAGGCCGCGGGCACAACCGCGCAAAAAAATTCCCGCCCGAACGCCGGGGCACCAAGTTCGTCCAGCGGAAAAAGGCCACAAAAACGGGTTGGCTATAGCCATTGGGGGTGGGGCTGGCCAACTTCGTCCGCCGGACTCGGAATGGCGCGAGACCTTGCGAGGCCCCTCCGTGTGCCAAAAATAGGCTGCTGGCACAGCCGCGCCCAAAAATACCCGCCCGAAGGTCGGGGTGCCAAGTTCGTCCCGCGGAAAAAGGCCACAAAAACGGGTGGGCTATAGCCTTGGGGGGTGGGGCTGGCCAACTTCGTCCGCCGGACTCGGAATGGTGCGAGACTCTGTGAGGCACCTCCGTGTGCCAAAAATAGGTCGCGGGCACAGCCGCGCCGAAAAATACATGCCCGAAGGCCAGGGCGCCAATCTCGTCCAGCGGAAAAAGGCCATAAAAACGGGTGGGCTATAGCCTTGGGGGGTGGGGCTGGCCAACTTCGTCCGCCGGACTCGGAATGGTGCGAGACTTTGCGAGGCACCTCCGTGTGCCAAAAATAGGCCGCGGTCACAACCGCGCCCAAAAATAATCGCCCGAACGCCGGGGCGCCAAGTTCGTCGAGCGGAAAAAGGCCACAAAAACGGGTGGGCTATAGCCTTGGGGGGTGGGGCTGTCCAACTTCGTCTGCCGGACTCGGAATGGCGCGAGACTTTGCGAGGTGCCTCCGTGTGCCAAAAATAGGCCGCGGGCACAGCCGCGCCCAAAAATACCCGCCCGAAGGCCGGGGCGCCAAGTTTGTCCAGCGGAAAAAGGCCACAAAAACGGGTGGGCTATAGCCTTGGGGGGTGGGGCTGGCCAACTTTGTCCGCCGAAATTGGAATGGCGCGAGACTCTGCGAGGCGCCTCCGTGTGCCAAAAATAGGCCGCGGGCACAGCCACACCCAAAAATACCCGCCCGAAGGCCGGGCCGCCAAGTTCGTCCAGCGGAAAAAGGCCACAAAAATGGGTGGGCTATAGCATTGGGGGGTGTGGCTGGCCGACTTCGTCCGCCAGACTCGGAATGGCGCGAGACTTTGCGAGGCACATCCGTGTGCCAAAAATAGGCCGCGGACATAGCCGCGCCCAAAAATACCCGCCCGAAGGCCGGGGCGCCAAGTTCGTCCAGCGGAAAAATGACAGAAAAACGGGTGGGCTATAGCCTTGGGGGGTGGGGCTGGCCCACTTCATCCGCCGGACCCGGAATGGCGCGAGACTTTCCGAGGGGCCTCCGTGTGCCTAAAATAGGCCGCGGGCACAGCCGCGCCCAAAAATACCCGCCCGATGGCCGGGGCACCAAGTTCGTCCAGCGGAAAAAGGCCCAAAAACGGGTGGGCTATAGCATTGGGGGGTGGGGATGTCCAACTTCGTCCGCCGGACTCGGAATTGCGCGAGACTTTACGAAGCGCCTCCGTGTGCCAAAAATAGGCTGCGGGCACAGCCGCGCCGAAAAATACCTGCCCGAAGGCCGGGGCGCCAATCTCGTCCAGCGGAAAAAGGCCATAAAAACGGGTGGGCTATAGCCTTGGGAGGTGGGGCTGGCCTACATCTCCGCCGGACTCGGAATGGCGCGAGACTTTGCGAGGCGCCTCCGTATGCCAAAAATAGGCCGCGGGCACAGCCGTGCCCAAAAATACCCGCCCGATGGCCGGGGCACCAAGTTCGTCCAACGGAAAAAGGCCACAAAAACGGGTGGGCTATAGCCTTGGGGGGTGGGGCTGGCCCACTTCGTCCGCCGGACTCGGAATGGCACGAGAGTTTACGAAGCGCCTCCGAGTGCCAAAAATAGGCCAAAAATACCTGCCCGAAGGCCGGGGCGCCAATCTCGTCCAGCGGAAACAGGCCATAAAAACGGGTGGGCTATAGCCTTGGGGGGTGGGGCTGGCCCACTTTGTCCGCCGGCCTCGGAATGGCGCGAGACTTTGTGGGGCGCCTCCATGTGCCAAAAATAGGCCGCGGGCATAGCCGCACCCAAAAATACCCTCCCGATGGCCGGGGCACCAAGTTCGTCCAGCGGAAAAAGGCCACAAAAACGGGTGGGCTATAGCCTTGGGGGGTGGGGCTGTCCAACTTCGTCTGCCGGACTCGGAATGGCGCGAGACTTTGCGAGGTGCCTCCGTGTGCCAAAAATAGGCCGCGGGCACAGCCGCGCCCAAAAATACCCGCCCGAAGGCCGGGGCGCCAAGTTTGTCCAGCGGAAAAAGGCCACAAAAACGGGTGGGCTATAGCCTTGGGGGGTGGGGCTGGCCAACTTTGTCCGCCGAAATTGGAATGGCGCGAGACTCTGTGAGGCGCCTCCGTGTGCCAAAAATAGGCCGCGGGCACAGCCACACCCAAAAATACCCGCCCGAAGGCCGGGGCGCCAAGTTCGTCCAGCGGAAAAAGGCCACAAAAATGGGTGGGCTATAGCATTGGGGGGTGTGGCTGGCTGACTTCGTCCGCCAGACTCGGAATGGCGCGAGACTTTGCGAGGCACATCCGTGTGCCAAAAATAGGCCGCGGACATAGCCGCGCCCAAAAATACCCGCCCGAAGGCCGGGGCGCCAAGTTCGTCCAGCGGAAAAATGACAGAAAAACGGGTGGGCTATAGCCTTGGGGGGTGGGGCTGGCCCACTTCGTCCGCCGGACTCGGAATGGCGCGAGACTTTCCGAGGGGCCTCCGTGTGCCTAAAATAGGCCGCGGGCACAGCCGCGCCCAAAAATACCCGCCCGATGGCCGGGGCACCAAGTTCGTCCAGCGGAAAAAGGCCCAAAAACAGGTGGGCTATAGCATTGGGGGGTGGGGATGTCCAACTTCGTCCGCCGGACTCGGAATTGCGCGAGACTTTACGAAGCGCCTCCGTGTGCCAAAAATAGGCTGCGGGCACAGCCGCGCCGAAAAATACCTGCCCGAAGGCCGGGGCGCCAATCTCGTCCAGCGGAAAAAGGCCATAAAAACGGGTGGGCTATAGCCTTGGGGGGTGGGGCTGGCCTACATCTCCGCCGGACTCGGAATGGCGCGAGACTTTGCGAGGCGCCTCCGTATGCCAAAAATAGGCCGCGGGCACAGCCGTGCCCAAAAATACCCGCCCGATGGCCGGGGCACCAAGTTCGTCCAACGGAAAAAGGCCACAAAAACGGGTGGGCTATAGCCTTGGGGGGTGGGGCTGGCCCACTTCGTCCGCCGGATTCGGAATGGCACGAGAGTTTACGAAGCGCCTCCGAGTGCCAAAAATAGGCCAAAAATACCTGCCCGAAGGCCGGGGCGCCAATCTCGTCCAGCGGAAACAGGCCATAAAAACGGGTGGGCTATAGCCTTGGGGGGTGGGGCTGGCCCACTTTGTCCGCCGGCCTCGGAATGGCGCGAGACTTTGTGGGGCACCTCCGTGTGCCAAAAATAGGCCGCGGGCATATCCGCACCCAAAAATACCCTCCCGATGGCCGGGGCACCAAGTTCGTCCAGCGGAAAAAGGCCACAAAAACGGGTGGGCTATAGCCATTGGGGGTGGGGCTGGCCAACTTCGTCCGCCGGACTCGGAATGGCGCGAGACCTTGCGAGGCCCCTCCGTGTGCCAAAAATAGGCTGCTGGCACAGCCGCGCCCAAAAATACCCGCCCGAAGGTCGGGGTGCCAAGTTCGTCCCGCGGAAAAAGGCCACAAAAACGGGTTGGCTATAGCCTTGGGGGGTGGGGCTGGCCAACTTCGTCCGCCGGACTCGGAATGGTGCGAGACTTTGTGAGGCACCTCCGTGTGCCAAAAATAGGTCGCGGGCACAGCCGCGCCAAAAAATACATGCCCGAAGGCCAGGGCGCCAATCTCGTCCAGCGGAAAAAGGCCATAAAAACGGGTGGGCTATAGCCTTGGGGGGTGGGGCTGGCCAACTTCGTCCGCCGGACTCGGAATGGTGCGAGACTTTGCGAGGCACCTCCGTGTGCCAAAAATAGGCCGCGGTCACAACCGCGCCCAAAAATACCCGCCCGAACGCCGGGGCGCCAAGTTCGTCGAGCGGAAAAAGGCCACAAAAACGGGTGGGCTATAGCCTTGGGGGGTGGGGCTGGCCAACTTCGTCCGTCGGACTCGGAATGGTGTGAGACTATGCGAGGCACCACCGTGTGCCAAAAATAGGACGCGGGCACAGCCGCGCCCAAAAATACCGGCCCGAAGGCCGTGGCGCCAAGTTCGTCCCGCGGAAAAACCCCACAAAAACGGGTGGGCTATAGCCTTGGGGGGTGGGGCTGGCCAACTTCGTCCGTCGGACTCGGAATGGTGTGAGACTATGCGAGGCACCACCGTGTGCCAAAAATAGGACGCGGGCAAAGCCGCGCCCAAAAATACTGGCCCGAAGGCCGGGGCGCCAAGTTCGTCCAGCGGAAAAAGGCCACAAAAACGGGTGGGCTATAGCTTTGGTGGAAGGGGCTGGCCAACTTAGTCCGCCGGACTCGGAATGGGGCGATACTTTGCGAGGCGCGTCCATGTGCCAAAAATAGGCCGCGGACGCAGCCGCGTCCAAAAATACCCGCCCGAAGGTCGGCACGCCCAAACCCCCCAGCGGAAAAATGGCGAAAAAACGGGTGGGCTATAGCCTTGGGGGGAGGGGCTGGCCAACTTGGTCCGCCGGACTCGGAATGGGGTGAGACTTTGCGAGCGGCCTCCGCGTGCCAAAAATAGGCCGCGGGAAAAGCCGCTACCAAAAATAACCCCCCGAAGGTCGGCGCGCCCAAAAACCCCAGCGGAAAAATGGCCAAAAAACGGGTGGGCTATAGCCTTGGGGGGTGGGGTTGGCCAACTTCGTTCGCCGGACTCGGAATGGCGCGAGACTTTGCTAGGCACCTCCGTGTGCCAAAAATAGGCCGCAGGCACAGCCGCACCCAAAAATACCCGCCTGAAGGCCGGGGCGCCAAGTTCGTCCAGTGGAAAAAGGCCACAAAAACGGGTGGGCTATAGCCTTGGGGGGTGGGGCTGGCCAACTTCGTCCGCCGGACTCGGAATGGCGCGAGACTTTGCGAGGCGCCTCCGTGTGCGAAAAATAGGCCGCGGGCACAGCCGCTCCCATAAATATCCCGCCCGAAGGCCGGGGCGCCAAGTTCGTCCAGCGGAAAAAGGCCACAAAAACGGGTGGGCTATAGCCTTGGGCGGTGGGGCTGGCCAACTTCGTCCGCCGGACTCGGAATGGCGCGGGACTTTACGAGGGCCCTCCGTGTACAAAAAATAAGCCGCGGACACAGCCGCGCCGAAAAATAACCGCCCGAAGGCCGGGGCGCCATGTTCATCCAGCGGAAAAAGGCCACAAAAATGGGTGGGCTATAGCCTTGGGGGGTGGGGCTGGCCAACTTGGTCCGCCGGACTCGGAATGGCGCGAGACTTTGCGAGGCGCCTCCGTGTGCGAAAAATAGGCCGCGGGCACAGCCGTTCCCATAAATATCCCGCCCGAAGGCCGGGGCGCCAAGTTCGTCCAGCGGAAAAAGGCCACAAAAACGGGTGGGATATAGCCTTGGGCGGTGGGGCTGGCCAACTTCGTCCGCCGGGCTCGGAATGGCGCGAGACTTTACGAAGCGCCTCCGTGTGCCAAAAATAGGCAGCGGACACAGCCGCGCCCAAAAATACCCGCCCGATGGCCGGGGCACCAAGTTCGTCCAGCGGAAAAAGGCCACAAAAACGGGTGGGCTATAGCCTTGGGGGGTGGGGCTGCCCAACTTCGTCCGCCGGACTCGGAATGGCGCGAGACTTTGCGAGGCGCCTCCGTGTGCCCAAAATAGGCAGCGGGCACAGCCGCGCCCAAAAATACCTGCCCGAAGGCCGGGGCGCGAAGTTCGTCCAGTGGAAAAAGGCCACAAAAACGGGTGGGCTATAGCCTTGGGGGTTGGGGCTGGCCAACTTCGTCCGCCGGACTCGGAATCGTGCGAGACTTTGCGAGGCACCTCCGTGTGCCAAAAATAGGCCGCGGGCACAGCCGCGCCCAAAAATACCCGCCAGAAGGCCAGGGTGCCAAGTTAGTCCAGCTGTAAAAGGCCACAAAAACTTGTGGGCTATAGCCTTGGGGGGTGGGGCTGGCCAACTTCGTCCGCCGGACTCGGAATGGCGCGAGACTTTACGAAGCGCCTCCGTGTGCCAAAAATAGGCCGTGGGCACAGCCGCGCCCAAAACTACCTGCCCGAAGGACGGGGCGCCAATCTCGTCCAGCGGAAAAAGGCCATAAAAACGGGTGGGCTATAGCCTTGGGGGGTGGGGCTGGCCTACTTCGTCCGCCGGACTCGGAATGGCGCGAGACTTTGCGAGTCGACTCCGTGTGCCAAAAATAGGCAGCAGGCACAGCCGCGCCCAAAAATACCCGCCCGATCGCCGGGGCACCAAGTTCGTCCAGCGGAAAAAGGCCACAAAATCGGGTGGGCTATAGCCTTGGGGGGTGGGGCTGGCCTACTTCGTCCGCCGGACTCGGAATGGCGCGAGACTTTGCGAGATGCCTCCGTGTGCCAAAAATACACCGCGGGCACAGCCGCCCCCAAAAATAACCGCCCGAAGGCCGGGGCGCCCAGTTCGTCCAGCGGAAAAAGGCGACAAAAACGGGTGGGCTATAGGCTTGGGGGGTGGGGCTGCCCAACTTCGTCCGCCGGACTCGGAATGGTGCGAGACTTTGCGAGGCACCTCCGTGTGCAAAAGATACAACGGGGGCACAGCCGCCCCCAAAAATACCCGCCCGATGGCCGGGGCGCAAAGTTCGTCCAGCGGAAAAGGCGACAAAAACGGGTGGGCTATAGCCTTGGGGGGTGGGGCTGGCCAACTTCGTCCGCCGGACTCGGAATGGCGCGAGACTTTGCGAGGTGCCTCCGTGTGCCAAAAATAGGACGAGGGCACAGCCGCGCCCAAAAATACCCTCCCGAAGGCCGGGGCGCCAAGTTCGTCCAGTGGAAAAAGGCCACAAAAACGGGTGGGCTATAGCGTTGGGGGGTGTGGCTGGCCAACTTCGTCCGCCGGAGTCGGAATAGCACGAGACGTGCCGAGACGTCTCCGTGGGGCAAAAATAGGCCGCGGGCACAGCCGCGCCCAAAAATACCCGCCCGACGGCCGGGGCGCCAAGTTCGTCCAGCGGAAAGAGGCCACAAAAACGGGTGGGCTATAGCATTGGGGGGTGTGGCTGGCCAACTTCGTCCGCCGGACTCGGAATGGCGCGAGACTTTGTGAGGTGACTCCGTGTGCGAAAAATAGGCTGCGGGCACAGCCGCGCCCAAAAATGCCCGCCCGAAGGCCGGGGCGCCAAGTTCGTCCAGCGGAAAAAGGCCACAAAAATGGGTGGGCTATAGCCTTGGGGGGTGGGGCTGCCCAACTTCGTCCGCCGGACTCGGAATGGCGCGAGACTTTGCGAGGCGCCTCCGTGTGCAAAAAATAGGCAGCGGACACAGCCGCGCCCAAAAATACCCGCCCGATGGCCGGGGCACCAAGTTCGTCCAGCGGAAAAAGGCCACAAAAACGGGTGGGCTATAGCCTTGGGGGGTGGGGCTGCCCAACTTCGTCCGCCGGACTCGGAATGGCGCGAGACTTTGCGAGGCACCTCCGTGTGCAAAAGATACAACGGGGGCACAGCCGCCCCCAAAAATACCCGCCCGATGGCCGGGGCGCAAAGTTCGTCCAGCGGAAAAGGCGACAAAAACGGGTGGGCTATAGCCTTGGGGGGTGGGGCTGGCCAACTTCGTCCGCCGGACTCGGAATGGCGCGAGACTTTGCGAGGTGCCTCCGTGTGCCAAAAATAGGACGAGGGCACAGCCGCGCCCAAAAATACCCTCCCGAAGGCCGGGGCGCCAAGTTCGTCCAGCGGAAAAAGGCCACAAAAACGGGTGGGCTATAGCGTTGGGGGGTGTGGCTGGCCAACTTCGTCCGCCGGAGTCGGAATAGCACGAGACGTGCCGAGACGTCTCCGTGGGGTAAAAATAGGCCGCGGGCACAGCCGCGCCCAAAAATACCCGCCCGACGGCCGGGGCGCCAAGTTCGTCCAGCGGAAAGAGGCCACAAAAACGGGTGGGCTATAGCATTGGGGGGTGTGGCTGGCCAACTTCGTCCGCCGGACTCGGAATGGCGCGAGACTTTGTGAGGTGACTCCGTGTGCGAAAAATAGGCTGCGGGCACAGCCGCGCCCAAAAATGCCCGCCCGAAGGCCGGGGCGCCAAGTTCGTCCAGCGGAAAAAGGCCACAAAAATGGGTGGGCTATAGCCTTGGGGGGTGGGGCTGCCCAACTTCGTCCGCCGGACTCGGAATGGCGCGAGACTTTGCGAGGCGCCTCCGTGTGCCAAAAATAGGCAGCGGACACAGCCGCGCCCAAAAATACCCGCCCGATGGCCGGGGCACCAAGTTCGTCCAGCGGAAAAAGGCCACAAAAACGGGTGGGCTATAGCCTTGGGGGGTGGGGCTGCCCAACTTCGTCCGCCGGACTCGGAATGGCGCGAGACTTTGCGAGGCGCCTCCGTGTGCCCAAAATAGGCAGCGGGCACAGCCGCGCCCAAAAATACCTGCCCGAAGGCCGGGGCGCGAAGTTCGTCCAGCGGAAAAAGGCCACAAAAACGGGTGGGCTATAGCCTTGGGGGGTGGGGCTGGCCAACTTCGTCCGCCGGACTCGGAATGGCGCGAGACTTTGCGAGGCGCCTCCGTGTGCCAAAAATAGGACGCGGGCACAGCCGCACCCAAAAATACCCTCCCGAAGGCCGGGGCGCCAAGTTCGTCCAGCGGAAAAAGGCCACAAAAACGGGTGGGCTATAGCGTTGGGGGGTGTGGCTGGCCAACTTCGTCCGCCGGAGTCGGAATAGCACGAGACGTGCCGAGACGTCTCCGTGGGGCAAAAATAGGCCGCGGGCACAGCCGCGCCCAAAAATACCCGCCCGACGGCCGGGGCGCCAAGTTCGTCCAGCGGTAAAAGGCCACAAAAACGGGTGGGCTATAGCCTTCGGGGGTGGGGCTGGCCAACTTCGTCCGTCGGACTCGGAATGGCACGAGACTTTGCGAGGCGCCTCCATGTGCCAAAAATACGCCGCGGGCACAGCCGCGCCCAAAAGTACCAGCCCGAAGGCCGGGGCGCCAAGTTCGTCTAGCGGAAAAAGGCCACAAAAACGGGTGGGCTATAGCATTGGGGGGTGTGGCTGGCCAACTTCGTTCGCCGGACTCGGAATGGCGCGAGACTTTACGAGGCACCTCCGTGTATCAAAAATAGGCCGTGGACACAGCCGCGCCCAAAAATACCTGCCCGAAGGCTGGGACGCCAAGTACGTCCAGCGGAAAAAGGCCACAAAAACGGGTGGGCTATAGCATTGGGGGGTGGGGCTGGCCAACTTCGTCCGCCGGACTCGGAATGGCGCGAGACTTTGCGAAGCGCCTCCGTGTGCCAAAAATAGGCCGCGGGCACAGCCGCCCCCAAAAATAACCGCGCGAAGGCCAGGGCGCCAAGTTCGGCCAGCGGAAAAAGGCCACAAAAACGGGTGGGCTATAGCCTTGGGGGGTGGGGCTGTCCAACTTCGTCTGCCGGACTCGGAATGGCGCGAGACTTTGCGAGGCGCCTCCGTGTGCCAAAAATAGGCCGCGGGCACAGCCGCGCCCAAAAATACCCGCCCGAAGGCCGGGGCGCCAAGTTCGTCCAGCGGAAAAAGGCCACAAAAACGGGTGGGCTATAGCCTTGGGGGGTGGGGCTGGCCAACTTTGTCCGCCGAAATTGGAATGGCGCGAGACTCTGCGAGGCGCCTCCGTGTGCCAAAAATAGGCCGCGGGCACAGCCGCACCCAAAAATACCTGCCCGAAGGCCGGGGCGCCAAGTTCGTCCAGCGGAAAAAGGCCACAAAAACGGGTGGGCTATAGCATTGGGTGGTGTGGCTGGCCGACTTCGTCCGCCAGACTCGGAACGGCGCGAGACTTTGCGAGGCACATCCATGTGCCAAAAATAGGCCGCGGACATAGCCGCGCCCAAAAATACCCGCCCGAAGGCCGGGGCGCCAAGTTCGTCCAGCGGAAAAATGACAGAAAAACGGGTGGGCTATAGCCTTGGGGGCTGGGGCTGGCCCACTTCGTCCGCCGGACTCGGAATAGCGCGAGACTTTCCGAGGGGCCTCCGTGTGCCTAAAATAGGCCGCGGGTACAGCCGCGCCCAAAAATACCCGCCCGAAGGCCGGGGCGCCAAGTTCGTCCAGCGGAAAACGGCCACAAAAACGGGTCGGCTATAGCCTGGGGGGGTGGGGCTGGCCAACTTCGTCCGCCGGAATCGGAATGGCGCGAGACTTTGCGAGGCGCCTCCGTGTGCCAAAAATAGGCCGCGGGCACAGCCGCGCCCAAAAATGCCCGCCCGAAGGCCGGGGTGCCAAGTTCGTCCAGCGGAAAAATGACAGAACAACGGGTGGGCTATAGCCTTGGGGGCTGGGGCTGGCCCACTTCATCCGCCGGACTCGGAATGGCGCGAGACTTTGCGAGGCACCTCCGTGTGCCAAAAATACGCCGCGGGCACAGCCGCGCCCAAAAATACCAACCCGAAGACCGGGGCGCCAAGTTCGTCCAGCGGAAAAAGGCCACAAAAACGGGTGGGCTACAGCATTGGGGGGTGTGGCTGGCCGACTTCGTCCGCCAGACTCGGAATGGCGCGAGACTTTGCGAGGCACATCCGTGTGCCAAAAATAGGCCGCGGACATAGCCGCGCCCAAAAATACCCGCCCGAAGGCCGGGGCGCCAAGTTCGTCCAGCGGAAAAATGACAGCAAAACGGGTGGGCTATAGCCTTGGGGGGTGGGGCTGGCCAACTTCGTCCGCCGGACTCGGAATGGCGCGAGACTTTCCGAGGGGCCTCCGTGTGCCTAAAATAGGCCGCGGCCACAGCCGCGCCCAAAAATACCCGCCCGAAGGCCGGGTCGGCAAGTTCGTCCAGCGGAAAAAGGCCACAACAACGGGTGGGCTATAGCCTTGGGGGTGGGGCTGGCCAACTTCGTCCGCCGGAATCGGAATGGCGCGAGACTTTGCGAGGTGCCTCCGTGTGCCAAAAATACGCCGCGGGCACAGCCGCGCCAAAAATACCCGCCCGAAGGCCGGGGCGCCAAGTTCGTCCACTGGAAAAAGGCCACAAAAACGGGTGGGCTATAGCCTTGGGGGGTGGGGCTGGCCAACTTTGTCCGCCAAAATTGGAATGGCGCGAGACTCTGCGAGGCGGCTTCGTGTACCAAAAATAGGCCGCGGGCACAGCCGTACCCAAAAATTCCCGCCCGAAGGCCGGGGCGCTAAGTTCGTCCAGCGGTAAAAGGCCACAAAAACGGGTGGGCTATAGCCTTGGGGGGTGGGGCTGGCCAACTTCGTCCGCCGGACTCGGAATGGCGCGAGACTTTGCGAGGCACCTCCGTGTGCCAAAAATAGGCCGCGGGTACAGCCGCGCCCAAAAATACCCGCCCGAAGGCCGGGGCGCCAAGTTCGTCCAGCGGAAAAAGGCCACAAAAACGGGTCGGCTAAAGACACGGGGGGAGGGGCTGGCCAACTTCGTCCGCCGGAATCGGAATGGCGCGAGACTTTGCGAGGCGCCTCCGTGTGCCAAAAATAGGCCGCGGGCACAGCCGCGCCCAAAAATGCCCGCCCGAAGGCCGGGGCGCCAAGTTCGTCCAGCGGAAAAAGGCCACAAAAACGGGTGGGCTATAGTCTTGGGGGGTGGGGCTGGCCGATTTCGTCCGCCGGACTCGGAATGGCGCGAGACTTTGCGAGGCGCCTCCATGTGCCAAAAATAGGCCGCGGGCACAGCTGTGCCCAAAAATAACCGCCCGAAGGCCGGGTCCCCAAGCTCGTCCAGCGGAAAAAGGCCACAAAAACGGGTGGGCTATAGACTTGGGGGGTGGGGCTGGCCCACTTCGTCCGCCGGACTCGGAATGGCGCGAGACTTTCCGAGCGGCCTTCTGCATGCCAAAAATAGGCCTCGGGCACAGCCGCGCCGAAAATAGCCCCCCGAAGGTCGGCGCGCCCAAACCCCCCAGCGGAAAAATGGCCAAAAAACGGATGGGCTATAGCCTTGGGGGGAGAGGCTGGCCCACTTCGTCCGCCGGGCTCGGAATGGGGCGAGACTTTGCGAGCGGTATCCGTGTGCCAAAAATAGGCTGCGGACACAGCCGCGCCCAAAAATACCCGCCCGATGGCCGGGGTGCCAAGTTCGTCCAGCAGAAAAAGGCCACAAAAACGGGTGGGCTATAGCCTTGAGGGGTGGGGCTGGCAAACTTAGTCCGCCGGACTCAGAATGGCGCGAGACTTTGCGAGGCGCCTCCGTGTGCAAAAAATAGTCCGCGGGCACAGCCGCGCCCAAAAATACCCTGCCGAAGACCGGGGCGCCAAGTTCGGCCAGCGGAAAAAGGCCACAAAAACGGGTGGGCTATAGCCTTGGGGGGTGGGGCTGTCCAACTTCGTCTGCCGGACTCGGAATGGCGCGAGACTTTGCGAGGTGCCTCCGTGTGCCAAAAATAGGCCGCGGGCACAGCCGCGCCCAAAAATACCCGCCCGAAGGCCGGGGCGCCAAGTTCGTCCAGCGGAAAAAGGCCACAAAAACGGGTGGGCTATAGCCTTGGGGGGTGGGGCTGGCCAACTTTGTCCGCCGAAATTGGAATGGCGTGAGACTCTGCGAGGTGCCTCCGTGTGCCAAAAATAGGCCGCGGGCACAGCCGCACCCAAAAATACCTGCCCGAAGGCCGGGGCGCCAAGTTCGTCCAGCGGAAAAAGGCCACAAAAACGGGTGGGCTATAGCATTGGGGGGTGTGGCTGGCCGACTTCGTCCGCCAGACTCGGAATGGCGCGAGACTTTGCGAGGCACATCCGTGTGCCAAAAATAGGCCGCGGACATAGCCGCGCCCAAAAATACCCGCCCGAAGGCCGGGGCGCCAAGTTCGTCCAGCGGAAAAATGACAGAAAAACGGGTGGGCTATAGCCTTGGGGGCTGGGGCTGGCCCACTTCGTCCTCCGGACTCGGAATAGCGCGAGACTTTCCGAGGGGCCTCCGTGTGCCTAAAATAGGCCGCGGGCACAGCCGCGCCCAAAAATACCCGCCCGAAGGCCGGGGCGGCAAGTTCGTCCAGCGGAAAAAGGCCACAACAACGGGTGGGCTATAGCCTTGGGGGGTGGGGCTGGCCAACTTCGTCCGCCGGACTCGGAATGGCGCGAGACTTTGCGAGGCACCTCCATGTACTAAAAATAGGCCGCGGACACAGCCGCGCCCAAAAATACCTGCCCGAAGGCCGGGGCGCCAAGTTCGTCCAGCGGTAAAATGCCACAAAAACGGGTGGGCTATAGCCTTCGGGGTGGGGCTGGCCAACGTCATCCGCCGGACTCGGAATGGCGCGAGACTTTGCGAGGCACCTCCGTGTGCCAAAAATACACCGCGGGCACAGCCGCGCCCAAAAATACCAGCCCGAAGGCCGGGGCGCCAAGTTCGTCCAGCGGAAAAAGGCCACAAAAACGGGTGGGCTATAGCATTGGGGGGTGTGGCTGGCCGACTTCGTCCGCCAGACTCGGAATGGCGCGAGACTTTGCGAGGCACATCCGTGTGCCAAAAATAGGCCGCGGACATAGCCGCGCCCAAAAATACCCGCCCGAAGGCCGGGGCGCCAAGTTCGTCCAGCGGAAAAATGACAGCAAAACGGGTGGGCTATAGCCTTGGGGGGTGGGGCTGGCCAACTTCGTCCGCCGGAATCGGAATGGCGCGAGACTTTGCGAGGCGCCTCCGTGTGCCAAAAATAGGCCGCGGGCACAGCCGGGCCCAAAAATGCCCGCCCGAAGGCCGGGGCGCCAAGTTCGTCCAGCGGAAAAAGGCCACAAAAACGGGTGGGCTATAGTCTTGGGGGGTGGGGCTGGCCGATTTCGTCCGCCGGACTCGGAATGGCGCGAGACTTTGCGAGGCGCCTCCATGTGCCAAAAATAGGCCGCGGGCACAGCTGTGCCCAAAAATAACCGCCCGAAGGCCGGGTCCCCAAGCTCGTCCAGCGGAAAAAGGCCACAAAAACGGGTGGGCTATAGACTTGGGGGGTGGGGCTGGCCCACTTCGTCCGCCGGACTCGGAATGGCGCGAGACTTTCCGAGCGGCCTTCTGCATGCCAAAAATAGGCCTCGGGCACAGCCGCGCCGAAAAATAACCCCCCCAAGGTCGGCGCGCCCAAACCCCCCAGCGGAAAAATGGCCAAAAAACGGATGGGCTATAGCCTTGGGGGGAGAGGCTGGCCCACTTCGTCCGCTGGGCTCGGAATGGGGCGAGACTTTGCGAGCGGTATCCGTGTGCCAAAAATAGGCTGCGGACACAGCCGCGCCCAAAAATACCCGCCCGATGGCCGGGGTGCCAAGTTCGTCAAGCAGAAAAAGGCCACAAAAACGGGTGGGCTATAGCCTTGGGGGGTGGGGCTGGCCAACTTAGTCCGCCGGACTCAGAATGGCGCGAGACTTTGCGAGGCGCTTCCGTGTGCAAAAAATAGTCCGCGGGCACAGCCGCGCCCAAAAATACCCTGCCGAAGGCCGGGGCGCCAAGTTCGGCCAGCGGAAAAAGGCCACAAAAACGGGTGGGCTATAGCCTTGGGGGGTGGGGCTGTCCAACTTCGTCTGCCGGACTCGGAATGGCGCGAGACTTTGCGAGGCGCCTCCGTGTGCCAAAAATAGGCCGCGGGCACAGCCGCGCCCAAAAATACCCGCCCGAAGGCCGGGGCGCCAAGTTCGTCCAGCGGAAAAAGGCCACAAAAACGGGTGGGCTATAGCCTTGGGGGGTGGGGCTGGCCAACTTTGTCCGCCGAAATTGGAATGGCGCGAGACTCTGCGAGGCGCCTCCGTGTGCCAAAAATAGGCCGCGGGCACAGCCGCACCCAAAAATACCAGCCCGAAGGCCGGGGCGCCAAGTTCGTCCAGCGGAAAAATGACAGAAAAACGGGTGGGCTATAGCATTGGGGGGTGTGGCTGGCCGACTTCGTCCGCCAGACTCGGAATGGCGCGAGACTTTGCGAGGCACATCCGTGTGCCAAAAATAGGCCGCGGACATAGCCGCGCCCAAAAATACCCGCCCGAAGGCCGGGGCGCCAAGTTCGTCCAGCGGAAAAATGACAGAAAAACGGGTGGGCTATAGACTTGGGGGCTGGGGCTGGCCCACTTCGTCCGCCGGACTCGGAATAGCGCGAGACTTTCCGAGGGGCCTCCGTGTGCCTAAAATAGGCCGCGGGCACAGCCGCGCCCAAAAATACCCGCCCGAAGGCCGGGGCGCCAAGTTTGTCCAGCGGAAAAAGGCCACAACAACGGGTGGGCTATAGCCTTGGGGGGTGGGGCTGGCCAACTTCGTCCGCCGGACTCGGAATGGCGCGAGACTTTGCGAGGCACCTCCATGTACCAAAAATAGGCCGCGGACACAGCCGCGCCCAAAAATACCTGCCCGAAGGCCGGGGCGCCAAGTTCGTCCAGCGGTAAAATGCCACAAAAACGGGTGGGCTATAGCCTTCGGGGGTGGGGCTGGCCAACTTCATCCGCCGGACTCGGAATGGCGCGAGACTTTGCGAGGCACCTCCGTGTGCCAAAAATACGCCGCGGGCACAGCCGCGCCCAAAAATACCAGCCCGAAGGCCGGGGCGCCAAGTTCGTCCAGCGGAAAAAGGCCACAAAAACGGGTGGGCTATAGCATTGGGGGGTGTGGCTGGCCGACTTCGTCCGCCAGACTCGGAATGGCGCGAGACTTTGCGAGGCACATCCGTGTTCCAAAAATAGGCCGCGGACATAGCCGCGCCCAAAAATACCCGCCCGAAGGCCGGGGCGCCAAGTTCGTCCAGCGAAAAAATGACAGCAAAACGGGTGGGCTATAGCCTTGGGGGGTGGGGCTGGCCAACTTTGTCCGCCAAAATTGGAATGGCGCGAGACTCTGCGAGGCGGCTTCGTGTACCAAAAATAGGCCGCGGGCACAGCCGCACCCAAAAATTCCCGCCCGAAGGCCGGGGCGCTAAGTTCGTCCAGCGGTAAAAGGCCACAAAAACGGGTGGGCTATAGCCTTGGGGGGTGGGGCTGGCCAACTTCGTCCGCCGGACTCGGAATGGCGCGAGACTTTGCGAGGCGCCTCCGTGTGCCAAAAATAGGCCGCGGGTACAGCTGCGCCCAAAAATACCCGCCCGAAGGCCGGGGCGCCAAGTTCGTCCAGCGGAAAAAGGCCACAAAAACGGGTCGGCTATAGCCTGGGGGGGTGGGGCTGGCCAACTTCGTCCGCCGGAATCGGAATGGCGCGAGACTTTGCGAGGCGCCTCCGTGTGCCAATATTAGGCATGCGGCACAGCCGCGCCCACCACGCCCCGCCCGACGGCCGGGGCGCCACGTTCGTCCAGCGGAAAAAGGCCACAAAAACGGGTGGGCTATAGTCTTGGGGGGTGGGGCTGGCCGATTTCGTCCGCCGGACTCGGAATGGCGCGAGACTTTGCGAGGCGCCTCCATGTGGCAAAAATAGGCCGCGGGCACAGCTGTGCCCAAAAATAACCACCCGAAGGCCGGGTCCCCAAGTTCGTCCAGCGGAAAAAGGCCACAAAAACGGGTGGGCTATAGACTTGGGGGGTGGGGCTGGCCCACTTCGTCCGCCGGACTCGGAATGGCGCGAGACTTTCCGAGCGGCCTTCTGCATGCCAAAAATAGGCCTCGGGCACAGCCGCGCCGAAAAATAACCCCCCGAAGGTCGGCGCGCCCAAACCCCCCAGCGGAAAAATGGCCAAAAAACGGATGGGCTATAGCCTTGGGGGGAGAGGCTGGCCCACTTCGTCCGCCGGGCTCGGAATGGGGCGAGACTTTGCGAACGGTATCCGTGTACCAAAAATAGGCTGTGGACACAGCCGCGCCCAAAAATACCCGCCCGATGGCCGGGGTGCCAAGTTCGTCCAGCAGAAAAAGGCCACAAAAACGGGTGGGCTATAGCCTTGGGGGGTGGGGCTGGCCAACTTAGTCCGCCGGACTCAGAATGGCGCGAGACTTTGTGAGGCGCCTCCGTGTGCAAAAAATAGTCCGCGGGCACAGCCGCGCCCAAAAATACCCTGCCGAAGGCCGGGGCGCCAAGTTCGTCCAGCGGAAAAAGGCCACAAAAATGGGTAGGCTATAGCCTTGGGGCGTGGGGCTGGCCAACTTCGTCCGCCGGACTCGGAATGGGGTGAGACTTTACGAGCGGCCTCCGCGTGCCAAAAATAGGCCGCGGACACAGCCGTGCCCAAAAATAACCCCCCGAAGGTCGGCGCGCCCAAACCCCCCAGCAGAAAAATGACCAAAAAACGGGTGGGCTATAGCCTTGGGGGGAGGGGCTGGCCAACTTCGTCCGCCGGACTCGGAATCGGGTGAGACTTTGCTAGCGGCCTCCGCCTGCCAAAAATAGGCCGCGGGCACAGCCGCGCCCAAAAATAACACCCCGAAGGTCGGCGCGTCCAAACCCCCCAGCGTAAAAATGGCCAAAAAACGGGTGGGCTATAGCCTTGGGGGGAGGGGCTGGTCAACTTCGTCCGCCGGACTCGGAATGGGGCGAGACTTTGCGAGCGGCCTCCTCGTGCCAAAAATACGCCGAAGGCACAGCCGCCCCCAAAAATAACCCACCGAAGGTTGGCGCGCCCAAACCTCCCAGCGGAAAAATGGCCAAAAAACGGATGGGCTATAGCCTTGGGGGGAGGGGCTGGCCCACTACGTCCGCCGGGCTCGGAATGGGGTGAAACTTTGCGAGCGGCATCCGTGTGCCAAAAATAGGCCGCGGACACAGCCGCGCCCAAAAATACCCGCCCGAAGGCCGGGGCGCCGAGTTCGTCCAGCAGAAAAAGGCCACAAAAACGGGTGGGCTATAGCCTTGGGGGGTGGGGCTGGCCAACTTAGTCCGCCGGACTCAGAATGGCGCGAGACTTTGCGAGGCGCCTCCGTGTGCAAAAAATAGTCCGCGGGCACAGCCGCGCCTAAAAATACCCGGCCGAAGGCCGGGGCGCCAAGTTCGTCCAGCGGAAAAAGGCCACAAAAACGGGTAGGCTATAGCCTTGGGGGGTGGGGCTGGCCAACTTCGTCCGCCGGACTCGGAATGGGCCGAGACTTTACGAGCTGCCTCCGCGTGCCAAAAATAGGCCGCGGGCACAGCCGCGCCCAAAAATAACCCCCCGAAGGTCGGCGCGCCCAAACCCCCCAGCGGAAAAATGACCAAAAAACGGGTGGGCTATAGCCTTGGGGGGAGGGGCTGGCCAACTTCTTCCGCCGGACTCGGAATAGGGTGAGACTTTGCTAGCGGCCTCCGCCTGCCAAAAATAGGCCGCGGGCACAGCCGCGCCCAAAAATAACACCCCAAAGGTTGGCGCGCCCAAACCCCCCAGCGTAAAAATGGCCAAAAAACGGGTGGGCTATAGCCTTGGGGGGAGGGGCTGGTCAACTTCGTCCGCCGGACTCGGAATGGGGCGAGACTTTGCGAGTGGCCTCCGCGTGCCAAAAATACGCCGAAGGCACAGCCGCGCCCAAAAATAACCCACCGAAGGAAGAAGCGCCCAAACCCCCCAGCGGAAAAATGGCCAGAAAACGGGTAGGCTATAGCCTTGGGGGGAGGGCTGGCCAACTTCGTCCGCCGGACTCGGAATGGAGTGAGACTTTGCGAGCGGCCTCCGCGTGCCAAAAATAGTCCTCGGGCACAACCGCGCCCAAAAATAACCCCCCGAAGGTCGGCGCGCCCAAACCCCCCAGCGGAAAAATGGCCAAAAAACGGTTGGGCTAAAGCCTTGGGGGGAGGGGCTGGCCAACTTCGTCCGCCGGACTCGGAATGGGCCGAGACTTTGCGAATGGCCTCCGCGTGCAAAAAATAGGCCGTGGGCACAGCCGCGGCCAAAAATAACTGCCCGAAGGCCGGGGCGCCAAGTTCGTGCAGCGGAACAATGGCCAAAAAACGGGTGGGCTATAGCCTTGGGGGGAGGGGCTGCCCAACTTCGTCCGCCGGACTCGGAATGGGGCGAGACATTACGAGCGACCTCCGCATGCAAAAAATAGGCCGCGGTCACAGCCGCGTCCAAAAATAACCGCCCAAAGGCCGGGACGCCAAGTTCGTCCAGCGGAAAAATGGCCAAAAAACGGTTGGGCTATAGCCTTGGGGGGTGGGGCTGGCCAACTTCGTTCGACGGACTCGGAATGGGGCGAGACTTTGCGAGCGGCCTCCGCGTTCCAAAAATAGGCCACGGGCAGAGCTGCGCCCAAAATTAACCCCCCGAAGGTCGGCGCGCCCAAACCCCCCAGCGGAAAAATGGCCAAAAAACGGGTGGGCTATAGCCTTGGGGGGAGGGGCTGGCCAACTTCGTCCGCCGGACTCGGAATGGTGTGAGACTTTGCGAGCGGCCTCCGCGTGCCAAAAATAGGCCGCGGGAACAGCCGCGCCCAAAAATAACCGTCCGAAGGCCGGGGTGCCAAGTTCGTCCAGCGGAAAAATGGCCAAAAAACGGGTGGGCTATAGCCTTGGGGGGAGGGGCTGGCCCACTTCGTCCGCCGGACTCAGAATGGGGCGAGACTTTGCGAGCGGCCTCCGCGTGCCAAAAATAGGCCGCGGGCTCAGCCGCGCCCAAAAATAACCCCCCGAAAGTCGGCGCGAACTAACCCGCCAGCGGAAAAATGGCCAAAAAACGGGTGGGCAATAGCCTTGGGGGGAAGGGCTGGCCAACTTCATCCGCCGGACTCGAAATGGGGCGAGACTTTGCGAGCGGCCTCCGCGTGCCAAAACTAGGCTGCGGGAACAGCCGCGCCCAAAAATAACAGTCCGAAGGCCGGGGTGCCAAGTTCGTCCAGCGGAAAAATGGCCAAAAAACGGGTGGGCTATAGCCTTGGGGGGAGGGGCTGGCCCACTTCGTCCGCCGGACTCAGAATGGGGCGAGACTTTGCGAGCGGCCTCCACGTACAAAAAATAGGCCGCGGGCTCAGCCGCGCCCAAAAAAAAACCCCCGAAGGTCGGCGCGAACTAACCCGCCAGCGGAAAAATGCCCAAAAAACGGGTGGGCAATAGCCTTGGGGGGAGGGGCTGGCCCACTTCGTCCGCCGGACTCAGAATGGGGTGAGACTTTGTGAGCGGCCTTCGAGTGCCAAAAATAGGCCGCGGGCTCAGCCGCGCCCAAAAATAACCCCCCGAAGGTCGGCGCGAACTAACCCGCCAGCGGAAAAATGGCCAAAAAACGGGTGGGCAATAGCCTTGGGGGGAGGGGCTGGCCAACTTCGTCCGCCGGACTCGGAATGGGGCTAGACTTTGCGAGCGGCCTCCGCGTGCACAAAATAGGCCGCGGGCACAGCCGCGCCCAAAAATAACCCGCCAAAGGTTGGCGCGCCCATACCCCCCAGCGGAAAAATGGGCAAAAAACGGGTGGGCTATAGCCTTGGAGGGAGGGGCTGGCCCACTTCGTCCGCCGGACTCGGAATGGGGCGAGACTTTGCGAGCCGCCTCCGTGTGGCAAAAATAGGCCGCGGGCACAGCCGCGCCCAAAAATAACCCCCCAAAGGTCGGCGCGCCCAAACCCCCCAGCGGAAAAACGGCCAAAAAACGGGTGGGCTATAGCCTTGGGGGGAGGGGCTGGCCAACTTCGTCCGCCGCACTCGGAATGGCGCGAGACTTTGCGAGGAGCCTCCGTGTGCAAAAAATAGGCCGCGGGCACAGCCGCGCCCAAAAATACCCGGCCGAAGGGCGGGGCGCCAAGTTCGTCCAGCGGAAAAAGGCCACAAAAACGGGTGGGCTATAGCCTTGGGGGGTGTGGCTGGCCAACTTCGTCCGACGGACTCGGAATGGCGCGAGACTTTGCGAGGAGCCTCCGTGTGCCAAAAATTGGCCGCGGGCACAGCCGCGCCCAAAAATACCCGCCCGAAGGCCGGGCCGCCAAGTTCGTCCAGCGGAAAAAGGCCACAAAAACGGGTGGGCTATAGCCTTGGGGGGTGGGGCTGGCCAACTTCGTCCGCCGGACTCGGAATGGGGCGAGACTTTGCGAGCGGCCTCCGCGTGCCAAAAATAGGCCACGGTCACAGCCGCACCCAAAAATAACCGCCTGAAGGCCGGGGCGCCAAGTTCGTCCAGCGGAAAAATGGCCAAAAAACGGGTGGGCTATAGCCTTGGGGGGAGGGGCTGGCCAACTTCGTCCACCGGATTCGGAATGGGGCGAGACTTTGCGAGCGGCCCCCGCGTGCCAAAAATAGACCGCGGGCACAGCCGCGCCCAAAAATAACCCCCCGATGGTCGGCGCGCCCAAACCCCCCAGCGGAAAAACGGCCAAAAAACGGGTGGGCTATAGCCTTGGGGGGAGGGGCTGGCCAACTTCGTCCGCCGGACTCGGAATGGGCCGAGACTTTACGAGGGGCCTCCGTGTGCCAAAAATAGGCCGCGGGCACAGCCGCGCCCAAAAATAACCGCCCGAAGGCCGGGGCGCCAAGTTCGTCCAGCGGAAAAATGGCCAAAAAACGGGTGGGCTATAGCCTTGGGGGGAGGGGCTGGCCCATTTCGTCCGCCGGACTCGGAATGGGTCGAGACTTTGCGAGCGGCCTCCGCGTGCCAAAAATAGGGCGTGGGCACAGCCGCGCCAAAAAATAACCCCCGAAGGTCGGCGCGCCCAAACCCCCCGGCGGAAAAATGGCCAAAAAACGGGTGGGCTATAGCCTTGGGGGGAGGGGCGGGCCGACTTCGTCCGCCGGACTCGGAATGGGGTGAGACTTTGCGAGCGGCCTCTGCGTGCCAAAAATAGGACGCGGGCAGAGCCGCGCCCAAAAATAACTGCCCGAAGGCCGGGGCGCCAAGTTCGTCCAACGGAAAAATGGCCAAAAAACGGGTGGGCTATAGCCTTGGGGGGAGGGGCCGGCCGACTTCATCCGCCGGACTCGGAATGGGGCGAGACTTTGCGAGTGGTCTCCACGTGCCAAAAATAGGCCGCGGGCACAGCCACGCCCAAAAATAACTGCCCGAAGGCCGGGGCGCAAAGTTTGTCCAGCGGAAAAATGGCCAAAAAACGGGTGGGCTATAGCCTTGGGGGGAGGGGCTGGCCAACTTCGTCCGCCAGGACTCGGAATGGGGCGAGCCTTTGCGAGCGGCCTCCGCGTGCCAAATATAGGCCGCGGGCACAGCCGCGCCCAAAAATAACCGCCCGATGGTCGGCGCGCCCAAACCCCCCATTGGAAAAATGGCCAAAAAACGGGTGGGCTATAGCCTTGGGGGGAGGGGCTGGCCAACTTCGTCCGCCGGACTCGGAATGGGGCGAGACTTTGCCAGCGGCCTCCGCGTGCTAAAAATAGGCCGCAGGCACAGCCGCACCCAAAAATACCCGCCCGAAGGCCGGGGCGCCAAGTTCGTCCAGCGGAAAAACGGCCAAAAAAAGGGTGGGCTATAGCCTTGGGGGGAGGGGCTGGCCGACTTCGTCCGCAGGTCTCGGAATGGGGCGAGATTTTGCGAGCGGCCTCCGCGTGCCAAAAAAAAGGCCGCGGGCACAGCCACGCCCAAAAATAACCGCCCGAAGGCCGGGGCGCTAAGTTCGTCCAGCGGAAAAATGGCCAAAAAACAGGTGGGCTATAGCCTTGGGGAGAGGGGCTGGCCAACTTCGTCCGCCGGACTCGGAATGGGGTGAGACTTTGCGAGCGGCCTCCGCGTGCCAAAAATAGGCTGCGGGCACAACCGTACCCAAAAATAACAGCCCGAAGGTCGGGGCGCCAAGTTCGTCCAGCGGAAAAATAGCCAAAAAATGGGTGGGCTATAGCCTTGGGGAGAGGGGCTGGCCAACTTCGTCCGCCGGACTCGGAATGGGGCGAGCCTTTGCGAGCGGCCTCCGCGTACCGAACTAGGCCGCGGGCACAGGCGCGCCCAAAAATAACCGCCCGAAGGCCGGGGCTCCAAGTTCGTCCATCGGAAAAATGGCCAAAAAACGGGTGGGCTATAGCCTTGGGGGGAGGGGCTGGCCAACTTCGTCCACCGGATTCGGAATGGGGCGAGACTTTGTGAGCAGCCCCCGCGTGCCAAAAATAGACCGCGGCCACAGCCGCGCCCAAAAATAACCCCCCGATGGTCGGCGCGCCCAAACCCCCCAGCGGAAAAACGGCCAAAAAACGGGTGGGCTATAGCCTTGGGGGGAGGGGCTGGACAACTTCGTCCGCCGGACTCGGAATGGCGCGACACTTTGCGAGGTGCCTCCGCGTGTCAAAAATAGGCCGCGGGCACAGCTGCGCCCAAAAAAACCAGCCCGAAGGCCGGGGCGCCAAGTTCGTCCAGCGGAAAAAGGCCACAAAAACGGGTGGGCTATAGCCTGGGGGGGTGGGGCTGGCCAACTTCGTCCGCCGGAATCGGAATGGCGCGAGACTTTGCGAGGTGCCTCCGTGTGCCAAAAATAGGCCGCGGGCACAGCCGCGCCCAAAAATGCCCGCCCGAAGGCCGGGGCGCCAAGTTCGTCCAGCGGAAAAAGGCCACAAAAACGGGTGGGCTATAGTCTTGGGGGGTGGGGCTGGCCGATTTCGTCCGCCGGACTCGGAATGGCGCGAGACTTTGCGAGGCGCCTCCATGTGCCAAAAATAGGCCGCGGGCACAGCTGTGCCCAAAAATAACCACCCGAAGGCCGGGTCCCCAAGTTCGTCCATCGGAAAAATGGCCAAAAAACGGGTGGGCTATAGCCTTGGGGGGAGGGGCTGGCCAACTTCGTCCACCGGATTCGGAATGGGGCGAGACTTTGCGAGCAGCCCCCGCGTGCCAAAAATAGACCGCGGCCACAGCCACGCCCAAAAATAACCACCCGAAGGTCGGCGCGCCCAAACCCCCCAGCGGAAGAATGGCCAAAAAACGGGTGGGCTATAGCCTTGGGGGGAGGGGCGGGCGAACTTCGTCCGCCGGACTCGGAATGGGGCGAGACTTTGCGAGCGGCCTCCGCGTGCCAAAAATAGGCCGCGGGCACAGCCGCCCCAAAAATAAACGCCCCGAAGGCCGGGGCGCCAAGTTCTTCCAGTGTAAAAATGGCCAAAAAACGGGTGGGCTATAGCCTTGGGGGGAGGGGCTGGCCCACTTCGTCCGCCGGACTCGGAATGGGGCGAGACTTGGCGAGCGGCCTCCGCGTTCCAAAAATAGGCCGCGGGCACAGCCGCACCCAAAAATAACCCCCTGAAGGTCGGCGCGCCCAAACCCCCCAGCGGAAAAATGGCCAAAAAAAGGGTGGGCTATAGCGTTGGGGGGAGGGGCTGGCCAACTTCGTCCGCCGGACTCGGAATGGGGCGAGAGTTTGGGAGCGGCCTCCGCGTGCTAAAAATAGGCCGCGGGAACAGCCGTGCCCAAAAATAACCCCCCGAAGGTCGGCGTGCCCAAACCCCCCAGCGGAAAAATGGCCAAAAAACGGGTGGGCTATAGCCTTGGGGGAGGGGCTGGCCAACTTCGTCCGCCGGACTCGGAATGGGGCGAGACTTTGCGAGCGGCCTCCGTGTGCCAAAAATAGTCCGCGGGCACAGCCGCGCCCAAAAATAACCCCCCGAAGGTCGGCGCGCCCAAACCCCCCAGCGGAAAAATGGCCAAAAAATGGGTGGGCTACAGCCTTGGGGGGAGGGGCTGGCCCACTTCGTCCGCCGGACTCGGAATGGGGCGATACATTGCGAGCGGCCTCCGGGTGCAAAAAATAGGCCGCGGGCACAGCCGCGCCCAAAAATAACCCCACGAAGGTCGGCGCGCCCAAACCCCCCAGCGGAAGAATGGCCAAAAAACGGGTGGGCTATAGCCTTGGGGGGAGGGGCTGGCCAACTTCGTCCGCCGGACTCGGAATGGGGCGAGAGTTTGCGAGCGGCCTCCGCGTGATAAAAATAGGCCGCGGGAACAGCCGCGCCCAAAAATAACCCCCCGAAGGTCGGCGCGCCCAAACCCCCAGCGGAAAAATGGCCAAAAAACGGGTGGGCTATAGCCTTGGGGGGAGGGGCTGGCCAACTTCGTCCGCCGGACTCGGAATGGGGCGAGAGTTTGCGAGCGCCCTCCGCGTGCCAAAAATAGGCCGCGGGCACAGCCGCGCCCAAAAATAACCCCCCGAAGGCCGGGGCGCCAAGTTCGTCCAGCGGAAAAATGGCCAAAAAACGGGTGGGCTATAGCCTTGGGGGGAGGGGCTGGCCAACTTCGTCCGCCGGACTCGGAATGGGGCGAGATTTTGCGAGCGGCCTCTGCGTGCCAAAAATAGGCCGCGGGCACAGCCGCGCCCAAAAATAACCCCCCTCAAGGTCGGCGCGCCCAAACCCCCCAGCGGAAAAATGACCAAAAAATGGGTGGGCTATAACCTTGGGGGGAGGGGCCGGCCCACTTCGTCAGCCGGACTCGGAATGGGCCGAGACTTTGTGAGCGGCATCCACGTGCCAGAAATAGGCCGTGGGCACAGCCGCGCCCAAAAATAACCCCACGAAGGTCGGCGCGCCCAAACCCCCCAGCGGAAGAATGGCCAAAAAACGGGTGGGCTATAGCCTTGGGGGGAGGGGCTGGCCAACTTCGTCCGCCGGACTCGGAATGGGGCGAGAGTTTGCGAGCGGCCTCCGCGTGATAAAAATAGGCCGCGGGAACAGCCGCGCCCAAAAATAACCCCCCGAAGGTCGGCGCGCCCAAACCCCCCAGCGGAAAAATGGCCAAAAAACGGGTGGGCTATAGCCTTGGGGGAGGAGCTGGCCAACTTCGTCCGCCGGACTCGGAATGGGGCGAGAGTTTGCGAGCGCCCTCCGCGTGCCAAAAATAGGCCGCGGGCACAGCCGCGCCCAAAAATAACCCCCCGAAGGCCGGGGCGCCAAGTTCGTCCAGCGGAAAAATGGCCAAAAAATGGGTGGGCTATAGCCTTGGCGGGAGGGGCTGGCCCACTTCGTCCGCCGGACTCGGAATGGGACGAGACTTTGCGAGCTGCCTCCGCGTGCCAAAAATAGGCCGCGGGCACAGCCGCGCCCAAAAATAACCCGCCGAAGGTCGGCGCGCCCAAACCCCCCAGTGGAAAAATGGCCAAAAAATGTGTGGGCTATAGCCTTGGGGGGAGGGGCTGGCCCACTTCGTCCGCCGGAGTCCGAATGGGGCGAGAGTTTGCGAGCGGCCTCTGCGTGCTAAAAATAGGCCGCGGGAACAGCCGCGCCCAAAAATAACCCCCCGAAGGTCGGCGCGCCCAAACCCCCCAGCGGAAAAATGGCCAAAAAACCGGTGGGCTATAGCCTTGGGGGAGGGGCTGGCCAACTTCGTCCGCCGGACTCGGAATGGGGCGAGAATTTGCGAGCGGCCTCCGCGTGCTAAAAATAGGCCGTGGGAACAGCCACGCCCAAAAATAACCCCCCGAAGGTCGCCGCGCCCAAACCGTCAGCGGAAAAATGGCCAAAAAATGGGTGGGCTACAGCCTTGGGGGGAGGGGCTGGCCCACTTCGTCCGCCGGACTCGGAATGGGGCGTGACCTTACGAGCGGCCTCCGCGTGCCAAAAATAGGCTGCGGGCACAGCCGTACCAAAAAATAACCGCCCGAAGGCCGGGGCGCCAAGTTCGTCCAGCGGAAAAATGGCCAAAACACGGGTGGGCTATACCCTTGGGGGGAGGGGCTGGCCAACTTCGTCCGCCGGACTCGGAATGGGACGAGACTTTGTGAGCGGCCTCACAAGTGCCAAAAATAGGCCATGGGCACAGCCGCGCCAAAAATAACCGCCCGAAGGCCGGGGCGCCAAGTTCGTCCAGCGGAAAAAGGCCACAAGAACGGGTGGGCTATCTCCTTGGGAGGTGGGGCTGGCCAACATCGTCCGCCGGACTCGGAATGGCGCGAGACTTTGCGAGGGGCCTCCGTGTGCCAAAAATAGGCCGCGGACACAGCCGCTCCGCCAAATAACCTCCCGAAGGCCGGGGCGCCAAGGTCGCCCAGCGGAAAAATGCCACAAAACGGGTGGGCTATAGCCTTGGGGGGGGAGCTGGCAAAGTTCGTCCGCTGGACTCGGAATGGGGCGAGACTTTGTGAGCGGTCTCCGTGTGCCAAATAGGCCGCGGGCACATCCGCGACAAAATATAACAGCCCGAAGGCCGGTGCACCAAGTCCGTCCAGCGGAAAAAGGCCACAAAAACGGGTGGGCTATAGCCTTGGGGGGTGAGGCTGACCAAGTTCGTCCGCCGGACACGGAATGGCGCGAGACTTTGCGAGGGGCCTCCGTGTGCCAAAAATAGGCCGCGGGCACAGCCGCCCCCGAAAATAACCGCCCGAAGGCCGGAGCGCCAAGGTCGCCCAGCAGAAAAATGCCACAAAAACGGGTGGGCTATAGCCTTGGGGGGTGGGGCTGGCAAAGTTCGTCCGCCGGACTCGGAATGGGGCGAGACTTTGTGAGCGGTCTCCGTGTGCCAAATATAGGCCGCGGGCACATCCGCGACAAAATATAACAGCCCGAAGGCCGGTGCGCCAAGTCCGTCCAGCGGAAAAAGGCCACAAAAACGGGTGGGCTATAGCCTTGGGGGGTGAGGCTGACCAAGTTCGTCCGCCGGACTCGGAATCAGAGGAGACTTTGAGAACGGCTTCCGTGTGCCAAAAATAGGCCGTAGGCACAGCCGCGCCCGAAAATAACAGCCCGAAGGCCGGGGCACCAGGTTCGTCCAGCGGAAAAAGGCTACAAAAACGGGTGGGCTATAGCCTTGGGGGGTGGGGCTGGCCAAGTTCGTCCGCCGGACACGGAATTGGATGAGACTTTGCGAGCGGCCTCCGTGTGCTACAAATAGGCCGCAGGTACAGCCACTCCCAAAAATAACCCCCCGAAGGACAGGGCGCCAAGTTCATCCAGCGGAAAAAGGCCACAAAAACGGGTGGGCTATAGCCTTGGGGGGTGGGGTTGGCCAAGTCCGTCCGCCGGACTCAGAACCGGATGAGACTTTGTGAGCGGCCTCCGTGTACCAAAAAGCGGTCGCGGACACAGCCGCGCCCAAAAATAACCGCCCGTTGGCCGGGGCGCCAAGTTCGTCCAGCGGAAAAAGGCCACAAAAACGGGTGGGCTATAGCCTTGGGGGGTGGGGCCGGCCAAGTTCGTCCGCCGGACTCGGCATAGGATGAGACTTTGCGAGCATCCTCCGTGTGCCAAAAATAGGCCGCGGGAACAGCCGTGACCAACAATAACAGCCCGAAGGCCGGTGCACCAAGTTCGTCCAGCGGAAAAAGGCCACAAAAACGGGTGGGCTATAACCTTGGGGGGTGGGGCTGGCCAAGTTCGTCCGCCGGACTCGGAATCGGATGAGACTTTGCGAACGGCGTCCGTGTGCAACAAATAAGACGCGGGCACAGCCGCGCCCAAAAATAACCGCCCGAAGGCTGGGACGCCAAGTTCGTCCAGCGGAAAAAGGCCACAAAAACGGGTGGGCTATAGCCTTGGGGGGTCGGGCTGGCCAAGTTCGTCCGCCGGACTTGGAATCGGATGAGACTTTGCGAGCGGCCTCCGTGTGGTAAAAATAGGCCGCGGGTACAGCCGAGACCAAAAATAACCGACCGAAGGCCGGGGCGCCAAGTTCGTGCAGCGGAAACAGGCCACATAAACGGGTGGGCTATAGCCTTGGGGGGTGGGGCTGGCCAAGTTCGTCCGCCGGACTCAGAATCGGATGAGACTTTGCGAGCGGTCTCCGCGTACCAAAAATAGGCCGCGGGCACAGCCGCGCCCAAAAATAACCCCCCGAAGGCCGGGGCGCCAAGTTCGTCCAGCGGAAAAATGGCCAAAAAATGGGTGGGCTATAGCCTTGGCGGGAGGGGCTGGCCCACTTCGTCAGCCGGACTCGGAATGGGACGAGACTTTGCGAGCTGCCTCCGCGTGCCAAAAATAGGCCGCGGGCACAGCCGCGCCCAAAAATAACCCGCCGAAGGTCGGCGCGCCCAAACCCCCCAGTGGAAAAATGGCCAAAAAATGTGTGGGCTATAGCCTTGGGGGGAGGGGCTGGCCCACTTCGTCCGCCGGAGTCCGAATGGGGCGAGAGTTTGCGAGCGGCCTCTGCGTGCTAAAAATAGGCCGCGGGAACAGCCGCGCCCAAAAATAACCCCCCGAAGGTCGGCGCGCCCAAACCCCCCAGCGGAAAAATGGCCAAAAAACCGGTGGGCTATAGCCTTGGGGGAGGGGCTGGCCAACTTCGTCCGCCCGACTCGGAATGGGGCGAGAATTTGCGGCGGCCTCCGCGATGCTAAAAATAGGCCGTGGGAACAGCCACGCCCAAAAATAACCCCCCGAAGGTCGCCGCGCCCAAACCGTCAGCGGAAAAATGGCCAAAAAATGGGTGGGCTACAGCCTTGGGGGGAGGGGCTGGCCCACTTCGTCCGCCGGACTCGGAATGGGGCGTGACCTTACGAGCGGCCTCCGCGTGCCAAAAATAGGCTGCGGGCACAGCCGTACCAAAAAATAACCGCCCGAAGGCCGGGGCGCCAAGTTCGTCCAGCGGAAAAATGGCCAAAACACGGGTGGGCTATACCCTTGGGGGGAGGGGCTGGCCAACTTCGTCCGCCGGACTCGGAATGGGACGAGACTTTGCAAGCGGCCTCCGCGTGCCAAAAATAGGCCGCGGGCACAGCCGCGCCCAAAAATAACCGCCCGAAGGCCGGGGCGCCAAGTTCGTCCAGCGGAAAAAGGCCACAAAAACGGGTGGGCTATCGCCTTGGGAGGTGGGGCTGGCCAACGTCGTCCGCCGGACTCGGAATGGCGCGAGACTTTGCGAGGGGCCTCCGTGTGCCAAAAATAGGCCGCGGGCACAGCCGCCCCCGAAAATAACCGCCCGAAGGCCGGAGCGCCAAGGTCGCCCAGCGGAAAAATGCCACAAAAACGGGTGGGCTATAGCCTTGGGGGGTGGGGCTGGCAAAGTTCGTCCGCCGGACTCGGAATGGGGCGAGACTTTGTGAGCGGTCTCCGTGTGCCAAATATAGGCCGCGGGCACATCCGCGACAAAATATAACAGCCCGAAGGCCGGTGCACCAAGTCCGTCCAGCGGAAAAAGGCCACAAAAACGGGTGGGCTATAGCCTTGGGGGGTGAGGCTGACCAAGTTCGTCCGCCGGACACGGAATGGCGCGAGACTTTGCGAGGGGCCTCCGTGTGCCAAAAATAGGCCGCGGGCACAGCCGCCCCCGAAAATAACCGCCCGAAGGCCGGAGCGCCAAGGTCGCCCAGCAGAAAAATGCCACAAAAACGGGTGGGCTATAGCCTTGGGGGGTGGGGCTGGCAAAGTTCGTCCGCCGGACTCGGAATGGGGCGAGACTTTGTGAGCGGTCTCCGTGTGCCAAATATAGGCCGCGGGCACATCCGCGACAAAATATAACAGCCCGAAGGCCGGTGCGCCAAGTCCGTCCAGCGGAAAAAGGCCACAAAAACGGGTGGGCTATAGCCTTGGGGGGTGAGGCTGACCAAGTTCGTCCGCCGGACTCGGAATCAGAGGAGACTTTGAGAACGGCTTCCGTGTGCCAAAAATAGGCCGTAGGCACAGCCGCGCCCGAAAATAACAGCCCGAAGGCCGGGGCACCAGGTTCGTCCAGCGGAAAAAGGCTACAAAAACGGGTGGGCTATAGCCTTGGGGGGTGGGGCTGGCCAAGTTCGTCCGCCGGACACGGAATTGGATGAGACTTTGCGAGCGGCCTCCGTGTGCTACAAATAGGCCGCAGGTACAGCCACTCCCAAAAATAACCCCCCGAAGGACAGGGCGCCAAGTTCATCCAGCGGAAAAAGGCCACAAAAACGGGTGGGCTATAGCCTTGGGGGGTGGGGTTGGCCAAGTCCGTCCGCCGGACTCAGAACCGGATGAGACTTTGTGAGCGGCCTCCGTGTGCCAAAAAGCGGTCGCGGACACAGCCGCGCCCAAAAATAACCGCCCGTTGGCCGGGGCGCCAAGTTCGTCCAGCGGAAAAAGGCCACAAAAACGGGTGGGCTATAGCCTTGGGGGGTGGGGCCGGCCAAGTTCGTCCGCCGGACTCGGCATAGGATGAGACTTTGCGAGCATCCTCCGTGTGCCAAAAATAGGCCGCGGGAACAGCCGTGACCAACAATAACAGCCCGAAGGCCGGTGCACCAAGTTCGTCCAGCGGAAAAAGGCCACAAAAACGGGTGGGCTATAACCTTGGGGGGTGGGGCTGGCCAAGTTCGTCCGCCGGACTCGGAATCGGATGAGACTTTGCGAACGGCGTCCGTGTGCAACAAATAAGACGCGGGCACAGCCGCGCCCAAAAATAACCGCCCGAAGGCTGGGACGCCAAGTTCGTCCAGCGGAAAAAGGCCACAAAAACGGGTGGGCTATAGCCTTGGGGGGTCGGGCTGGCCAAGTTCGTCCGCCGGACTTGGAATCGGATGAGACTTTGCGAGCGGCCTCCGTGTGGTAAAAATAGGCCGCGGGTACAGCCGAGACCAAAAATAACCGACCGAAGGCCGGGGCGCCAAGTTCGTGCAGCGGAAACAGGCCACATAAACGGGTGGGCTATAGCCTTGGGGGGTGGGGCTGGCCAAGTTCGTCCGCCGGACTCAGAATCGGATGAGACTTTGCGAGCGGTCTCCGCGTACCAAAAATAGGCCGCGGGCACAGCCGTGCCCAAAAATAACCGCCCGAAGGCCGGGGTGCCAAGTTCGTCCAGCGGAAAAAGGCCACAAAAACGGGTGGGCTATAGCCTTGGGGGGTGGGGCTGGCCAAGTTCGTCTGCCGGACTCGGAATCGGATGAAACTTTGCGAGCGGCCTCTGTGTGCCAAAAATAGGCCAAGGGCACAGCCGCGTCCAAAAATAACCTCCCGAAGGCCGGGGCGCCAAGTTCGTCCAGCGGAAAAGGGCCACAAAAACGGGTGGGCTATAGCCTTGGGGGGTGGGGCTGGCCAAGTTCGTCTGCCGGACTCGGAATCGGATGAGACTTTACGAGCGGCTATTTACGAGCGGCTTCCGTGTGCCACAAATAGGCCGCGGGCACAGCCGAGACCAAAAATAACCGACCGAAGGCCGGGGCGCCAAGTTCGTCAAGCGGAAACAGGCCACAAAAACGGGTGGGCTATAGCCTTGTGGGGTGGGGCTGGCCAAGTTCGTCCGCCGGACTAGGAATGGGGCGAGACTTTGCGAGCGGCCTCCGTGTGCCAAAATTAGGCCGCGGGCACAGCCGCGACCAACAATAACAGCCCGAAGGCCGGTGCACCAAGTTCGTCAAGCGGAAAAATGCCACAAAATCGGGTGGGCTATAGCCTTGGGGGGTGGGGCTCGCCAAGTTCGTCCGCCGGACTCGGAATGGGGCGAGACTTTGCGAGCGGCCTCCGTGTGCCAAAAATAGGCCGCTGGTACAGCCGCGCCAGAAACTAACGGCCCGAAGGCCGGGGCGCCATGTTCCTCCAGCGGGAAAAGGCCACAAAAACAGGTGGGCTATAGCCTTGGGGGGTGGGGCTGGCCAAGTTCGTCCGCCGGACTCGGAATGGGACAAGACTTTGCGAGGGGCCTCTGTGTGCCAAAAATAGGCCGCGGGCTCAGCCGCGCCCGAAAATAACCACCCGAAGGCCGGGCCGCCAAGTTCGTCCAGGGGAAAAAGGCCACAAAAACGGGTGGGCTATAGCCTTGGAAGGTGGGGCTGGCTAAGTTCGTCCGCCGAACTCAGAATCGGATGAGACTTTGTGAGCGGCCTCCGTGTGCCACAAATAGGCCGCAGGCACAGCCGCGCCCAAAAATAACCGCCCGAAGGCCGGGGCGCCAAGTTCGTCCAGCGGAAAAAGGCCACAAAAAAGGTGGGCTATAGCCTTGGGGGGTGGGGCTCGCCAAGTTTGTCCGCCGGACTCGGAATGGGGCGAGGCTTTGCGAGCGGCCTCCGTGTGCCAAAAATAGGCCGCGGACACAGCCGCGCCCAAAAATAACCACCCGTTGGCCGGGGCGCCAAGTTCGTCCAGCGGAAAAAGGCCACAAAAACGGGTGGGCTATAGCCTTGGGGGGTTGGGCCGGCCAAGTTCGTCCGCCGGACTCGGCATAGGATGAGACTTTGTGAGCGTCCTCCATGTGCCAAAAATAGGCCGCGGGAACAGCCGCGACCAACAATAACAGCCCGAAGGCCGGTGCGCCAAGTTTGTCCAGCGGAAAAAGGCCACAAAAACGGGTGGGCTATAGCCTTGGGGGGTGGGGCTCGCCAAGTTCGTCCGCCGGACTCGGAATGGGGTGAGACTTTGCGAGCGGCCTCCGTGTGCCAAAAATAGGCCGTGGGTACAGCCGCGCCAAAAACTAACGGCCCGAAGGCCGGGGCGCCATGTTCCTCCAGCGGGAAAAGGCCACAAAACCAGGTGGGCTATAGCCTTGGGGGGTGGGGCTGGCCAAGTTCGTCCGCCGGACTCGGAATGGGACGAGACTTTGCGAGCAGCTTCCATGTGCCGAAAATTAGAAATGGGCACAGCCGCGCTAGAAAATTACAGCCCGAAGGCCGGGGCGCCAAGTTCGTCCAGCGGAAAAAGGCCACAAAAACGGGTGGGCTATAGCCTCAAGGGGTGGGGCTGGCCAAGTTCGTCCGCCGGACTCGGAATGGGTCGAGACTTTGCGAGCGGCCTCTGTGTGCCAAAAATAGGCCGCGGGCACAGCCGCACCCAAAAATAACCACTCGAAGTCCGTGGCGCCAAGTTCGTCCCGCGGAAAAAGGCCGCAAAAACGGGTGGGCTTTAGCCTTGGGAGGTGGTGCTGGCCAAGTTTGTCCACCGGACTCGGAATGGGACGAGACTTTGCGAGCGGCCTCCCTGTGCCAAAAATAGGCTGCAGGCACAGCCGCACCCAAAAATAACCTCCCGAAGGCCGGGGTACCAAGTTCGTCCAGCGGAAAAAGGCCACAAAAACGGGTGGGCTATAGCCTTGGGGGGTGGGCTATAGCCTTAGGGGGTGGGCCTGGCCAACTTCGTCCGCCGGACTCGGAATGGCGCGAGACTTTGCGAGGCGCCTCCGTGTGCCAAAAATAGGCCGCGGGCACAGCCGCGCAAAAAAATACCCGCCCGAAGGCCGGGGCGCCAAGTTCGTCCAACGGTAAAAGGCCACAAAAACGGGTGGGCTATAGCCTTGGGGGGTGGGGCTGGCCAACTTCGTCCGCCGGACTCGGAATGGCGCGAGACTTTGCGAGGCGCCTCCGTGTGCCAAAAATAGGCCGCGGGCACAGCCGCGCCCAAAAATACCCACCCGAAGGCCGGGGCGCCAAGTTCGTCCAGCGGAAAAAGGCCACAAAAACGGGTGGGCTATAGCCTTGGGGGGTGGGCTATAGCCTTAGGGGGTGGGCCTGGCCAACTTCGTCCGCCGGACTCGGAATGGCGCGAGACTTTGCGAGGCGCCTCCGTGTGCCAAAAATAGGCCGCGGGCATAGCCGCGCAAAAAAATACCCGCCCGAAGGCCGGGGCGCCAAGTTCGTCCAACGGTAAAAGGCCACAAAAACGGGTGGGCTATAGCCTTGGGGGGTGGGGCTGGCCCACTTCGTCCGCCGGACTCGGAATGGCGCGAGACTTTGTAAGGCGCCTCCGTGTGCCAAAAATAGGCCGCGGGTACAGCCGCACAAAAAAATACCCGCCCGAAGGCCGGGGCGCCAAGTTCGTCCAACGGTAAAAGGCCACAAAAACGGGTGGGCTATAGCCTTGGGGGGTGGGGCTGGCCCACTTCGTCCGCCGGACTCGGAATGGCGCGAGACTTTGCGAGGAGCCTCCGTGTGCCAAAAATAGGCCGCGGCACAGCCGCGCAAAAAATTACCCGCCCGAAGGCCGGGGCGCCAAGTTCGTCCAGCGGTAAAAGGCCACAAAAACGGGTGGGCTATAGCCTTGGGGGGTGGGGCTGGCCCACTTCGTCCGCCGGACTCGGAATGGCGCGAGACTTTGTAAGGCGCCTCCGTGTGCCAAAAATAGGCCGCGGGTACAGCCGCACAAAAAAATACCCGCCCGAAGGCCGGGGCGCCAAGTTCGTCCAACGGTAAAAGGCCACAAAAACGGGTGGGCTATAGCCTTGGGGGGTGGGGCTGGCCCACTTCGTCCGCCGGACTCGGAATGGCGCGAGACTTTGCGAGGCGCCTCCGTGTGCCACAAATAGGTCATGCACAGCCGCAAAAAATTACCCGCCCGAAGGCCGGGGCGCCAAGTTCGTCCAGCGGTAAAAGGCCACAAAAACGGGTGGGCTATAGCCTTGGGGGGTGGGGCTGGCCAACTTCGTCCGCCGGACTCGGAATGGCGCGAGACTTTACGAAGCACCTCCGTGTGCCAAAAATAGGCTGCGGGCACAGCCACGCCCAAAAATACCTGCCCGAAGGCCAGGGCGCCAATCTCGTCCAAATGGAAAAGGCCATAAAAACGGGTGGGCTATAGCCTTGGGGGGTGGGGCTGGCCTACTTGGTCCGCCGGACTCGGAATGGCGCGAGACTTTGTGAGGCGCCTCCGTGTGCCAAAAATAGGCCGCGGGCACAGCCGCGCAAAAAAATACCCGCCCGAAGGCCGGGGCGCCAAGTTCGTCGAACGGTAAAAGGCCACAAAAAC
>JAUJEF010000164.1:0-52171 GCA_030444885.1 Citrus sp. QX-2021
GGACTCGGAAGGGGGCGAGACTTTGCGCACAGCCTCCGCGTGCCAAAAATAGGCCGCGGGCACAGCCGTGCCCAATAATAACCACCGGAAGGCCGGGGCACCACGTTCGCGTAGCGGAAAAACAGCCAAAAAACGGGTGGGCTATAGCCTTGGGGGGAGTGGCTGGCCAACTTCGTCCGCCGGACACGGAATGGGGCGAGACTTTGCGAGTGGCCTCCGTGTTCCAAAAATAGGCCACGTGCATAGCCGCGCACAAAAATAACCACCCGAAGGCCGGGGCGCCAAGTTCGTCCAGCGGAAAAATGGCCAAAAAACGGGTGGGTTATCGCCTTGGGGGGAGGGGCTGGCCAACTTCGTCCGCCTGACTCAGAATGGGGCGAGACTTTGCGAGCGGCCTCCGCGTACTAAAAATAGGCCGCGGTCACAGCTGCGCCCAAAAATAACCGCCCGAACGCCGGGGCGCCAAGTTCGTCCAGCTGAAAAATGGCCAAAAAACGGGTGGGCTATAGCCTTGGGGGGAGGGGCTGGCCCACTTCGTCCGCCGGACTCCGAATGGGGCGAGACTTTGCGAGCGGCCTCCACTGCCAAAAATAGGCCACGGGCACAGCCGCGCCCAAAAATAACCGCCCGAAGGTCGGCGCGCCCAAACCCCCCAGCGGACAATTGGCCAAAAAACGGGTGGGCTATAGCCTTGGGGGGAGGGGCTGGCCAACAAATCCCGCCGGACTCGGAATGGGCGAGACTTTGCGGCGGCCCCCACATGCTAAAAATAGGCCACGGGCACAGCCGCGCCCAAAAATAACCGCCCGATGGTCGGCGCGCCCAAACCCCAGCGGAAAAATGGCCAAAAAACGGGTGGGCTATAGCCTTGGGGGGAGGGGCTGGCCAACTTCGTCCGCCGGACTCGGAATGGGACGAGACTTTGCGATCGGCCTCCGCGTGCCAAAAATAGGCCGCGGGCACAGCCGTGGCAAAAAATAACTGCCGAAGGCCGGTGCGCGAAGTTCGTCCAGCGGAAAAATGGCCAAAAAACGGGTGGGCTATAGCCTTGGGGGGAGGGGCTGGCCCAATTCGTCCGCCGGACTCGGAATGGGGCGAGACTTTACGAGCGGCCTCCGCGTGCCAAAAATAGGCCGCGGGCACAGCCGCGTCCAAAAATAACTGCCCGAAGGCCGGGGTACCAAGTTCGTCCAGCGGAAAAATTGCCAAAAAACGGGTGGGCTGTAGCCTTGGGGGGAGGGGCTGGCTCACTTCGTCCGCCGGACTCGGAATTGGGCGAGACTTTGCGAACGGCCTCCGCATACCAAAAATAGGCCACGGGGACAGCCGCGCCCAAAAATAACCGCCCGAAGGTCGGCACGCCCAAACCCCGCAGCGGAAAAATGGCCAAAAAACGGGTGGGCTATAGCCTTGGGGGGAGGAGCTGGCCAACTTCGTCCGCCGGACTCGGAATGGGGCGAGACTTTGCGAGTGGCCTCCGTGTTCCAAAAATAGGCCACGTGCATAGCCGCTCACAAAAATAACCACCCGAAGGCCGGGGCGCCAAGTTCGTCCAGCGGAAAAATGGCCAAAAAACGGGTGGGCTATAGCCTTGGGGGGAGGGGATGGTCAACTTCGTCCGCCGGATTCGGAAGGGGGCGAGACTTTGCGCGCAGCCTCCGTGTGCCAAAAATAGGCCGCGGGCACAGCCGCGCCCAATAATAACCACCCGAAGGCCGGGGCACCACGTTCGCCTAGCGGAAAAGCAGCCAAAAAAAGGGTGGCCTATAGCCTTGGGGGGAGTGGCTGGCCAACTTCGTCCGCCGGACACGGAATGGGGCGAGACTTTGCGAGCGGCCTCCGTGTTCACAAAATAGGCCTCGTGCACAGCCGCGCACAAAAATAACCACCCGAAGGCCGGGGCGCCAAGTTCGTCCAGCTGAAAAATGGCCAAAAAACGGGTGGGCTATAGCCTTGGGGGGAGGGGCTGGCCCACTTCGTCCGCCGGACTCGGAATGGGGTAAGACTTTGCGAGCGGCCTCCGCGTGCAAAAATAGGCCACGGCCACAGCCGCACCCAAAAATAACCGACCCGAAGGTCAGCGCGCCAAACCCCCCAGCGGAAAAATGTCCAAAAAACGGGTGGGCTATAGCCTTGGGAGGAAGCGACTGGCCAACAAATCCGCCGGACTCGGAATGGGGCGAGACTTTGTGAGTGGCCTCCGTGTTCCAAAAATAGGCCACGTGCATAGCCGCTCACAAAAATAACCACCCGAAGGCCGGGGCGCCAAGTTCGTCCAGCGGAAAAATGGCCAAAAAACGGGTGGGCTATAGCCTTGGGGGGAGGGGCTGGCCCACTTCGTCCGCCGGACTCGGAATGGGGTAAGACTTTGCGAGCGGCCTCTGCGTGCCAAAAATAGGCCACGGCCACAGCCGCACCCAAAAACAACCGACCGAAGGTCGGAGCGCCGAAACCCCCCAGCGGAAAAATGTCCAAAAAACGGGTGGGCTATAGCCTTGGGAGGAGCGACTGGCCAACTTCATCCGCCGGACTCGGAATGGGGCGAGACTTTGCGAGTGGCCTCCGTGTTCCAAAAATAGGCCACGTGCATAGCCGCTCACAAAAATAACCACCCGAAGGCCGGGGCGCCAAGTTCGTCCAGCGGAAAAATGGCCAAAAAACGGGTGGGTTATCGCCTTGGGGGGAGGGGCTGGCCAACTTCGTCCGCCTGACTCAGAATGGGGCGAGACTTTGCGAGCGGCCTCCGCGTACTAAAAATAGGCCGCGGGCACAGCTACGCCCAAAAATAACCGCCCGAACGCCGGGGCGCCAAGTTCGTCCAGCTGAAAAATGGCCAAAAAACGGGTGGGCTATAGCCTTGGGGGGAGGGGCTGGACCACTTCGTCCGCCGGACTCCGAATGGGTCGAGACTTTGCGAGCGGCCTCCACTTGCCAAAAATAGGCCACGGGCACAGCCGCGCCCAAAAATAACCGCCCGATGGTCGGCGCGCCCAAACCCCAGCGGAAAAATGGCCAAAAAACGGGTGGGCTATAGCCTTGGGCGGAGGGGCTGGCTCACTTCGTCCGCCGGACTCGGAATGGGGCGAGACTTTGCGAGCGGCCTCCATGTGCTAAAAATAGGCCACGGGCACAGCCGCGCCCAAAAATAACCGCCCGATGGTCGGCGCGCCCAAACCCCAGCGGAAAAATGGCCAAAAAACGGGTGGGCTATAGCCTTGGGGGGAGGGGCTGGCCCACTTCGTCCGCCGGACTCGGAATGGGGTAAGACTTTGCGAGCGGCCTCCGCGTGCCAAAAATAGGCCACGGCCACAGCCGCACCCAAAAATAACCGACCGAAGGTCGGCGCGCCGAAACCCCCCAGCGGAAAAATGTCCAAAAAACGGGTGGGCTATAGCCTTGGGAGGAGCGACTGGCCAACTTCGTCCGCCGGACTCGGAATGGGGCGAGACTTTGCGAGTGGCCTCCGTGTTCCAAAAATAGGCCACGTGCATAGCCGCTCACAAAAATAACCACCCGAAGGCCGGGGCGCCAAGTTCGTCCAGCGGAAAAATGGCCAAAAAACGGGTGGGTTATCGCCTTGGGGGGAGGGGCTGGCCAACTTCGTCCGCCTGACTCAGAATGGGGCGAGACTTTGCGAGCGGCCTCCGCGTACTAAAAATAGGCCGCGGGCACAGCTGCGCCCAAAAATAACCGCCCGATGGTCGGCGCGCCCAAACCCCCCAGCGGACAATTGGCCAAAAAACGGGTGGGCTATAGCCTTGGGGGGAGGGGCTGGCCAACTTCGTCCGCCGGACTCGGAATGGGGCGAGACTTTGCGAGCGGCCTCCACGTGCTAAAAATAGGCCACGGGCACAGCCGCGCCCAAAAATAACCGCCCGATGGTCGGCGCGCCCAAACCCCAGCGGAAAAATGGCCAAAAAACGGGTGGGCTATAGCCTTGGGGGGAGGGGCTGGCCAACTTCGTCCGCCGGACTCGGAATGGGACGAGACTTTGCGAGCGGCCTCCGCGTGCCAAAAATAGGCCGCGGGCACAGCCGTGGCAAAAAATAACTGCCGAAGGCCGGTGCGCGAAGTTCGTCCAGCGGAAAAATGGCCAAAAAACGGGTGGGCTATAGCCTTGGGGGAAGGGGCTGGCCCAATTCGTCCGCCGGACTCGGAATGGGGCGAGACTTTACGAGCGGCCTCCGCGTGCCAAAAATAGGCCGCGGGCACAGCCGCGTCCAAAAATAACCGCCCGAAGGCCGGGGCACCAAGTTCGTCCAGCGGAAAAATTGCCAAAAAACGGGTGGGCTGTAGCCTTGGGGGGAGGGGCTGGCTCACTTCGTCCGCCGGACTCGGAATTGGGCGAGACTTTACGAGCGGCCTCCGCATACCAAAAATAGGCCACGGGGACAGCCGCGCCCAAAAATAACCGCTCGAAGGTCGGCACGCCCAAACCCCGCAGCGGAAAAATGGCCAAAAAACGGGTGGGCTATAGCCTTGGGGGGAGGGGATGGTCAACTTCGTCCGCCGGACTCGGAAGGGGGTGAGACTTTGCGCGCAGCCTCCGTGTGCCAAAAATAGGCCGCGGGCACAGCCGCGCCCAATAATAACCACCCGAAGGCCGGGGCACCACGTTCGCCTAGCGGCAAATCCGCCAAAAAAAGGGTGGCCTATAGCCTTGGGGGGAGTGGCTGGCCAACTTCGTCCGCCGGACACGGAATGGGGCGAGACTTTGCGGCGGCCTCCGTGTTCCAAAATAGGCCACGTGCACAGCCGCGCACAAAAATAACCACCCGAAGGCCGGGCGCCAAGTTCGTCCAGCTGAAAAATGGCCAAAAACGGGTGGGCTATAGCCTTGGGGAGGGCTGGCCCACTGGGTCCGCCTCGGACTCGGAATGGGGTAAGACTTTGCGGCGGCCTCCAGCGTGCCAAAAATAGGCCACGCCACAGCCGCACCCAAAAATAACCGACCGAAAGGTCGCGCGCCAAAACCCCAGCGGAAAAATGTCCAAAAACGGGTGGGCTATAGCCTTGGGAGGAGCGACTGCCAACAAATCCGCCGGACTCGGAATGGCGCAAGACTTTGCGAGGTGCCTCCGTGTGCCAAAAATAGGCCGCGGGCACAGCCGCACCCAAAAATACCGGCCCGAAGGCCGGGGCGCCTAGTTCGTCCAGCGGAAAAAGGCCACAAAAACGGGTGGGCTATAACCTTTGGTGGTGGGGCTGGCCAACCTCGTCCGCCAGACTTGGAAAGGCGCGAGACTTTACGAGGCTCCTCCGTGTGCCAAAAATAGGCCGCGGGCACAGCCGCGCCCAAAAATACCCGCTTGAAGGTCGGGGCGCCAAGTTCGTCCAGCGGAAAATGGCCACAAAAACGGGTGGGCTATAGCCTTGGGGGGTGGGGCTGGCCAACTTCGTCCGCCGGACTCGGAATGGCGCGAGACTTTGCGAGGCGCCTCCGTGTACCAAAAATAGGCCGCGGGCACAGCCGCGCCCAAAAATACCCGCCCGAAGCCGGGGCGCCAAGTTCGTCTAGCGGAAAATGGCCACAAAAACGGGTGGGCTATAGCCTTGGGGGGTGGGGCTGGCCAACTTCGTCCGCCGGACTCGGAATGGCGCGAGACTTTGCGAGGCACCTCCGTGTGCCAAAAATAGGCGGCGGGCACAGCCGCGCCCAAAAATACCCGCCCGAAGACCGGGGCGCCAAGTTCGTCCAGCGGAAAATGGCCACAAAAACGGGTGGGCTATAGCCTTGGGGGGTGGGGCTGGCCAATTTCGTCCGCAGGACTCGGAATGGCGCGAGACTTTGCGAGGCGCCTCCATATGCAAAAAATAGGCCGCGGGCACAGCCGCGCCCAAAAATACCCGCCCGAAGGCCGGGGCGCCAAGTTCGTCCAGCGGAAAAAGGCCACAAAAATGGGTAGGCTATAGCCTTAGGGGGTGGGGCTGGCCAACTTCGTCCGCAAGACTCGGAATGGCGCGAGACTTTGCGAGGCGCCTCCATGCGCCAAAAATAGGCCGCGGGCACAGCCGCGCCCAAAAATACCCGCCCGAAGGCCGGGGCGCCAAGTTCGTCCAGCGGAAAATGGCCACAAAAACGGGCGGGCTATAGCCTTGAGGGATGGGGCCGGCCCACTTCGTCCGCCGGACTCGGAATGGCGCGAGACTTTGCGAGGCACCTCCGTGTGCCAAAAACAGGCCGCGGGCACAGCCGCGCCCAAAAATACCAGCCCGAAGACCGGGGCGCCAAGTTCGTCCAGCGGAAAATGGCCACAAAAACGGGTGGGCTATAACCTTGGGGGGTGGGGCTGGTCAACTTCGTCCGCCGGACTCGGAATGGCGCGAGACTTTGCGAGGCACCTCCGTGTGGCAAAAATATGCCGCGGGCACAGCCGCGCCCAAAAATACCCGCCCGAAGACCGGGGCGCCAAGTTCGTCCAGCGGAAAATGGCCACAAAAACGGGTGGGCTATAGCCTTGGGGGGTGGGGCTGGCCGACTTCGTCCGCCGGACTCGGAATGGCGCGAGACTTTGCGAGGCACCTCCGTGTGCCAAAAAAAGGCCGCGGGCACAGCCGCGCCCAAAAATACCCACCCGAAGGCCGGGGCGCCAAGTTCGTCCAGCGGAAAAAGGCCACAAAAACGGGTGGGCTATAGCCTTGGGGGGTGGGGCTGGCCCACTGTCCCGCGGACTCGGAATGGCGCGAGACTTTGCGAGGCTCCTCCGTGCGCCAAAAATAGGCCTCGGGCACAGCCGCGCCCAAAAATACCCGCCCGAAGGCCGGGGCGCCAAGTTCGTCCAGCGGAAAATGGCCACAAAAACGGGTGGGCTATAGCCTTGGTGGGTGGGGCTGGCCAACTTCGTCCGCTGGACTCGGAATGGCGCGAGACTTTACGAGGCGCCTCCGTGTGCCAAAAATAGGCCGCCGGCACATCCGCGCCCAAAAATACCCGCCCGAAGGCCGGGGCGCCTAGTTCGTCCAGCGGAAAAAGGCCACAAAAACGGGTGGGCTATAGCCTTGGGGGGTGGGCCTGGCCAACTTCGTCCGCCGGACTCGGAATGGCGCGAGACTTTGCGAGGCACCTCCGTGTGGCAAAAATAGGCCGCGGGCACAGCCGCGCCCAAAAATACCCGCCCGAAGGCCGCGGCGCCAAGTTCGTCCAGCGGAAAAAGGCCACAAAAACGGGTGGGCTATAGCCTTGGGGGGTGGGGCTGGCCCACTTCGTCCGCCGGACTCGGAATGGCGCGAGACTTTGCGAGGCGCCTCCGTGCGCCAAAAATAGGCCACGGGCACAGCCGCGCCCAAAAATACCCACCCGAAGGCCGGGGCGCCAAGTTCGTCCAGCGGAAAATGGCCACAAAAACGGGTGGGCTATAGCCTTGGTGGGTGGGGCTGGCCAACTTCGTCCGCTGGACTCGGAATGGCGCGAGACTTTACGAGGCGCCTCCGTGTGCCAAAAATAGGCCGCCGGCACATCCGCGCCCAAAAATACCCACCCGAAGGCCGGGGCGCCTAGTTCGTCCAGCGGAAAAAGGCCACAAAAACGGGTGGGCTATAGCCTTGGGGGGTGGGCCTGGCCAACTTCGTCTGCCGGACTCGGAATGGCGCGAGACTTTGCGAGGCACCTCCGTGTGGCAAAAATAGGCCGCGGGCACAGCCGCGCCCAAAAATACCCGCCCGAAGGCCGCGGCGCCAAGTTCGTCCAGCGGAAAAAGGCCACAAAAACGGGTGGGCTATAGCCTTGGGGGGTGGGACTGGCCCACTTCGTCCGCCGGACTCGGAATGGCGCGAGACTTTGCGAGGCGCCTCCGTGCGCCAAAAATAGGCCACGGGCACAGCCGCGCCCAAAAATACCCACCCGAAGGCCGGGGCGCCAAGTTCGTCCAGCGGAAAATGGCCACAAAAACGGGTGGGCTATAGCCTTGGTGGGTGGGGCTGGCCAACTTCGTCCGCTGGACTCGGAATGGCGCGAGACTTTACGAGGCGCCTCCGTGTGCCAAAAATAGGCCGCCGGCACATCCGCGCCCAAAAATCCCCGCCAAGGCCGGGCGCCTAGTCGTCCCAGCGGAAAAAGGCCACAAAAACGGGTGGGCTATAGCCTTGGGGGTGGGCACAGCCAACTTCGTCTGCGGACTCGGAATGGCGCGAGACTTTGCGAGGCGACTCCGTGTGCCAAAAATAGGTACCGGTTACAGCCGAGGCCAAAAATACCCCCCCGAAGGCCGGGGCGCCAAGTTCGTCCAGGGGAAAAAGGCCACAAAAAAGCAGGTGGGCTATAGCCTTGGGGTGGGGCTGGGCAACCGTCCGCCCGGACTCGGAATGGCGCGAGACTTTTACGAGGCCCCTCCGTGTGCCGCGAAAATAGGCCGCAGGCACAGCCGCGCCAAAAATACCCGCCCGAAGGCCGGGTCGCCAAGTTCGTCCCAGCGGAAAAAGGCCACAAAACGGGTGGGCTATAGCCTTGGGGGTGGGGCTGGCCAACTTCGTCTGCACCGGACTCGGAATGGCTTGAGACTTTGCTAGGCACCTCCATGTGCCAAAAATAGGCCATGGGCACAGCCGCGCCAAAAATACCCGCCCGAAGGCCGGGTCGCCAAGTTCGTCCAGCGGAAAAAGGCCACAAAAACGGGTGGGCTATAGCCTTGGGGGGTGGGGCTGGCCAACTTCGTCCGCCGGACTCGGAATGGCGCGAGACTTTGCGAGGCGCCTCCATGCGCCAAAAATAGGCCGCGGGCACAGCCGCGCCCAAAAATACCCGCCCGAAGGCCGGGGCGCCAAGTCGTCGTCCAGCGGAAAATGGCCACAAAACGGGCGGGCTATAGCCTTGAGGATGGGGCTGGCCCACTCGTCCTCCGGACTCGGTATGGCGCGAGACTTTGCGAGGCACCTCCGTGTGCCAAAAACAGGCCGCGGGCACAGCCGCGCCCAAAAATACCAGCACGAAGACCGGGGCGCCAAGTTCGTCCAGCGGAAAATGGCCACAAAAACGGGTGGGCTATAGCCTTGGGGGGTGGGGCTGGTCAACTTCGTCCGCCGGACTCGGAATGGCGCGAGACTTTGCGAGGCACCTCCGTGTGGCAAAAATAGGCCGCGGGCACAGCCGCGCCCAAAAATACCCGCCCGAAGACCGGGGCGCCAAGTTCGTCCAGCGGAAAATGGCCACAAAAACGGGTGGGCTATAGCCGTGGGGAGGTGGGGCTGGCCGACTTAAATCCGCCGGACTCGGAATGGCGCGAGACTTTGCGAGGCAGCTCCGTGTGCCAAAAAAAGGCCGCGGGCACAGCCGCGCCCAAAAATACCCACCCGAAGGCCGGGGCGCCAAGTTCGTCCAGCGGAAAAAGGCCACAAAAACGGGAGGGCTATAGCCTTGGGGGGTGGGGCTGACCAACTTCGTCCGCCGGACTCGGAATGGCGGGAGACTTTGTCAGGGGCCTCCATGTGCCAAAAATAGGCCACGGGCACAGCCGCACTCAAAAATAACCGCCCGAAGGCTGGGGCGCCAAGTTCGTCCCGCGGAAAAAGGCCACAGAAACGGGAGGGCTATAGCCGTAGGAGGTGGGGCTGGCCAACTTCGTCCGCCGGACTCGGAATGGGGCGAGACTTTGCGAGCGGCCTCCGCGTGACAAAAATAGGCCGCGGGCACAGGCGCGCCCAAAAATAACCTCCCAAAAGTCGGGGCGCCAAGTTCTTCCAGCGAAAAAATGGCCAAAAAACGGGTGGGCTATAGCCTTGGGTGGAGGGGCTGGCCAACTTCGTCCGCCGGACTCGGAATGGGGCGAGACTTTGCGAGCGTCCTCCGCGTGCCGAAAATAGGCCGCGGGCACCGCCGCCCCCAAAAATAATCCCCCGAAGGTCGGCGCGCCCAAACCCCCCAGCGGAAAAATGGCCAAAAAACGGGTGGGCTATAGCCTTGGGGGGAGGGGCTGGCCAACATCGTCCGCCGGACTCTGAATGGGGTGAGACTTTGCGAGCGGCCTCCGCGTACCAAAAATAGGCCGTGGACACAGCCACGCCCAACAATAACCCTCCGAAGGTCGGCGCGCCCAAACCCCCCTGCGGAAAAATGGCCAAAAAACGGGTGGGCTATAGCCTTGGGGGGAGGGGCTGCCCTACTTCGTCCGCCGGACTCGGAATGGCGCGAAACTTAGCGAGCGGCCTCCGCGTGACAAAAATAGGCCACGGGCACAACCGCGCCTAAAAATAACCGCCCGAAGGCCGGGGCGCCAAGTTCGTCCAGCGGAAAAATGGCCAAAAAACGGGTGGGCTATAGCCTTGGGGGGAGGGGCTGGCCAACTTCGTCCGCCGGACTCGGAATGGGGCGAGACTTTGCGAGCGGCCTCCGCATGCCGAAAATAGGCCGCGGGCACCGCCGCCCCCAAAAATAACCCCCCGAAGGTCGGCGCGCCCGAACCCCCCAGCGGAAAAATGGCCAAAAAACGGGTGGGCTATAGCCTTGTGGGGAGGGGCTGGCCAACATCGTCCGCCGGACTCGGAATGGGGCGAGATTTTGCGAGCAGCCTCCACGTACCAAAAATAGGCCGTGGACACAGTCACGCCCAAAAATAACTGCCCAAAGGCCAGGGCGCCAAGTTCGTCCTGTGGAAAAATGGCCAAAAAACGGGTGGGCTATAGCCTTGCGGCGATGGGCTGGCCAACTTCGTCCGCCGGACTCGGAATGGTGCGAGACTTTGTGAGCGGCCTCCGCGTGCCAAAAATAGGCCGCGGGCACAGCCGCGTCCAAAAATAACCGCCCGAATGCCGGGGCGCCAAGTTCGTGCAGCGGAAAAAGGCCACAAAAACGGGTGGGCTATAGCCTAGGGAGGTGGGGCTGGCCAACTTCGTCCGCCGGACTCGGAACAGCGCGAGACTTTGTGAGGGGCCTCCGTGTGCCAAAAATAGGTCACGGGCACAGCCGCTCCCAAAAATTACCGCCCGAAGGCCGGGCCGCCAAGTTCGTCCAGCGGAAAAAGGCCACAAAAACGGGTGGGCTATAGCCTTGGGGTGTGGGGCTGGCCAACTTCGTCCGCCGAACTCGGAATGGCGCGAGACTTTGTCAGGGGCCTCCATGTGCCAAAAATAGGCCACGGGCACAGCCGCACCCAAAAATAACCGCCCGATGGCCGGGGCGCCAAGTTCATCCAGCGGGAAAAGGCCACAAAAACGGGTGGGCTATAGCCTTGGGTGGTGGGGCTGGCCAACTTCGTCCGCCGGACTCGGAATGGCGCGAGACTTTACGAGGGCCCTCCGTGTGCAATAAAATAGGCCACGGGCACAGCCGCGCCCAAAAATAACCGCCTGCAGGCTGGGGCGCCAAGTTCGTCCAGCGGAAAAAGGCCACAAAAACGAGTGCGCTATCGCCTTAGGAGGTGGGGCTGGCCGACTTCGTCCGCCGGACTCGGAATGGGGCGAGACTTTGCGAGCGGCCTCCGCATGACAAAAATAGGCCGCGGGCACAGGCGCGCCCAAAAATAACCTCCCGAAAGCTGGGGCGCCAAGTTCTTCCAGCGAAAAAATGGCCAAAAAACGGGTGGGCTATAGCCTTGGGGGGAGGGGCTGGCCAACTTCGTCCGCCGGACTCGGAATGGGCGGAGACTTTGCGAGTGCCCTCCGTGTGCCAAAAATAGGCCGCGGACACAGCCACACCCAACAATAACCCTCTGAAGGTCGGCGCGCCCAAATCCCCCTGCGGAAAAATGGCCAAAAAACGGGTGGGCTATAGCCTTGGGGGGAGGGGCTGGCCCACTTCGTCCGCCGGACTCGGAATGGGGCGAGACTTAGCGAACGGCCTCCGCGTGCCAAAAATAGGTCGCGGGCACAGCCGCGCCTAAAAAGAACCGCCCGAAGGCCGGGGCGCCAAGTTCGTCCAGCGTAAAAATGGACAAAAAACGGGTGGGCTATGGCCTTGGGGGGAGGGGCTGGCCGACTTCGTCCGCCGGACTCTGAATGGGGCGAGACTATGCGGCGGCCTCCGCGTGCCAAAAATAGGACGCGGGCACAGCCACGACCAAAAATAACTGCCCGAAGGCCGGGCCGCCAAGTTCGTCCTGTAGAAAAATGGCCAAAAAACGGGTGGGCTATAGCGTTGTGGGGATGGGCTGGCCAACTTCGTCCGCCGGACTCGGAATGGTGCGAGACTTTGCAAGCGGCCTCCGCGTGCCAAAAATAGGCCGCAGGCACAGCCGTGGCCAAAAATAACCGCCCGAATGCCGGGGCGCCAAGTTCGTGCAGCGGAAAAAGGCCACAAAAACGGGTGGGCTATAGCCTTGGGAGGTGGGGCTAGCAAACTTCATCCGCCGGACTCGGAATGGTGCGAGAATTTGAGAGGGGCCTCCGTGTGCCAAAAATAGGCCGCGGGCACAGCCGCGCCCAAAAATAACCGCCCGAATGCCGGGGCGCCAAGTTCGTGCAGCGGAAAAAGGCCACAAAAACGGGTGGGCTATAGCCTTGGGAGGTGGGGCTGGCCAACTTCGTCCGCCGCACTCGGAACAGTACGAGACTTTGTGAGGGGCCTCCGTGTGCCAAAAATAGGTCGCGGGCACAGCCGCGCCCAAAAATAACCGCCCGAAGGCCGGGGCGCCAAGTTCGTCCAGCGGAAAAAGGCCACAAAAACGGGTGGGCTATAGCCTTGGGGGGTGGGGCTGGCCAAATTCGTCCGCCGGACTCGGAATGGCGCGAGACTTTGCGAGGGGCCTCCGTGTGCCAAAAATAGGCCGCGGTCACAGCCGCGGCCAAATATAACCGCCCGAAGGCCGGGGCGTCAAGTTCGTCCAGCGGAAAAAGGCAACAAAAACGGGTGGGCTATAGCCTTGGGGGGTGGGGCTGGCCAACTTCGTCCGCCGGACTCGGAATGGCGCGAGACTTTGTGAGGGCCCTCCGTGTGCCAAAAATAGGCCGTGTGCACAGCCGCGCCCAAAAATACCCCCCGAAGGCCGGGGCGCCAAGTTCGTCCAGCGGAAAAAGGCCACAAAAACGGGTGGGCTATAGCCTTGGGTTGTGGGGCTGGCAAACTTCGTCCGCCGGACTCGGAATGGCGAGAGACTTTGCGAGGGCCCTCTGTGTGCCAAAAATAGGCTACGGGCATAGCCGCGCCCTAAAATAACCACCTGAAGGCCGGGGCGCCAAGTTCGTCCAGCGGAAAAAGGCCACAAAAACGGGTGGGCTATAGCCTTGGGGGGTGGTGCTGGCCAACTTCGTCCGCCGGACACGGAATTGCGCGAGACTTTGCAAGGGCCCTCCGTGTGCCAAAAATAGGCCGTGGACACAACCGCACCCAAAAATAACCGCCCGAAGGCTGGGGCGCCAAGTTCGTCCAGCGGAAAAAGGCCACAAAAACGGGTGGGCTATAGCCTTGGGGGGTGGGGCTGGCCTACTTCGTCCGCCAGACTCGGAATTGTGCGAGACTTTGTGAGGGGCCTCCGTGTACCAAAAAATAGGCCGCGGACACAGCCGCGCACAAAAATAACCGCTCGAAGGCCGGGGCACCAAGTTCGTCCAGCGGAAAAAGGCCACAAAAACGGGTGGGCTATAGCCTTGAGTGGTGGGGCTGGCCAACTTCGTCCGCCGGACTCGGAATGGTGCGAGACTTTGCGAGGGGCCTCCTTGTGCCAAAAATAGGTCGAGGGCACAGCCGCACCCGAAAATAACCGCCCAAAGGCCGGGGCGCCAGGTTTGCCAGAGGAAAATGCCACAAAAATGGGTGGGCTATAGCCTTGGGGGGTGGTGCTGGCCAACTTCGTCCGCCGGACTCGGAATGGCGCGAGAATTTGTGAGGGGCCTCCGTGTGCCAAAAATAGGCCGCGGGCACAGCCGCTCCCAAAAATAACCGCCCGAAGGCCGGGGCGCCAAGTTCGTCCAGCGGAAAAAGGCCACAAAAACGGGTGGGCCATAGCCTTGGGAGGTGGGGCTGGCCAACTTCGGCCGCCGGACTCGGAATGGCGCGAGACTTTGTGAGGGGCCTCCGTGTGCCAAACATAGTCTGCGGGCACAGCCGTACCCAAAAATAACCGCCTGAAGGCCGGGGCGCCAAGTTCGTCCAGCGGAAAAAGGCCACAAAAACGGATGGACTATAGCCTTGGGGGGTGGGGCTGGCCAACTTCGTCCGCCGGACTCGGAATGGCGCGAGAATTTGCGAGGGTCCTCCGTGTGCCGAAAATAGGCCGCGGGCACATCCGCGCCCAAAAATAACCGCCCGAAGGCCGGGGCGCCAAGTTCGTCCAGCGGAAAAAGGCCAAAAAAAACGGGTGGGCTATAGCCTTGGGAGGTGGGGCTGGCCAACTTCGTCCGCCGGACTCGGAATGGCGCGAGACTTTGCGAGGGGCCTCCGTGTGCTAAAAATAGGCCGTAGGCACAGCCGCGCCCAAAAATAACCACCCGAAGGACGGGGCGCCAAGTTCGTCCAGCGGAAAAAGGCCACAAAAACGGGTGGGCTATAGCCTGGGGGGATGGGGCTGGCCAACTTCGTCCGCCGGACTCGGAATGGCGCGAGAATTTGCGAGGGCCCTCCGTGTGCCGAAAATAGGCCGTGGGCACAGCCCCACCCAAAAATAACCTCCAGAAGGCCGGGGCGCCAAGTTCGTCCAGCGGAAAAAGGCCACAAAAACGGGTGGGCTATAGCCTTGTGGGGTGGGGCTGGCCAACTTCGTCCGCCGGACTCGGAATGGCGCAAGACTTTGCGAGGGCCCTGCGCGTGCCAAAAATAGGATGCGGGTACAGCCGCGCCCAAAAATAACCCCCCGAAGGTCGGCGCACCCAAACCCCCCAGTGGAAAAATGGCCACAAAATGGGTGGGCTATAGCCTTGGGGGGAGGGGCTGGCCAACTTCGTCTGCCGAACTCGGAATGGGACGAGACTTTGCGAGCGGCCTCCACGGCCAAAAATAGGCCACGGGCACAGCCGCGCCCAAAAATAACCACCCGAAAGTCGGCACGCCCAAACCCACCAGCGGAAAAACGGCCAAAAAGTGGGTGGGCTATAGCCTTGGGGGGAGGGGCTGGCCAACTTCGTCCGCCTGACTCGGAATGGTGCGAGACTTTGCGAGTGGCCTCCGCATGCCAAAAATAGGCCGCGGGAACAGCCGCGCCCAAAAATAACCCACCAAAGGTCGGCACGCCCAAACCTCCCTGCGGAAAAATGGCCAAAAAACGGGTGGGCTGTAGCCTTGGGGGGAGGGGCTAGCCAACTTCGTCCGCCGGACTCGGAATGGGGCAAGACTTTGCGAGCGGCCTCCGCGTGCCAAAAATAGGCCGCGAGCACAGCCGAACCAAAAATAACCCCCCGAAGGTCGGCGCGCCCAAACCCCCCAGTGGAAAAAAGGCCAAAAAACGGGTGGGCTATAGCCTTGGGGGGAGGGGCTGGCCAACTTCGTCCGCCGGACTCGGAAGGGGCGAGATTTTGTGAGCGGCCTCCGTGTTCCAAAAATAGGCTGTTGGCACAGCCGTGCCCAAATATAACCCCCCGAATGCCGGGTGCCAAGTTCGTCTAACGGAAAAAGGCCACAAATACGGGTGGGCTATAGCCTTGGGGGGTGGGGCTGGCCAACTTCGTCCGCCGCACTCGGAATGGCGCGAGACTTTGCGAGGGGCCTCCGTGTGCCAAAAATAGGCCACGTTCACAGCCACGTCCAAAAGTAACCGCCCGAAGGCCGGGGCGCCAAGTTCGTCCAGAGGAAAAGGGCCACAAAAACGGGTGGGCTATAGCCTTGGGGGGTGGGGCTTGCCAACTTCGTCCGCCGGACTCCGAATGGCGCGAGACTTTGCGAGGCGCCTCCGTGTGCCAAAAATAAGCCGCGGGCACAGCCGCGACCAAAAATACCCGCCCGAAAGCGGCGGCGCCAAGTTCGTCCTGCGGAAAAAGGCCACAAAAACGGGTGGGCTATAGCCTTGGGGGGTGGGGCTGGCCAACTTCGTTTGCCGGACTCGGAATGGCGCGAGACTTTCCGAAGGGCCACCGTGTGCAAAAAATAGGCAGCGGGCACAGCCGTGCCCAAAAATAACCGCCAGAAGGCCGGGGCACCAGGTTCGTCCAGCGGAAAAAGGCCACAAAAACGGGTGGCCTATAGCCTTGGGGGGTGCGGCTGGTCAACTTCATCCGTCGGACTCGGAATGGCGCGAGACTTTGCGAGGGCCTCCGTGTGCCAAAATAGACCGCGGGCACAGCCGAGCCCAAAAATAACGGCCCGAAGGCCGTGGCACCAACTTCGTCCAGCGGAAAATGGCCACAAAAACGGGTGGGCTATAGCCTTGGGTGGTGGAGCTTGCCCACTTCGTCCGCCGCACTTGGAAGGGGGAGAGACTTTACGAGGGGCCGCCGTGTGCCAAAAATAGGCCGCGGCCACAGCCGCGCCCAAAAATAACCGCCCGAAGGCCGGGGCGCCAAGTTCATCCAGCGGAAAAAGGCCACAAAAACGGGTGGGCTATAGCCTTGGGTGGTGGAGCTTGCCCACTTCGTCCGCCGCACTCGGAATGGCATGAGACTTTGCGAGGGGCCTCTGTGTTCCAAAAATAGGCTGTGGGCACAGCCGCGCCCAAAAATAACGGCCCGAAGTCTGGGGCGCCAAGTTCGTCCAGCGGAAAAAGGCCACATAAACGGGTGGGCTATAGCCTTAGGGGGTGGGGCTGGCCAAGTTCGTCTGCCGGACTCGGAATGGTGCGAGACTTTCCGAGGGTCCTCCGTGTGCCAAAAATAGGTCGCGTGCACAGCCGCGCTAAAAAATAACCGCCCGAAGGCCAGGGCGCCAAGTTCGTCCAGCGGAAAAAGGCCACAAAAACGGGTGGGCTATAGCCTTGGCGGTTGGGGCTGGCCCACTTCGTCCGCCGGACTCGGAATGGCACGAGACTTTGCGAGGGGCCTCCATTTGCCAAAAATAGGCCACGGTCACAGCCACGTCCAAAATAACCGCCCGAAGGCCGGGGCGCCAAGTTCGTCCAGAGGAAAAGGGCCACAAAAACGGGTGGGCGGGGCTTGCCAACTTCGTTCGCCGGACTCCGAATGTTGCGAGACTTTGCGAGGGGCCTCCGTGTGCCAAAAATAGGCCGTGGGCACAGCCGTGCCCAAAAATAACCGCCCGAAGGCCGGGGCGCCAAGTTCGTCCAGCGGAAAAAGTCCACAAAAACGGGTGGGCTATAGCCTTGGGGGGTGGGGCTGGCCAACTTCGTCTGCCAGACTCGGAATGGCGTGAAACTTTCCGAGGGGCCTCCGTGTACAAAAAATAGGCGATGGGCATAGTCACACCAAAAAATAACCACCCGAAGGCCGGGGCACCAGGTTCGTCCAGCGGAAAAAGGCCACAAAAACGGGTGGCCTATAGCCTTGGGGGGTGCGGCTGGCCAACTTCGTCCGTCGGACTCGGAATGGGGCGAGACTTTGCGAGGGGCCTTCGTGTGCCAAAAATAGGCCGCAAGCATAGCCGAGCCCAAAAATAACCGCCCGAAGGCCGGGGCGCCAAGTTCGTCCAGCGGAAAAAGGCCACAAAAACGGGTGGGCTATAGCCTAAGGGGGTGGGGCTGGCCAAGTTCGTCTACCGGACTCGGAATGGTGCGAGACTTTCCGAGGGTCCTCCGTGTGCCAAAAATAGGTCGCGTTCACAGCCGCGCCCAAAAATAACCGCCCGAAGGCCGTGGCACCAACTTCGTCCAGCGGAAAAAAGCCACAAAAACGGGTGGGCTATAGCCTTGGGGGGTGGGGCTGGCCCACTTCGTCCGCCGGACTTGGAATGGTGCGAGACTTTGGGACGGGCCTCCGTGTGCCAAAAATAGGCCGCGGCCACAGCCGCGCCCAAAAATAACCGCCCGAAGGCCGGGGCGCCAAGTTCGTCCAGCGGAAAAAGGCCACAAAAACGGGTGGGCTATACCCTTGGGGGGTGGGGCTGGCCAACTTTGTCCGCCGGACTCGGAATGGCGCGAGACTTTGCGAGGGGCCTCCGTGTGTCAAAAATAGGCCGCGGGCAAAGCCGCTCCCAAAAATAACCGCCCGAAGGCCGGGGCGCCAAGTTCGTCCAGCGGAAAAAGGCCACAGAAACGGGTGTGCTATTGCCTTGGGGGGTGGGGCTGGCCAACTTCGTCCGCCGGACTCGGAATGGCGCGAGACTTTGCGAGTGGTCTCCGTGTGCCAAAAATAGGCCGCGACCACAGCCCCGCGAAAAAATATCCACCCAAAGGCCGGGGCGCCAAGTTCGTCCAGCAGAAAAAGGCCACAAAAACGGGTGGGCTATAGCCTTGGGGGGTGGGGCTGCCAACTTTGTCCGCCGGACTCGGAATGGCGTGAGACTTTGCGACGGGCCTCCGTGTTCCAAAAATAGGCCGCGGGCACAGCCGCGTGAAAAAATATCCACCCAAAGGCCGGGGCGCCAAGTTCGTCCAGCGGAAAAACGCCACAAAAATGGGTGGGCTATAGCCTTGGCGTTTGGGGCTGGCCCACTTCGTCCGCCGGACTCCGAATGGCGCTAGACTTCGTAAGGGGCCTCCATGTGCCAAAAATAGGCCATGGACACAGCCGCACCCAAAAATAACCGCCTGAACGCCGGGGCGCCAAGTTCGTCCAGCGGAAAAAGGCGACAAAAACGGGTGGGCTATAGCCTTGGGGGGTGGGGCTGGCCAACTTCGTCCGCCGGACTCGGAATGGCGTGAGCCTTTGCGAGGGGCCTCCGTGTGCCAAAAATAGGCCGCGGGCACAGCCGCGTCTAAAAATAACCGCCCGAAGGCCGGAGCGCCAAGTTCGTCCAGCGGAAAAAGGCCACAAAAACATGTGGGCTATAGCCTTGGGGGGTGGGGCTGGCAAATTTTTTCCGGCGGACTCGGAATGGCGCGAGACTTTGCGAGGGGCCTACGTGTGCCAAAAATAGGCTGTGGGAACAGCCGCGTCCAAAAATAACCGCCCGAAGGCCGTGGCGCCAAGTTCGTCCAGAGGAAAGAGGCCACAAAAACGGGTGGGCTATAGCCTTGGGGGGTGGGGCTGGCCAATTTTGTCCGCCGGACTCGGAATGGCGCGAGACTTTGCGAGGGGCCTCCGTGTGCCAAAAATAGGCTGCGGGCAAAGCCGCGCCCAAAAATAACAGCCCGAAGGCCGGGGCGCCAAGTTCGTCCAGCGGAAAAAGGCCACAAAAACGGGTGGGCTATAGCCTTGGGGGGTGGGGCTGGCAAATTTTGTCCAGCGGACTCGGAATGGCGCGAGACTTTGTGAGGGGCTTCCGTGTGCCAAAAATAGGCTGTGGGCACAGCCGCGCCCAAAAATAACCGCCCGAAGGCCAGGGCGCCAAGTTCGTCCAGCGGAAAAAGGCCACAAAAACGGGTGGGCTATAGCCTTGGGGGGTGGGGCTGGCCAATTTTGTCTGCCGGACTCGGAATGGCGCAAGACTTTGCGAGGGGCCTCCGTGTGCCAAAAATAGGCTGCGGGCACAGCCGCACCCAAAAATAACCGCCCGAAGGCCGGGGCGCCAAGTTCGTGGCCACAAAAACGGGTGGGCTATAGCCTTGGGGGGTGGGGCTGGCCAACTTCGTCCGCCGGACTCGGAATGGCGCGAGCCTTTGCGAGGGGCCTCTGTGTGGCAAAAATAGGCCGCGGACAAAGCCGCGTCCAAAAATAACCACCCGAAGGCCGTGGCGCCATGTTCGTCCAGAGGAAAGAGGCCACAAAAACGGGTGGGCTATAGCCTTGGGGGGTGGGGCTGGCCAATTTTGTCCGCCGGACTCGGAATGGTGCGAGACTTTGCGAGGGGCCTCCGTGTGCCAAAAATAGGCTGCAGGCACAGCCGCGCCCAAAAATAACCGCCCGAAGGCCGGGGCGCCAAGTTCGTCCAGCGGAAAAAGGCCACAAAAACGGGTGGGCTATAGCCTTGGGGGGTGGGGCTGGCCAACTTCGTCCGCCGGACTCGGAATGGCGCGAGACTTTGCGAGGGGCCTCCGTGTGCCAAAAATAGGCTGCGGGAACAGCCGCGCCCAAAAATAACCGCCCGAAGGCCGGGGCGCCAAGTTCGTGGCCACAAAAACGGGTGGGCTATAGCCTTGGGGGGTGGGGCTGGCCAACTTCGTCCGCCGGACTCGGAATGGCGCGAGACTTTGCGAGGGGCCTCCGTGTGCCAAAAATAGGCTGCGGGCACAGCCGCGCCCAAAAATAACCGCCCGAAGGCCGGGGCGCCAAGTTCGTCCAGCGGAAAAAGGCCACAAAAACGGGTGGGCTATAGCCTTGGGGGGTGGGGCTGGCCAACTTTGTCCGCCGGACTCGGAATGGCGCGAGCCTTTGCGAGGGGCCTCTGTGTGGCAAAAATAGGCCGCGGACACAGCCGCGTCCAAAAATAACCACCCGAAGGCCGTGGCGCCAAGTTCGTCCAGAGGAAAGAGGCCACAAAAACGGGTGGGCTATAGCCTTGGGGGGTGGGGCTGGCAAATTTTGTCCGGCGGGCTCGGAATGGCGCGAGACTTTGTGAGGGGCCTCCGTGTGCCAAAAATAGGCTGTGGGCACAGCCGCGCCCAAAAATAACTGCCCGAAGGCCAGGGCGCCAAGTTCGTCCAGCGGAAAGAGGCCACAAAAACGGGTGGGCTATAGCCTTGGGGGGTGGGGCTGGCCAACTTCGTCCGCCGGACTCGGAATGGCGCGAGCCTTTGCGAGGGGCCTCTCTGTGGCAAAAATAGGCCGCGGACACAGCCGCGTCCAAAAATAACCATCCGAAGGCCGTGGCGCCAAGTTCGTCCAGAGGAAAGAGGCCACAAAAACGGGTGGGCTATAGCCTTGGGGGGTGGGGCTGGCAAATTTTGTCCGGCGGGCTCGGAATGGCGCGAGACTTTGTGAGGGGCCTCCGTGTGCCAAAAATAGGCTGTGGGCACAGCCGCGCCCAAAAATAACTGCCCGAAGGCCAGGGCGCCAAGTTCGTCCAGCGGAAAGAGGCCACAAAAACGGGTGGGCTATAGCCTTGGGGGGTAGGGCTGGCCAATTTTGTCCGCCGGACTCGGAATGGCGCGAGACTTTACGAGGGGCCTCCGTGTGCCAAAAATAGGCTGCGGGCACAGCCGCGCCCAAATAACCGCGCCCGAAGGGGGGCGCCAAGTTCGTCCAGCGGAAAAAGGCCACAAAAACGGGTGGGCTATAGCCTTGGGGGGTGGGGCTGGCCAACTTCGTCCGCCGGACTCGGAATGGCGCGAGACTTTGCGAGGGGCCTCCGTGTGCCAAAAATAGGCTGCGGGCACAGCCGCACCCAAAAATAACCGGCCCGAGGCAAGCGCCAAGTTCGTCCAGCGGAAAAAGGCCACAAAAACGGGTGGGCTATAGCCTTGGGGGGTGGGGCTGGCCAACTTCGTCCGCCGGACTCAGAATGGCGCGAGCCTTTGCGAGGGGCCTCCGTGTGCCAAAAATAGGCCGCGGACACAGCCGCGTGCAAAAATAACCGCCCGAAGGCCGTGGCGCCAAGTTCGTCCAGAGGAAAGAGGCCACAAAAACGGGTGGGCTATAGCCTTGGGGGGTGGGGCTGGCCAACTTCGTCCGCCGGACTCGGAATGGCGTGAGCCTTTGCGAGGGGCCTCCGTGTGCCAAAAATAGGCCGCGGGCACAGCCGGGTCTAAAAATAACCACCCGAAGGCCGGAGCGCCAAGTTCGTCCAGCGGAAAAAGGCCACAAAAACGGGTGGGCTATAGCCTTGGGGGGTGGGGCTGGCCAACTTCGTCCGCCGGTCTCGGAATGGCGTGAGCCTTTGCGAGGGGCCTCCGTGTGCCAAAAATAGGCCGCGGGCACAGCCGGGTCTAAAAATAACCACCCGAAGGCCGGAGCACCAAGTTCGTCCAGCGCAAAAAGGACACAAAAACGGGTGGGCTATAGCCTTGGGGGATGGGGCTGGCCAACTTCGTCCGCCGGACTCGGAATGGCGCGAGCCTTTGCGAGGGGCCTCCGTGTACCAAAAATAGGCCGCGGGCACAGCCGCGTCCAAAAATAACCGCCCGAAGGCCGTGGCGCCAAGTTCGTCCAGAGGAAAGAGGCCACAAAAAAAGGGTGGGCTATAGCCTTAGGGGTGGGGCTGGCCAACTTCCCACGGACTCGGAATGGCGCGAGCCTTTGCGAGGGGCCTCACTGTGGCAAAAATAGGCCGCGGACACAGCCGCGTCAAAATACCCCCCCGAAGGCCGTGGCGCCAAGTTCGTCCAGAGGAAAGAGGCCACAAAAACGGGTGGGCTATAGCCTTGGGGGGTGGGGCTGGCCAACTTCGTCCGCCGGACTCAGAATGGCGCGAGCCTTTGCGAGGGGCCTCCGTGTGCCAAAAATAGGCCGCGGACACAGCCGCGCCCAAAAATAACCGCCCGAAGGCCGGGGCGCCAAGTTCGTCCAGAGGAAAGAGGCCACAAAAACGGGTGGGCTATAGCCTTGGGGGGTGGGGCTGGCCAACTTCGTCCGCCGGACTCGGAATGGCGTGAGCCTTTGCGAGGGGCCTCCGTGTGCCAAAAATAGGCCGCGGGCACAGCCGGGTCTAAAAATAACCACCCGAAGGCCGGAGCGCCAAGTTCGTCCAGCGGAAAGAGGCCACAAACACGGGTGGGCTATAGCCTTGGGGGGTGGGGCTGGCCAACTTCGTCCGCTGGACTCGGAATGGTGCGAGCCTTTGCGAGGGGCCTCCGTGCGCCATAAATAGGCCGCGGGCATAGCCGCGTCCAAAAATGACCGCCCGAAGGCCGGGGCGCCAAGTTCGTCCAGCGGAAAAAGGCCACAAAAACGGGTGGGCTATAGCCTTGGGGGGTGGGGCTGGCCAACTTCGTCCGCCGGACTCGGAATGGCGTGAGCCTTTGCGAGGGGCCTCCGTGTGACAAAAATAGGCCGCGGGCACAGCCGGGTCTAAAAATAACCACCCGAAGGCCGGAGCGCCAAGTTCGTCCAGCGCAAAAAGGCCACAAAAACGGGTGGGCTATAGCCTTGGGGGGTGGGGCTGGCCAACTTCGTCCGCCGGACTCGGAATGGCGTGAGCCTTTGCGAGGGGCCTCCGTGTGCCAAAAATAGGCCGCGGGCACAGCCGGGTCTAAAAATAACCACCCGAAGGCCGGAGCGCCAAGTTCGTCCAGCGGAAAAAGGCCACAAAAACGGGTGGGCTATAGCCTTGGGGGGTGGGGCTGGCCAACTTCGTCCGCCGGACTCGGAATGGCGTGAGCCTTTGCGAGGGGCCTCCGTGTGCCAAAAATAGGCCGCGGGCACAGCCGGGTCTAAAAATAACCACCCGAAGGCCGGAGCACCAAGTTCGTCCAGCGCAAAAAGGACACAAAAACGGGTGGGCTATAGCCTTGGGGGATGGGGCTGGCCAACTTCGTCCGCCGGACTCGGAATGGCGCGAGCCTTTGCGAGGGGCCTCCGTGTACCAAAAATAGGCCGCGGGCACAGCCGCGTCCAAAAATAACCGCCCGAAGGCCGTGGCGCCAAGTTCGTCCAGAGGAAAGAGGCCACAAAAACGGGTGGGCTATAGCCTTAGGGGGTGGGGCTGGCCAACTTCGTCCGCCGGACTCGGAATGGCGCGAGCCTTTGCGAGGGGCCTCACTGTGGCAAAAATAGGCCGCGGACACAGCCGCGTCCAAAAATAACCACCCGAAGGCCGTGGCGCCAAGTTCGTCCAGAGGAAAGAGGCCACAAAAACGGGTGGGCTATAGCCTTGGGGGGTGGGGCTGGCCAACTTCGTCCGCCGGACTCAGAATGGCGCGAGCCTTTGCGAGGGGCCTCCGTGTGCCAAAAATAGGCCGCGGACACAGCCGCGCCCAAAAATAACCGCCCGAAGGCCGGGGCGCCAAGTTCGTCCAGAGGAAAGAGGCCACAAAAACGGGTGGGCTATAGCCTTGGGGGGTGGGGCTGGCCAACTTCGTCCGCCGGACTCGGAATGGCGTGAGCCTTTGCGAGGGGCCTCCGTGTGCCAAAAATAGGCCGCGGGCACAGCCGGGTCTAAAAATAACCACCCGAAGGCCGGAGCGCCAAGTTCGTCCAGCGGAAAAAGGCCACAAAAACGGGTGGGCTATAGCCTTGGGGGGTGGGGCTGGCCAACTTCGTCCGCTGGACTCGGAATGGTGCGAGCCTTTGCGAGGGGCCTCCGTGCGCCATAAATAGGCCGCGGGCATAGCCGCGTCCAAAAATGACCGCCCGAAGGCCGGGGCGCCAAGTTCGTCCAGCGGAAAAAGGCCACAAAAACGGGTGGGCTATAGCCTTGGGGGGTGGGGCTGGCCAACTTCGTCCGCCGGACTCGGAATGGCGTGAGCCTTTGCGAGGGGCCTCCGTGTGACAAAAATAGGCCGCGGGCACAGCCGGGTCTAAAAATAACCACCCGAAGGCCGGAGCGCCAAGTTCGTCCAGCGCAAAAAGGCCACAAAAACGGGTGGGCTATAGCCTTGGGGGATGGGGCTGGCCAACTTCGTCCGCCGGACTCGGAATGGCGCGAGCCTTTGCGAGGGGCCTCCGTGTACCAAAAATAGGCCGCGGGCACAGCCGCGTCCAAAAATAACCGCCCGAAGGCCGTGGCACCAAGTTCGTCCAGAGGAAAGAGGCCACAAAAACGGGTGGGCTATAGCCTTGGGGGGTGGGGCTGGCCAACTTCGTCCGCCGGACTCGGAATGGCGCGAGCCTTTGCGAGGGGCCTCTCTGTGGCAAAAATAGGCCGCGGACACAGCCGCGTCCAAAAATAACCACCCGAAGGCCGTGGCGCCAAGTTCGTCCAGAGGAAAGAGGCCACAAAAACGGGTGGGCTATAGCCTTGGGGGGTGGGGCTGGCCAATTTTGTCCGCCGGACTCGGAATGGCGCGAGGCTTTGCGAGGGGCCTCCGTGTGCCAAAAATAGGCTGTGGGCACAGCCGTGCCCAAAAATGACCGCCCGAAGGCCGGGGAGCCAAGTTCGTCCAGCTGAAAAAGGCCACAAAAACGGGTGGGCTATAGACTTGGGGGGTGGGGCTGGCCCACTTCGTCCGCCGGACTCGGAATGGCGCGAGACTTTACGAGTGGCCTCCGTGTGCCAAAAATAGGCTGCGGGAACAGCCGCGCCCAAAAATAACCGCCCGAAGGCCGGGGCGCCAAGTTCGTGCAGCAGAAAAAGGCCACAAAAACGGGTGGGCTATAGCCTTGGGGGGTGGGGCTGGCCAACTTCGTCCGCTGGACTCGGAATGGTGCGAGCCTTTGTGAGGGGCCTCCGTGCGCCATAAATAGGCCGCGGGCACAGCCGCGTCCAAAAATGACCGCCCGAAGGCCGGGGCGCCAAGTTCGTCCAGCGGAAAAAGGCCACAAAAACAGGTGGGCTATAGCCTTGGTGGGTGGGGCTGGCCAATTTTGTCCGGCGGACTCGGAATGGCGCGAGACTTTGCGAGGGCCTCCGTGTACCAAAAATAGGCTGCGGGCACAGCCGCGTCCAAAAATGACCGCCCGAAGGCCGGGGCGCCAAGTTCGTCCAGCGGAAAAAGGCCACAAAAACGGGTGGGCTATAGCCTTGGGGGGTGAGGCTGGCCAACTTCGTCCGCCGGACTCGGAATGGCGCGAGCCTTTGTGAGGGGCCTCCGTGTGCGAAAAATAGGCCGCAGGCACAGCCGATTCCAAAAATAACCGCCCGAAGGCCGGGGCGCCAAGTTCGTCCAGCGGAAATAGGCCACAAAAATGGGTGGCCTATAGCCTTGGGGGGTGCGGCTGGCCCACTTCGTCCGCCCGACTCAGAATGGTGCGAGACTTTACGAGGGGCCTCCGTGTGCCAAAAATAGGCCATGGGCACAGCCGCGTCAAAATGACCGCCCGAAGGCCGGGGCGCCAAGTTCGTCCAGCGGAAAAAGGCCACAAAAACAGGTGGGCTATAGCCTTGGTGGGTGGGGCTGGCCAATTTTGTCCGGCGGACTCGGAATGGCGCGAGACTTTGCGAGGGCCTCCGTGTACCAAAAATAGGCTGCGGGCACAGCCGCGTCCAAAAATGACCGCCCGAAGGCCGGGGCGCCAAGTTCGTCCAGCGGAAAAAGGCCACAAAAACGGGTGGGCTATAGCCTTGGGGGGTGGGGCTGGCCCACTTCGTCCGCCGGACTCGGAATGGCGCGAGCCTTTGTGAGGGGCCTCCGTGTGCCAAAAATAGGCCGCGGGCACAGCCGCGCCCAAAAATAACCGCCCGAAGGCCGGGGCGCCAAGTTCGTCCAGCGGAAAAAGGACACAAAAACGGGTGGGCTATAGCCTTGGCGGGTGGGGCTGGCCCACTTCGTCCGCCAGACTCGGAATGGTGCGAGCCTTTGCGAGGGGCCTCCGTGCGCCATAAATAGGCCGCGGGCACAGCCGCGTCCAAAAATGACCGCCCGAAGGCCGGGGCGCCAAGTTCGTCGAGCGGAAAAAGGCCACAAAAACGGGTGGGCTATAGCCTTGGGGGGTGGGGCTGGCCAACTTCGTCCGCCGGACTCGGAATGGAGGGAGCCTCTGCGAGGGGCCTCCGTGCGCCAAAAATAGGCCGCGGGCACAGCCGCGTCTAAAAATAACCACCCGAAGGCCGGAGCGCCAAGTTCGTCCAGCGGAAAAAGGCCACAAAAACAGGTGGGCTATAGCCTTGGGGGGTGGGGCTGGCCAATTTTGTCCGACGGACTCGGAACGGCGCGAGACTTTGCGAGGGGCCTCCGTGTGCCAAAAATAGGGTGCGGGCACAGCCACACCCAAAAATAACCGGCCGAAGGCCGGTGCGCCAAGTTCGTCCAGCGGAAAAAGGCCACAAAAACGGGTGGGCTATAGCCTTGGGGGTGGGGCTGGCCAACTTCGTCCGCCGGACTCGGAATGGCGCGAGCCTTTGCGAGGGGCCTCCGTGTACCAAAAATAGGCCGCGGGCACAGCCGCGTCCAAAAATAACCGCCCGAAGGCCGTGGCGCCAAGTTCGTCCAGAGGAAAGAGGCCACAAAAACGGGTGGGCTATAGCCTTGGGGGGTGGGGCTGGCCAACTTCGTCCGCCGGACTCGGAATGGCGCGAGCCTTTGCGAGGGGCCTCTCTGTGGGAAAAATAGGCCGCGGACACAGCCGCGTCCAAAAATAACCACCCGAAGGCCGTGGCGCCAAGTTCGTCCAGAGGAAAGAGGCCACAAAAACGGGTGGGCTATAGCCTTGGCGGGTGGGGCTGGCCAATTTTGTCTGCCGGACTCGGCATGGCGCGAGACTGTGCGAGGGGCCTCCGTGTGCCAAAAATAGGCCTCGGGCACAGCCGCGCCCAAAAATAACCGCCCGAAGGCCGGGGAGCCAAGTTCGTCCAGCTGAAAAAGGCCACAAAAACGGGTGGGCTATAGCCTTGGGGGGTGGGGCTGGCCAACTTCGTCCGCCGGACTCGGAATGGCGCGAGACTTTGCGAGGGGCCTCCGTGTGCCAAAAATAGGCTGCGGGAACAGCCGCGCCCAAAAATAACCGCCCGAAGGCCGGGGCGCCAAGTTCGTGCAGCGGAAAAAGGCCACAAAAACGGGTGGGCTATAGCCTTGGGGGGTGGGGCTGGCCAACTTCGTCCGCCGGACTCGGAATGGCGGGAGCCTTTGCGAGGGGCCTCCGTGCGCCAAAAATAGGCCGCGGGCACAGCCGCGTCTAAAAATAACCACCCGAAGGCCGGAGCGCCAAGTTCGTCCAGCGGAAAAAGGCCACAAAAACAGGTGGGCTATAGCCTTGGGGGGTGGGGCTGGCCAATTTTGTCCGACGGACTCGGAATGGCGCGAGACTTTGCGAGGGGCCTCCGTGTGCCAAAAATAGGGTGCGGGCACAGCCGCACCCAAAAATAACCGGCCGAAGGCCGGTGCGCCAAGTTCGTCCAGCGGAAAAAGGCCACAAAAACGGGTGGGCTATAGCCTTGGGGGGTGGGGCTGGCCAACTTCGTCCGCCGGACTCGGAATGGCGCGAGCCTTTGCGAGGGGCCTCCGTGTACCAAAAATAGGCCACGGGCACAGCCGCGTCCAAAAATAACCGCCCGAAGGCCGTGGCGCCAAGTTCGTCCAGAGGAAAGAGGCCACAAAAACGGGTGGGCTATAGCCTTGGGGGGTGGGGCTGGCCGACTTCGTCCGCCGGACTCGGAATGGCGCGAGCCTTTGCGAGGGGCCTCTCTGTGGCAAAAATAGGCCGCGGACACAGCCGCGTCCAAAAATAACCACCCGAAGGCCGTGGCGCCAAGTTCGTCCAGAGGAAAGAGGCCACAAAAACGGGTGGGCTATAGCCTTGGGGGGTGGGGCTGGCCAATTTTGTCCGCCGGACTCGGCATGGCGCGAGACTGTGCGAGGGGCCTCCGTGTGCCAAAAATAGGCCGCGGGCACAGCCGCGCCCAAAAATAACCGCCCGAAGGCCGGGGAGCCACCTTCGTCCACCTGAAAAAGGCCACAAAAACGGGTGGGCTATAGCCTTGGGGGGTGGGGCTGGCCAACTTCGTCCGCCGGACTCGGAATGGCGCGAGACTTTGCGAGGGGCCTCCGTGTGCCAAAAATAGGCTGCGGGAACAGCCGCGCCCAAAAATAACCGCCCGAAGGCCGGGGCGCCAAGTTCGTGCAGCGGAAAAAGGCCACAAAAACGGGTGGGCTATAGCCTTGGGGGGTGGGGCTGGCCAACTTCGTCCGCCGGACTCGGAATGGTGCGAGCCTTTGCGAGGGGCCTCCGTGCGCCATAAATAGGCCGCGGGCACAGCCGCGTCCAAAAATGACCGCCCGAAGGCCGGGGCGCCAAGTTCGTCCAGCGGAAAAAGGCCACAAAAACGGGTGGGCTATAGCCTTGGGGGGTGGGGCTGGCCAATTTTGTCCGGCGGACTTGGAATGGCGCGAGACTTTGCGAGGCGCCTCCGTGTGCCAAAACTAGGCCGCAGCCACAGCCGCGCCCAAAAATACCCGCCCGAAGGCCGGGGCGCCAAGTTCGTCCAGCGGAAAAAGGCCACAAAAACGGGTGGGCTATAGCCTTGGGGGATGGGGTGGCCAACTTCGTCCGCCGGACTCGGAATGGTGGAGGACTTTATGAGGCACCTCCGTGTGCCAAAAATAGGCCGCGGGAACAGCCGCGCCCAAAAATACCCGCCCGAAGGCTGGAGCGCCAAGTTCGTCCAGCGGAAAAAGGCCACAAAAACGGGTGGGCTATAGCCATGGGGGGTGGGGCTGGCCAACTTCGTCCGCCGGACTCGGAATGGCGCGAGACTTTGCGAGGCACCTCCTTGTCCCAAAAATAGGCTGCGGGCACAGCCGTGCCAAAATATACCCGCCCGAAGGCCGGGGCGCCAAGTTCGTCCAGCGGAAAAAGGCCACAACAACGGGTGGGCTATAGCCTTGGGGGGTGGGGCTGGCCAACTTCGTCCGCCGGACTCGGAATGGCACGAGACTTTGTGAGGCACCTCCGTGTGCCAAAAATAGGCCGCGGGCACAGCCGCGCCCAAAAATACACGCCCGAAGGCCGGGGCGCCATGTTCGTCCAGCGGAAAAAGGCCACAAAAACGGGTGGGCTATAGCGTGGGGGGGTGGGGCTGGCCAACTTCGTCCGCCGGACTCGGAATGGCGCGAGACTTTGCGAGGCACCTCCGTGTCCCAATAATAGGCCGCGGGCACAGCCGCGCCTAAAAATACCCTCCTGAAGGCCGGGGCGCCAAGTTCGTCCAGGGGAAAAATGCCACAAAAACAGGTGGGCTATAGCCTTGGGGGGTGGGGCTGGCCAGCTTCGTCCGCCGGACTCGGAATGGCGCGAAATTTTGCGAGGCGTCACCGTGTGACAAAAATAGGCCACGGACACAGCCGCGCCCAAAAATACACGCCCGAAGGCCGGGGCGCCAAGTTCGTCCAGCGGTAAAAGGCCACAAAAACGGGTGGGCTATAGCCTTGGGGGGTGGGGCTGGCCAACTTTGTCCAACGGACTCGGAATGGTACGAGACTTTACGAGGCACCTGCGTGTGCTTAAAATAGGCTGTGGGCACAGCCGCGCCCAAAAATACTCGGAATGGGGCGAGACTTTGCGAGGGGCCTCGGGGTGCCAAAAATAAGCCGCGGGCAAAGCCGTGGCCGAAGATTGTGCTGCCAAAACCACCCAGCGGAAAAATGGCCAAAAAACGGGTGGGCAATAGCCTTGGTGGGGTGCGCACGCGAAGTTCATCCGCGGGACTCGGAATGGGGCGAGACTTTACGAGGGGCCTCGGGGTGCCAAAAATAAGCCGCGCTCAAAAATAAGCACCCGAAGATCGTGGTGCCAAAACCCCCCAGCGGAAAATTGTCCAAAAAACGGATGCACTATAGCCTTGGTGGGTGGCGCGGGCGAAGTTCGTCCGCCGGACTCGGAATGGGGCGAGACTTTGCGAGGGGCCTCGGGCTACCAGAAGTGAAACGCTGGAAAAGCCGCGCCCAAAAATAAGCCCCCGAAGATCGTGGTTCCAAAACCCCCCAGCGGAAAAATGGCCAAAAAACGGGTGGGCTATAGCCTTGGTGGGGTGCGCGGGAGAAGTTCGTCCGGCGGACTCGGAATGGGGCGAGACTTTGTGAGGGGCCTCGGGGTGCCAAACATAAGCCGCGGGCAAAGCTACGCCCAAAAATAAGCGCCCGAAGGTCGTGGTGCCAAAATCCCCCAGCGGAAACATCGCCAAAAAACGGGTGGGCTATAGCCTTGGGGGGCGGGGCTGGCCAACTTCGTCCGCCGGACTCGGAATGGCGCGAGACTTTGCGGGGCACCTCCGTGTGCCAAAAATAAGCCACGGGCAAAGCCGCGTCCAAAAATACACCCCCGAAGGCCGGGGCGTCAAGTTCGTCCAGCGGAAAAATCCCACAAAAACGGGTGGGCTATAGCCTTGGGGGGTGGGGCTGGCCAACTTCGTCCGCCGGACTCGGAATGGCGCGAGACTTTGCGAGCCGCCTCCGTGTCCCAAAAATAGGGCGCGGGCACAGCCGCGCCCAAAAATACCCGCCCGAAGGCCGGGGCGCCAAGTTCGTCCAGCGGAAAAAGGCCACAAAAATGGGTGGGCTATAGCCTTGGGGGGTGGGGCTGGCCAAGTTCGTCCGCCGGACTCGGAATGGCGCGAGACATTGCGAGGCACCTCCATGTCCCAAAAATATGCCGTGGGCACAGCCGCGGCCAAAAATACCTGCCCGAAGGCCGGGGCGCCATGTTCGTCCTGCGGAAAAAGGCCACAAAAACGGGTGGGTTATAGCCTAGGGGGTGGGGCCGGCCCACTTCGTCCGCCGGACTTGGAATGGCGCGAGACTTTGCGAGGCGCCTCCGTGTGCCAAAACTAGGCCGTAGCCACAGCCGCGCCCAAAAATACCCGCCCGAAGGCCGGGGCGCCAAGTTCGTCCAGCGGAAAAAGGCCACAAAAACGGGTGGGCTATAGCCTTGGGGGATGGGGTGGCCAACTTCGTCCGCCGGACTCGGAATGGCGCAAGACTTTATGAGGCACCTCCGTGTGCCAAAAATAGGCCGCGGGAACAGCCGCGCCCAAAAATACCCGCCCGAAGGCTGGAGCGCCAAGTTCGTCCAGCGGAAAAAGGCCACAAAAACGGGTGGGCTATAGCCATGGGGGGTGGGGCTGGCCAACTTCGTCCGCCGGACTCGGAATGGCGCGAGACTTTGCGAGGCACCTCCTTGTCCCAAAAATAGGCCGCGGGCACAGCCGTGCCAAAATATACCCGCCCGAAGGCCGGGGCGCCAAGTTCGTCCAGCGGAAAAAGGCCACAACAACGGGTGGGCTATAGCCTTGGGGGGTGGGGCTGGCCAACTTCGTCCGCCGGACTCGGAATGGCACGAGACTTTGTGAGGCACCTCCGTGTGCCAAAAATAGGCCGCGGGCACAGCCGCGCCCAAAAATACACGCCCGAAGGCCGGGGCGCCAAGTTCGTCCAGCGGAAAAAGGCCACAAAAACGGGTGGGCTATAGCGTGGGGGGGTGGGGCCTGCCAACTTCGTCCGCCGGACTCGGAATGGCGCGAGACTTTGCGAGGCACCTCCGTGTCCCAATAATAGGCCGCGGGCACAGCCGCGCCTAAAAATACCCTCCTGAAGGCCGGGCGCCAAGTTCGTCCAGGGAAAATGCCACAAAAACAGTGGGCTATAGCCTTGGGGGTGGGGCTGGCCAGCAAATCCACGGACTCGGAATGGCGCGAATTTTATGAGGCGTCACACGTGCAGACAAAAATAGGCCACGGACACAGCCGCGCCCAAAAATACACGCCCGAAGGCCGGGGCGCCAAGTTCGTCCAGCGATAAAAGGCCACAAAAACGGGTGGGCTATAGCCTTGGGGGGTGGGGCTGGCCAACTTTGTCCAACGGACTCGGAATGGTACGAGACTTTACGAGGCACCTGCGTGTGCTTAAAATAGGCTGTGGGCACAGCCGCGCCCAAAAATACTCGGAATGGGGCGAGACTTTGCGAGGGGCCTCGGGGTGCCAAAAATAAGCCGCGAGCAAAGCCGTGGCCGAAGATCGTGCTGCCAAAACCACCCAGCGGAAAAATGGCCAAAAAACGGGTGGGCAATAGCCTTGGTGGGGTGCGCACGCGAAGTTTATCCGCGGGACTCGGAATGGGGCGAGACTTTACGAGGGGCCTCGGGGTGCCAAAAATAAGCCGCGCTCAAAAATAAGCACCCGAAGATCGTGGTGCCAAAACCCCCCAGCGGAAAATTGTCCAAAAAACGGATGCGCTATAGCCTTGGTGGGTGGCGCGGGCGAAGTTCGTCCGCCGGACTCGGAATGGGGCGAGACTTTGCGAGGGGCCTCGGGGTACCAAAAATAAACCGCGGGCAAAGCCGCGCCCAAAAATAAGCCCCCGAAGATCGTGGTTCCAAAACCCCCCAGCGGAAAAATGGCCAAAAAACGGGTGGGCTATAGCCTTGGTGGGGTGCGCGGGAGAAGTTCGTCCGGCGGACTCGGAATGGGGCGAGACTTTGTGAGGCCTCGGGTGCCAAACATAAGTCATGGGCAAAGCCTCGCCCAAAAATAAGCGCCCGAAGGTCGTGGTGCCAAAATCCCCCAGCGGAAACATCGCCAAAAAACGGGTGGGCTATAGCCTTGGTGGGGGGCGCGGACGAAGTTCGTCCGCCGGACTCGGAATGGGGCGAGACTTTGCGAGGGGCCTTGGGGTGCCAAAAATAAGCCACGGGCAAAGCCGCGCCCAAAAATAAGCACCCGAAGATCGTGTTGCCAGAACCCCCCAGCGGAAAAATGGCCAAAAAACGGGTGGACTATAGCCTTGGTGGGGGGGGCGGGCGATGTTCGTCCGCGAGACTTGGAATGGGGCGAGACTTTGCGAGGGGCCTCAGGGTGCTAAAAATAAGCCGCGGGCAAAGCCGTGCCCAAAAATAAGCGCCCGAAGTTCGTGGTGCCAAAACTCCCCAGCGGAAAAATGGCCAAAAAACGGGTGGGCTATAGCTTTGTTGGGGGGCGCGGGCGAAGTTCGTACGCCGGACTCGGAATGGGGCGAGACGTTGCGATGGGCCTCGGGGTGCCAAAAATAAGCCGCGGGCAAAGCCGCACCCAAAAATAAGAGCCCGAAGATTGTGGTGCCAAAACCCCCCAGTGGAAAAATGGCCAACAAACGGGTGGGCTATAGCATTGGTGGGGGGCGCGGGCGAAGTTCGTCCGCCGGATTCGGAATGGGGCGAGACATTACGAGGGGCCTTGGGGTGCCAAAAATAAGCAGCGGGCCAAGCCGCGCCCAAAAATAATCGCCCGAAGGTCGGGGTGCCAAAACCCCCCAGCGGAAAAATGGCCAAAAAACGGGTGGGCTATAGCCTTGGTGGGGGGTGCGGGCGAAGTTCGTCCGCCGGACTCGGAATGGGGCGAGACTTTGCGAGGGGCCTCGGGATGCTAAAAATAAACCGCGGGCAAAGCCGCGCCCAAAAATAAGCGCCTGAAGGTCGTGGTGCCAAAACCCCGCAGCGGAAAAATGGCCAAAAAATGGGTGGGCTATAGCCTTGGTGGGGGGCGCGGGCGAAGTTCGTCCGTCGGACTCGGAATGGGGCAAGACTTTGCGAGGGGCCTCGGGGTGCAAAAAAAAAGCCGCGGGCAAAGCCGCTCCCGAAGATCATGGTGCCAAAACCCCCCAGCGGAAAAATGGCCAAAAAACGGGTGGGCTATAGCCTTGGTGGGGGGCTTGGGCGAAGTTCGTCCGCCGGACTCGGAATGGGGCGAGACTTTGCGAGGGGCCTCGGGGTGCCAAAAATAAGCCGCGGGAAAAGCCGCACCCAAAGATAAGCGCCCGAAGGTCATGGTGCCAAAACCCCCCAGCGGAAAAATGGCCAAAAAACGGGTGGGCTAAAGCCTTGGTGGGGGGCGCGGGCGAAGTTCGTCTGTCGGACTCGGAATGGGGCGAGACTTTACGAGGGGCCTCGGGGTACCAAAAATAAGCCGCGGGCAAAGCTGCTCCCAAAAATAAGCGCCCGAAGATCGTGGTGCCAAAACCCCCCAGCGGAAAAATGGCCAAAAAATGGGTGGGCTATAGCCTTGGTGGGGGGCGCGGGCGAAGTTCGTCCGCCGGACTCGGAATGGGGTGAAACTTTGCGAGGGGCCTTGGGGTGCCAAAAATAAGCTGCGGGAAGGCCGCGCCCAAAAATCAGCGCCCGAATGTGGTGGTTCCAAAACCCCCTAGCGGAAAAATGGCCAAAAAACGGGTGGGCTATAGCCTTGGTGGGGGGCGCGGGCGAAGTTCGTCCGCCGGACTCGGAATGGGGCGAGACTTTGCGAGGGGCCTCGGGGTACCAAAAATAAGCCGCGGACAAAGCCGCGCGAAAAAATAAGCGCCCGAATGTGGTGGTTCCAAAACCCCCTAGCGGAAAAATGGCCAAAAAACGGGTGGGCTATAGCCTTGGTGGGGGGCGCGGGCGAAGTTCGTCCGCCGGACTCGGAATGGGGCGAGACTTTGCGAGGGGCCTCGGGGTACCAAAAATAAGCCGCGGACAAAGCCGCGCGAAAAAATAAGCGCCCAAAGATCGTGGTGCCAAAACCCCCCAGCGGAAAAATGGCCACAAAACGGGTGGGCTATAGCCTTGGTGGGGGGCACGGGCGAAGTTCGTCCGGCGGACTCGGAATGGGACGAGACTTTGTGAGGGGCCTCGGGGTACCAAAAATAAGCCACGGGCAAAGCCGCGGGCAAAGCCGCGGCCAAAAATAAGGGCCCGAAGGTCGTGGTGCCAAAACCCCGCAGCGGAAAAATGGCCAAAAAACGGGTGGGCTATAGCCTTGGTGGGGGGCGCGGGCGAAGTTCGTCCGCCGGGCTCGGAATCGGGCGAGACTTTGCGAGGGGCCTCGGGGTGCCAAAAATAAGCCGCGGGAAAAGCCGCGCCCCAAGATAAGCGCCCGAAGGTCTTGGTGCCAAACCCCCCAGCGTAAAAATGGCCAAAAAACGGGTGGGCTATAGCCTTGGTGGGGGGCGCGGGCGAAGTTCGTCCACCGGACTCGGAATCGGGTGAGACTTTGCGAGGGGCCTCGGGGTGCCAAAAATAAGCCGCGGGAAAAGCCGCGCCCAAAGATAAGCGCCCGAAGGTCATGGTGCCAAAACCCCCCAGCGGAAAAATGGCCAAAAAACGGGTGGGCTATAGCCTTGGTGGGGGGCGCGGGCGAAGTTCGTCCACCGGACTCGGAATGGGGCGAGACATTGCGAGGGGCCTCGGGGTGCCATAAATAAGCCGTGGGCAAAGCCGCACCCAAAAATAAGCGCCTGAAGGTCGTGGTGCCAAAACCCCCCAGCGGAAAAATGGTCAAAAAACGGGTGGGCTATAGCCTTGGTGGGGGGCACGGGCGAAGTTCGTTCGCCGGACTCGGAATGGGGTGAAACTTTGCGAGGGGCCTTGGGGTGCCAAAAATAAGCTGCGGGTAAGGCCACACCCAAAAATCAGCGCCCGAATGTGGTGGTGCCAAAACCCCCCAGCGGAAAAATGGCCAAAAAACGGGTGGGCTATAGCCTTGGTGGGTGGCACGGGCGAAGTTCGTCCGCCGGACTCGGAATGGGGCGAGACTTTGTGAGGGGCTTCGGGGTGCCAAAAATAAGCCGCGGGCAAAGCCGCGCAAAAAAATAAGAGCCCGAAGGTCGTGGTACCAAAACTCCCCAGCGGAAAAATGGCCAAAAAACGGGTGGGCTATAGCCTTGGTGGGTGGCGCGGGCGAAGTTCGTCCGCCGGACTCGGAATGGGGGGAGACTTTGAAAGGGGCCTCAGGGTGCCAAAAATAAGCCACGGGCAAAGCCGCGCCCGAAGATCGTGGTGCCAAAACCCCCCAGCGGAAAAATGGAAAAAAAACGGGTGGGCTATAGCCTTGGTGGGGGGCGCGGGCGAAGTTTGTCCCCCGGACTCGGAATGGGGCGAGACTTTGCGAGGGGCCTCGGGGTGCCAAAAATAATCTGCGGGCAAAGCCGCGCCCAAAAATAAGCGCCCCAAGATCGTGGTGCCAAAACCCCCCAGCGGAAAAATAGCCAAAAAACGGGTGGGCTATAGCCTTGGTGGGGGGCGCGGGCGAAGTTCGTCCGCCGGACTCGGAATGGGGTGAGACTTTGCGAGGGGCCTCGGGGTGCCATAAATAAGCCATGGGCAAAGCCGCACCCAAAAATAAGTGCCCGAAGGTCGTGGTGCCAAAACCCCCCAGCGGAAAAATGGTCAAAAAACGGGTGGGCTATAGCCTTGGTGGGGGGCACGGGCGAAGTTCGTCCGCCGGACTCGGAATGGGGTGAAACTTTGCGAGGGGCCTTGGGGTGCCAAAAATAAGCTGCGGGTAAGGCCGCGCCCAAAAATCAGCGCCCGAATGTGGTGGTGCCAAAACCCCCCAGCGGAAAAATGGCCAAAAAACGGGCGGGCTATAGCCTTGGTGGGTGGCACGGGCGAAGTTCGTCCGCCGGACTCGGAATGGGGCGAGACTTTGTGAGGGGCTTCGGGGTGCCAAAAATAAGCCGCGGGCAAAGCCGCGCAAAAAAATAAGAGCCCGAAGGTCGTGGTACCAAAACTCCCCAGCGGAAAAATGGCCAAAAAACGGGTGGGCTATAGCCTTGGTGGGTGGCGCGGGCGAAGTTCGTCCGCCGGACTCGGAATGGGGGGAGACTTTGAAAGGGGCCTCAGGGTGCCAAAAATAAGCCACGGGCAAAGCCGCACCCAAAAATCAGCGCCCGAATGTGGTGGTGCCAAAACCCCCCAGCGGAAAAATGGCCAAAAAACGGGTGGGCTATAGCCTTGGTGGGTGGCACGGGCGAAGTTCGTCCGCCGGACTCGGAATGGGGCGAGACTTTGTGAGGGGCTTCGGGGTGCCAAAAATAAGCCGCGGGCAAAGCCGCGCCCAAAAATAAGCGCCCCAAGATCGTGGTGCCAAAACCCCCCAGCGGAAAAATAACCAAAAAACGGGTGGGCTATAGCCTTGGTGGGGGGCGCGGGCGAAGTTCGTCTGCCGGACTCGGAATGGGGCGAGACTTTGCGAGGGGCCTCGGGGTGCCAAAAACAAGCCGCGGCCAAAAATAAGCACCCGAAGGTCGTGGTGCCAAAACTCCGCAGCGGAAAAATGGCCAAAAAACGGGTGGGCTATAGCCTTGGTGGGGGGTGCGGGCGAAGTTCGTCCGCCGGGCTCGGAATCGGGCGAGACTTTGCGAGGGGCCTCGGGGTGCCAAAAATAAGCCGTGAGAAAAGCCGCGCCCCAAGATAAGCGCCCGAAGGTCATGGTGCCAAAACCCCCCAGCGGAAAAATGGCCAAAAAATTGGTGGGCTATAGTCTTGGTGGGGGGCGCGGGCGAAGTTCGTCCGCCGGACTCGGAATGGGTCGAAACTTTGCGAGGGGCCTTGGGGTGCCAAAAATAAGCCGTGGGCAAGGCCGCGCCCAAAAATCAGCGCCCGAATGTGGTGGTGCCAAAACCCCCCAGCGGAAAAATGGCCAAAAAACGGGTGGGCTATAGCCTTGGTGGGGGGCGCGGGCGAAGTTCGTCCGCCGGACTCGGAATGGGGCGAGACTTTACGAGGGGCCTCGGGGTGCCAAAAATAAGCCGCGGACAAAGCCGCGCGAAAAAATAAGCGCCCGAAGATCGTGGTGCCAAAACCCCCCAGCGGAAAAATGGCCAAAAAACGGGTGGGCTATAGCCTTGGTGGGGGGCACGGGCGAAGTTCGTCCGCCAGACTCGGAATGGCGCGAGACTTTACGAGGGTCTCCGTGTGCCAAAAATAGGCCGCGGGCACAGCCGTGCCCGAAAATAACCGCCCGAAGGCCGGGGTTCCAAGTTCGTCCAGCGTAAAAAGGCCACAAAAACGGGTGGGCTATAGCCTTGGGGGGTTGGGCTGGCCAACTTCGTCCGCCGGACTCGGAATGACGCGAGACTTTACGATGGGCCTCCGTGTGCCAAAAATAGGCCGCGGGCACAGCCGCGCCCAAAAATAACCGCCCCAAGGCCGGGGCGCCAAGTTCGTCCAGCGGAAAAAGGCCACAAAACTGGGTGGGCTATAGCCTTGGGGGGTGAGGCTGGCCAAGTTCGTCCGCCGGACACGGAATGGGGCGAGACTTTATGAGCGGCCACCGTGTGCCAAAAATAGGCCACGAGTGCAGCCGCGCCAAAAAATAACTGCCCGAAGGCCGGGGCGCCAAGTTCGTCCAGCGGAAAAAGGCCACAAAAACGGGTGGGCTATAGCCTTGGGGGGTGGGGCTGGCCAACTTCGTCCGCCGGACTGGGAAAGGTGCGAGACTTCGCGAAGGTCCTCCGTGTGCCAAAAATAGGCCGCGGGCACAGCCGCGCCCAAAAATAACCACCCGAAGGCCGGGGCGCCAAGTTCGTCCAGCAGAAAAAGTCCACAAAAACGGGTGGGCTATAGCCTTGGGGGGTGGGGCTGGCCACCTTCGTCCGCCGGACTCGGAATGGCGCGAGACTTTGCGAGGGGCCTCCATGTGCCGAAAATAGTCCGCGGGCACAGCCGTACCCAAAAATAACCACCCGTAGGCCGAGGCGCCAAGTTCGTCCAGCGGAAAAAGGCCACAAAAACAGGTGGGCTATAGCCTTGGGGGGTGGGGCTGGCCAACTTCGTCCGCCGGACTCGGAATGGCGCGAGACTTTGCGAGAGGCCTCCGTGTGCTAAAACTAGGCCGTGGGTACAGCCGCGTCCAAAAATAACGCCCGAAGGCCGGGGCGCCAAGTTCGTCCAGCGGAAAAAGGCCACAAAAACGGGTGGGCTATAGCCTTGGGGGGTGGGGCTGGCCAACTTCGTCCGCCGGACTGGGAATGGCGCGAGACTTTACGAGGGTCCTCCGTGTGCCAAAAGTAGGCCGCGGGCAGAGCAGCGCCCAAAAATAACTGCCCGAAGGCCGGGGCGCCAAGTTCGTCCAGCGGAAAAAGGACACAAAAACGGGTGGGCTATAGCCTAGGGGGGTGGGGCAGGCCAACTTCATCCGCCGGACTCGGAATGGCGCGAGACTTTACGAGGGGCCTCTGTGTGCCAAAAATATGCCGTGGGCAAAGCCGCGCCTAAAAATAACCGCCCGAAGGCCGGGGCGCCAAGTTCGTCCAGCGGAAAAAGGCCACAAAAACGGGTGGGCTACAGCCTTGGGGGGTGGGGCTGGCCATCTTCGTCCGCAGGACTCGGAATGGTGCGAGACTTTACAAGGGGCCTCCATGTGTCAAAAATTGGCCGTGGTCACAGCCGTGCCCAAAAATAACCGCCCGAAGGCCGGGGCGCCAAGTTCGTCCGGCGGAAAATGGCCACAAAAACGGGTGGGCTATAGGCATGGGGGGTGGGGCTGGCCAACTTCGTCCGCCGGACTAGGAATGGCGCAAGACTTTGTGAGGGGCCTCCGTGTGCCAAAAATAGGCGGCGCGCACAGCGGCGTCCAAAAATAACCGCCCAAAGGCCGGGGCGCCAAGTTCGTCCAGCGGAAGAAGGCCACAAAAACGGGTGGGCTATAGCCTAGGGGGGTGGGGCTGGCCAACTTCATCCGCCGGACTAGGAATGGCGCGAGACTTTGCGAGGGGCATCCGTGTGCCAAAAATATGCCGCGGGCACAGCCGCGCCTAAAAATAACCGCCCGAAGGCCGGGGCGCCAAGTTCGTCCAGCGGAAAAAGGCCACAAAAACGGGTGGGCTATAGCCTAGGGGGGTGGGGCTGGCCAACTTCATCCGCCGGACTAGGAATGGCGCGATACTTCGCGAGGGTCCTCCGTGTGCCAAAAATAGACCGCGGGCACAGCCGCGCCCAAAAATAACCACCCATAGGCCGAGGCGCCAAGTTCGTCCAGCGGAATAAGGCCACAAAAATGGGTGGGCTATAGCCTTGGGGGGTAGGGCTGGCCAACTTCGTCCGCCGGACTCGGAATGGCGCGAGACGTTACGAGGGGCCTCCGTGTGCCAAAAATAGGCCGCGGGCACAGCCGTGCCCGAAAATAACCACCCGAAGGCCGGGGTTCCAAGTTCGTCCAGCGTAAAAAGGCCACAAAAACGGGTGGGCTATAGCCTTGGGGGGTGGGGCTGGCCAACTTCGTCCGCCGGACTGGGAATGGCGCGAGACTTTACGAGGGTCCTTCGTGTGCCAAAAGTAGGCCGCGGGCAGAGCAGCACCCAAAAATAACTGCCCGAAGGCCGGGGCGCCAAGTTCGTCCAGCGGAAAAAGGCCACAAAAACGGGTGGGCTATAGCCTTGGCGGGTGGGGCTGGCCAACTTCGTCCGCCGGACTCGGAATAGCGCGAGACTTTGCGAGGGGCCTCCGTGTGCCAAGAATAGGCCGCGGGCACAGCCGCGCCCAAAAATAACCGCCCGAAGGCCGGGGCGCCTAGTTCGTCCAGCGGAAAAAGGCCACAAAAACGGGTGGGCTATAGCCTTGGGGGGTGGGGCTGGACCACTTCGTCCGCCGGACTCGGAATGGCGCGAGACTTTGCGAGGGGCCTCCGTGTGCAAAAAATAGGCCGTGGGCACAGCTGCGTGGAAAAATAACAGCCCGAAGGCCGGGGCGCCAAGTTCGTCCAGCGGAAAAAGGCCACAAAAACGAGTGGGCTATCGCCTTGGGAGGTGGGGCTGGCCAACTTCGTCCGCCGGACTCGGAATGGAGCGAGACTTTGCGAGGGCCCTACGTGTGCCAAAAATAGGCTACGGGCACAGCCGCGACCAAAAATAACAGCCCGAAAGCCGGGGCGCCAAGTTCGTCCAGCGGAAAAAGCCCACAAAAACGGGTGGGGTATAGTGTTGGGTGGTGGGGCTGGCCAACTTCGTCCGCCGGACTCGGAATGGCGCGAGACTTTGCGAGGGGCCTCCGTGTGCCAAAAATAGGATGCGGGCACTGCCGCGCCCAAAAATAACCGCCCGAAGGCCGGGGCGCCAAGTTCGTCCAGCGGAAAAAGGCCAGAAAAACGGGTGGGCTATAGCCTTGGGGGGTGGGGCTGGCCAACATCGTCCGCCGGACTCGGACTGGTGCGAGACTTTGTGAGGGCCCTACGTGTGCCAAAAATAGGCCGCGGGCACAGCCGCGCCCAAAAATAATCGCCCAAAGGCCGGGGCGCCAAGTTCGTCCAGCGGAAAAGGGCTAAAAAAACGGGTGGGCTATAGCCTTGAGGGATGGGGCTGGCCAACTTCGTCCGCCGGACTCGGAATGGCGGAAGACTTTGCGAGGGCCATCCGTGTGCCAAAAATAGGCTGCAGGCACAACCGAACCCAAAAATAACCGCCCGAAGGCCGGGGCGCCACGTTCGCCCAGCGGAAAAAGGCCACAAAAACGGGTGGGTTAGAGCCTTGGGGGGTGGGGCTGGCCAAATTCGTCCGCCGGACTCGGAATGGCGCGAGACTTTGCGAGGGCCCTCCGTGTGCCAAAAATAGGCCGCGGGCACAGGCGCGCCCAAAAATAACTGCCCGAAGCCCGGGACGCCAAGTTCGTCCAGCGGAAAAAGGCCACAAAAACGGGTGGGCTATAGCCTTGGGGGGTGGGGCTGGCCAACTTTATCCGCCGGACTCGGAATGGCATGAGACTCTGCGAGGGGCCTCCATGTGCGAAAAATAGGCCACGGGCAAAGCCGTGCCCAAAAATAACCGCCCGAATGTTAACATAAATATGTTAATAATATTGATTTTGATGATAACAAATTTTAAATGTATTTCTGCAAAAACTTGTTTAAAATTGCAATTCTGGTCATAAACGGTGAACCGTTTATTTTAAACGGTTAACCGATTAAAGGCAGAGAGTAACACATTTCCTAACCCTCTAACCGTTTAGGAAAAACGGAAAATACAAAAGATGGTGAGGTTACTGGAAATTAACGGTAAACCGTTTTCTTTTAAATGGTTAACCGATTAGCACCAGAGAGCAACATGTTGCCTAAGCTCTAGCCGTTTATGCTTAACGGAAAACACCCAAGGTGGGAAGGCTACTGGAACCTAACGGTGAACCGTTTATTTTTAAACGGTTACCAGATAACGTCCAGAAGTGAATGTTGTCTTCCTCTGGCATTGATTAAACTGATAAGGCTAAATTGTTGTGCAGGTTACTGGAGCCAAACGGCAAACCGTTTATTTTTAAACGGTTAACCGATAATATCCAGAGAAGCCGCTTTATGCAAACCCTTAACCGCTAAATGTAAACGGATAACAAATGCTCATCTTGCAGGTCTCTGGAAGTTAACGGCGAAAGGGCAATCCTAAACGGCAAACCGTTTATTTGAAATCTGACCCAACGGTAACTTTGACCAACCTAAACGGTTAACCGTTTATGGTTAACGGCGAACCGTTTTTTGTCCGACAGTTTGTAACGGCTAGATTTTCAGCTCCAAATATAAATAACCTCATTCAAATTCAAAGAAGGCTGATCACAACACTATCACTGAGCATATATCCGAGAATACAATCTTCATAGAGCTTGAAACACATTCTCTTTTCATCTATTCACACATTGGGCATTGATTTGTAATCTTAGATATTGTGTGAGAGAAAAACAAATTTGTAATCTTTTACTTTGAGTGATTGTAAGTGTGGGGATACACTTGGATTAAGAGATTGGGGATAATCTCTTATTGTAAAGGTCCATTGACACCTTGGAAGTCAAGTGTAAGCATTTGAAGCCTTGGAGGCTTGCTTAGTGGAATCCTCAAGCCCGGAAAGCTTGGAGGCGTGGACGTAGGCGAGGTTGGCCGAACCACGTAAAAATCTCGGTGTTTGAATCTCTTTCCTTATCTTTTTATATTGTGATCATCTTAATTGTTATTGATTTTGAATTTGATTTATAATTGCATTAAGATTTTCATTAATATATTGAATAATTTTTTAGAATCCCAATTCACCCCCCCTCTTGGGTTGCATACTTGTATTTCAATTGGTATCAGAGCCTCGTTCTCTTGTTAAGACTTAATCGTCTAGAGTATAAGATCCATGGCAACCCTAAATGACTCAACCTTTAGAGAAGGGCAATCCACAACTAGACCACCATTTTTTGATGGTAATGACTATGCTTATTGGAAAACTAGAATGAGAATCTATTTGCAAGCCTTAGATTATGAAATTTGGGAAGTTGTTTGTGATGGTCCATTCATGCCTACATTCAAAGATGAAGTAGGAGATGATATTCCTAAACCATCGAGTCAATGGAGTGAGTTAGAAAAGAGAAAGATGTCTCTAAACTCCAAGGCTATGAATGCTTTGTTTTGTGCCCTTGATAAGAAAGAATTTCATAGAGTATCTAGTTGTGAAAGTGCACAAGAGATATGGAACAAACTTGAAGTTGTTTATGAAGGGACAAATCAAGTGAAAGAGTCTAAAATCAGTAGATACACTCGTCAATAAGAGTTGTTCCAAATGGAACAAAATAAAAATGTGTATTCTATGTACACTAGATTCACTGGACATAGTGAACACCCTAAGCGCTTAGGGGAAAACCTTCTCAAATAGTGAGAAAGTTAAGAAAATCATTAGGTCACTTCCAAAAGAATGGAGACCTAAAAGAACTGCTATCAAGAGGCCAAAGATTTAAATACTTTACCTCTTGATGATTTAATTGGTTCTCTTATTTCGTATGAAGAGGATTTAGCTGCAGAAAAAGGACATGAGGAAAAGAAGAAAAGCATTGCTCTCAAAGCTTCAAAATATGAGAGTGATGGGGAGAGTGAACCGGATGATGAAGAGCTAGCCATGCTAGCAAGGAGGTTCAGAAAATTCTTCAAGAAAACTGGAGAGCGAAGAAATTTTAGAAACTTCAAGAACTATAGGGAGAAGGAGGAGGCAATCACTTGCTATGAATGCAAGAAGCCTGGACATATAAGATCGGAGTGCCCACTTATCAACAAACTCAAGAAGAAAGCAATGGTTGCAACTTGGGATGATAGTGAGGAAGAATCAAATGATGAAGAAGGATCGCAAGAAGTATCAAACCTAGCACTCATGGCAATAGGAGGGGATGATGATCTCAATGAGGTAAGTGATTCTACCTATGATGAATTATATGATGCTTTTCAAGATTTGCATAATGAGTTGATGAAAATTGGTAAAAAGAATGTATGTCTTAAAAAGGAAATTGCAAAGCTTAAAAATGAAAATGAATCTCTAAATGCAAGAATTGTATGCCTAGAAGTAGGAAACAAAACATTGCATGATGAAATTGCATTATCAAATGAGAAACCTAGCATCTTACATGAGCATTTGAAATCACACATAGATGAGTTGAAAAATGAGAACGAATTGCTCAAGAAAAAGAATAATGAATTAAATGAAATTTTTTTGAAATTTACAAATGGGCAAAAGATGTTGGATAATATGCTTAACTCACAAAAATGTGTTTTTGATAAAGGAGGACTTGGATATAAGCCTAACTTGAAGCAAAAGTATTATAAGAATTATTTTGTTAAAGCTACCTCCACAAATGATCATAAGATTGTATGTCATTATTGTAATCAAAATGGTCACATGAAATTTAGATGTCCCGTGAAAAGGAATGCATATTATGGTGTCAAGTGCGTTTGGGTTCCAAAAGGAACCGTTGCTAACTCTCAAGGACCCAAAAAGCTTTGGGTACCTAAAACTTGAGACTTTTTCTTGTAGGGCTTGAAGAAGAAGAAGAATAAATGGTACTTGGACAGTGGTTGTTCAAGGCACATGACCGGAAACTATGCATGGTTCTCAAGTTTCACCAAAATTGAAAATGGTGGAGACGTATCTTTTGGAGACAACTCAAAAGGAATAATTCTTGGAATTGGAAATGTTGGTAAAGTCTCTTCAACTCTAATTGAGAATGTATGTTTGGTTGAAAACTTGAAACACAACTTAATTAGCATTAGTCAATTATGTGACAAAGGTTATAAAGTTATATTTGATAAACTTAGTTGTGTTATTGAGAACTCATGTGATGGCAAAACCCTATTTGTTGGAAATAGATTTGGTAATGTTTATATCATTGACATAGAATGTGCATCTACTCTGATAAATGTTTTTCGGCATTGCATGATGATTGTTGGTTATGGCATAGAAGGTTAGGACATGCTAGTATGGATTTGATTTCAAAATTTCGAAAGATGATTTAGTTAAAGGTCTTCCAAAATTGGTTTTCAAAAGGATAAGATTTGTGAAGCTTGTCAATTTGGAAAACAAATTAAAACTTCTTTCAAGAATAAAAACCATATTTCTACTTCAAAACCACTTGAACTTCTTCACATAGATCTTTTTGGGCCATCTAGATATGCTAGTCTAAATGGCAAATATTATGCATTTGTGATAGTGGATGATTATTCTAGATATACATGGGTATTATTCTTAGCCAATAAGGATGATGCTCTTGATGCTTTTAAAGTGCTTTGTAAGAAATTACAAAATGAAAAAGGGCATGGTATTGTATGCATTAGAGTGATCATGGAGGAGAATTTGAAAATCATGCATTTGAGAGTTTTTGCAATAATCTAGGCATTGAGCATCAATTTTCATCACCTAGAACTCCACAACAAAATGGAGTTGTTGAGAGAAAGAATAGGTCTATTCAAGAAATGGCTAGGACTATGTTAAATGAAAATGCATTACCAAAATACTTTTATCGGCCGCCAACATCGCTTGTTACGTTTTAAATCGGGTGTTGATTAGACCTAATCTTAATAAAACTCCATATGAGCTTTGGAAAGATAGAAAACCCAACATTGGCTATTTTAAAGTTTTTGGATGCAAATGTTTTGTTTTGAACACAAAAGACAATCTTGGTAAATTTGATTCAAAATCCGATGTTGGTATTTTTCTTGGTTATTCAAATTCAAGCAAAGCTTATAGAGTCTATAACAAAAGAACTTTAGTTGTGGAAGAATATATGCATGTCACATTTGATGAGTCTAACCCTCCTCTACGGAGAAAGTCGTTGTTGATGATGATGCAGAGAAGAAGAACAAGAAGAAGAAGCATCAAATGACAATCAAGAGGATGCACCACATGGAATTCAAGAGGAACATCATGAAGAACCAAATGTGGAGCAAAATGAAGGTATTTCTTCAAACACTCCCAAAGGAGTGGAGGTATGTCTCTTCTCACCCTAAAGATGTAATTTTAGGAGATCCCTCACGGGGAATAACAACTAGATCATCACTTAGAAATACTTGTGAGCATAATGCATTCATCTCTCAAATTGAACCAAAATCCTTTGAGGATGCAGAAAATGATGAATCTTGGATGATGGCAATGCAAGAGGAGTTAAATCAATTTGAAAGAAACAATGTGTGGGAATTAGTTCCTAAACCTGAACATCAATCTGTAATAGGTACTAAATGGGTGTTTAGGAATAAGATGGATGAATCCGGTGTGGTTGTAAGAAATAAAGCTAGATTAGTGGCTCAAGGCTACAACCAAGAAGAAAGAATTGATTTTGATGAAACCTTTGCTCCTGTAGCAAGGTTAGAATCCATTAGAATGTTGTTAGCATATGCATGTCATAAAGATTTTATTTTATTTCAAATGGATGTGAAAAGTGCTTTCCTAAATGGATATATTATGGAAGAAGTGTATGTAAAACAACCCCCTGGTTTTGAAAATGAAAAATTTCTAAATCATGTTTATAAGTTGCTTAAAGCTTTGTATGGTTTAAAACAAGCACCTAGAGCATGGTACGATAGACTTAAGAATTTTCTGTTGGAAAATGACTTTTCAATGGGTAAAGCGGATACTACTCTATTTGTTAAGCATAAGAACCAAGACATACTTATTGTTCAAATTTATGTTGATGATATTATTTTTGGTTCTACTAATGAGTTGTTGTGTAAAGAATTTTCATCGTGTATGAGCAAAGAATTTGAGATGAGTATGATGGGAGAGTTGAAATACTTCCTTGGACTTCAAATCAAACAAAACGAGGAAGGAATTTTCATAAATCAAGCCAAGTACGTAAAGGATCTACTCAAACGATTCGGCATTGATGATTCAAAGACCAAGAATACACCAATGAGCACAACAACCAAGCTGGACAAAGATGAAAAAGGTAAAGAAGTGGACATCAAAATGTATCGAGGTATGATCGGATCCCTACTTTATTTGACTGCAAGTAGACCCGATATCATGTTTAGTGTATGTTTGTGTGCAAGATTTCAGCCATGTCCCAAGGAATCTCATTTGCTCGCTGTTAAAAGAATTTTCCGTTATTTGAGTGGAACCATAGATATTGGCCTTTGGTATCCTAGGGGAACTCATATAGATTTAACATGTTTTTCGAATGCGGATTTTGCTGGTTATAAAGTGGATAGGAAGAGCACTAGTGGAACTTGCTATATTCTAGGACACTCTCTTGTTTCATGGTTTAGCAAGAAACAAAATTCTGTCGCACTTTCAACTACCGAGGCTGAATATATAGCTGCCGGAAGTTGTTGTGCACAAGCTCTTTGGATGAAACAAACACTTAGAGATTATGGCATTAATCTTGAACAAATTCCTATTAAGTGTGATAATACTAGTGCTATAAATCTTTCAAAGAATCCCATTCAACACTCTCGAACCAAGCATATAGAAATAAGACATCATTTCTTGAGAGATCATGTTCAAAAGGGAGATATTGCATTAGAGTTTATTTCCACGGAAAAACAACTTGCCGATATTTTCACAAAACCGCTTTGCGAAGAACAATTTTCAAAAATTCGGCATGAACTTGGGATGATGAAATTTTTGCATTAACATCTCTATTCATGATATTGAGTGTACTGAATTGATTGATTACTATTTATGGAATGCTTGAGCTTGGTAGACAAATGATGAATTTGCATTGATAACTCTTGAGTATATGTATTGATTGGTTGAAAACATGTTCATGAATCATGCATTAAAATGGCTCATAAAATATTTTCAGATCGATTAAATGATCTTGGAATATATTATTTCGTCGCCAAAAATTAAATCAAATGTGCGAAATTACGATAAAACAAACGGTTAGCCGCTTTCGTAAACGGATCATCGCTTAATTCCGTAAACGAGTATGTGTTCCGTTCAGCTTACCCTTTCACCGCTTGCTACAATCGTGAAACCGCTTTGCAACAGAGTGTTCTCTAACAGCTAGTCCCTAACCGCATGTGTTTAAGCCTTCACCGCTACTCTCTTCTCTTGTCCCTAAGTTACCCTTTAACCGTTTATTTAAACGGTTAACTGCTTTCGCGAAGTATAAAAACTGCTCAAAGGTTTTCTTCTCCCTCTGCAGCTTACCCTCTCACCGCTTCCACCATTGTGGTAATGTACCAAGGTCTCCTTGTTCTCAAATCCTCATTTTTCTTGCTTTCCGTACAAATCAAACCCTCAAAATCATTTCTTATCACCTTTAGAACATTTCTACCGATTCAAAACTTCAAATCGAGCCTAAAATTCAAAAATCCCAAATCTTAACCCTAACTGTCGCAAGTAGGGTTTCTTCATTTTTAATCCGATTTTTTACCCTTCTTCAACCAAATTGAACATCCTACTCTCATCCACTACTCATTCCTAAACTAATCATCGATTCATTGTGCTTCTCCATGGCTGAACCTCCTCGGAGAAATCTCAAAGGTAAATCAGGCCTCCAAGGAATCCCATACCACCTCGGGACGTCTCGGAATTTGTAAGGATTCACTTCCCCACTCCTTCCTTGGCCAAGCAATTCGAAGAACGCTTCAATGGTCGAAAGGTACTTGACTCCTTCTTTGTTGACGTTGATGAATTCCATAATTTGGTTGTATGTGGTAGAAGTATTCGGGATATACTTCGGCCTTGGGAGTCTGGCATTGATTTTGATGACCGAGTTTATCCAAACTTAGTGTGAGTCTTTTATTCGAACATGGAAATCTCCGATACTCGCCCAAATAGGATAGTCACTCAAGTCGGCCGTGTACCAATAGATTTGATGATGCGGACTTAGCTGACTTTCTAGGTATCTCTTGTGAGGGGATTGACATCTACACCTCTAGGAAAACCCTCTCCTTTGATACTTTTTCTCATACTCACGGCGTCCGTAATATATGTCGTCGTCGAGACTTATCGGATGATATTTGTATGATTCCATTTCGGTCTCAACTTTTACCTCTCCAAGTTCGTATTCTTCACTCTATTCTACAAAGACATAAAGACTCCTAGGAAGGGTCACTCTGGATGAGGTTACGAGGTTAGACGTCGCCTTATTGGATAGCCTTCTTGCTGCATCGTCCCATTAACCTCCTGTATATTATCATGCGACATATGCCGAGTACTCCAAAGGGTCAACCACCGCTTGCTTCCTTACGGCAAAGATCATCACTAAAATACTGCGACGCTTTGAGGTGCCACTTCTTGATACTGGACATATGGAGACTCGACGGATTGGTTCCGAGGCCGTAACCAGTATCGGATTCTCTAGAAAGAATGGAGTGTGGATAAAGACAAGCAACTCCAAAAATCGGGATACCTTGATTGCTCCAGAGGACGATCGGATGCTCAATGATGTCTATTCTCCCGATCAGCTTCCTGACTTCAGATTAGGAGCTCCTCCTCATCCTCCGCGTCGCCATTTTGTCCCTCAGCCTCCAGCCGACTCAGATTCTGAGGAGCATGCGATGGATGCTGCTATTCCCTCCTCTTCCGCGCCGCCTCCTGCTCCTGAGTCTTCTGCTGCTCCCGAGCAGCCCATCTCGCTCTCTATGCGCCTCCAGCCTCCAGCTTAGCCCCCTCGCTCAGACGCAGCAGGGCAGCAAATTGATCACTGATGTTCAGCGGATTTCGGAGCACCAGCAGCTGATTCTTGATCGGTTGGACACTCTGTCCTGTGACCACCAGCAGCTGCGTTCTGACTTTCAGATCTACCAGCGGCAGAGCCTTGATCAGCAGATGGAGCTTATCGCTAGCCAGCGCACTATTCTCGGCTATTTCGGCTATGATCCGGGGAGCACATCTTCTCCGCCTCCGTAGTTTCTGAGCTTTGTTTTTCGCACATACGTTTTCCATTTTGGTTGTTAGCATTTTCATACTTCTTATATGAATTTTGATGCATATGTGTGTGATGTTCTTGATGATTAGATGATTTATGATTTATGATTGCCTGCTTGTTGGATATTGTGGAATGTTGATATATTTGTGGGTATTGGAGTGTTATTTTGTTTTGTTCATGGAGTTGTTGGCTTGTTGCAAGAAGAAGTTGATGTTGATCTAATTTTGGAAGTGTTTTTATCTCATTTTGTATTCATGGTTTTACTCATTTTTGGTGAAACTCGCCAAAATTTTCGCTTGCCAAAACTAGCCAAAATTTTCATTTGTATTAATTTGCGTATTTCTTATTTCCTCTTTTCTTTTTGATGCTGAAGGGGGAGATAAATTATGGTTTTAAAATGGGGAGATTTAAAGCAAAAATCCTTTTATTGAACATTTCTCAATTTGGCCATATATTAAGGGGGAGCTAAACATTGAATAGAATTTGTCATCATCAAAAAGGGGGAGATTGTTAACATAAATATGTTAATAATATTGATTTTGATGATAACAAATTTTAAATGTATTTTGACAAAAATATTGGAGCTATTTCTTAATAACGAAAGCCCTTTTAATCATTGCCTTATTTCTTCATAAAAGATGGATTTTCAAATTAGAAAGAGATTCTCTGTAAAAACTTGTTTAAAATTGCAATTCTGGTCATAAACGGTGAACCGTTTATTTTAAACGGTTAACCGATTAAAGGCAGAGAGTAACACATTTCCTAACCCTCTAACCGTTTAGGAAAAACAGAAAATACAAAAGATGGTGAGGTTACTGGAAATTAACGGTAAACCGTTTTATTTTAAACGGTTAACCGATTAGCACCAGAGAGCAACATGTTGCCTAAGCTCTAGCCGTTTATGCTTAACGGAAAACACCCAAGATGGGAAGGCTACTGGAACCTAACGGTGAACCGTTTATTTTTAAACGGTTAACCGATAACGTCCAGAAGTGAATGTTGTCTTCCTCTGGCATTGATTAAACTGATAAGGCTAAATTGTTGTGCAGGTTATTGGAGCCAAACGGCAAACCGTTTATTTTTAAACGGTTAACCGATAATATCCAGAGAAGCCGCTTTATGCAAACCCTTAACCGCTAAATGTAAACGGATAACAAATGCTCATCTTGCAGGTCTCTGGAAGTTAACGGCGAAAGGGCAATCCTAAACGGCAAACCGTTTATTTGAAATCTGACCCAACGGTAACTTTGACCAACCGAAACGGTTAACCGTTTATGGTTAACGGCGAACCGTTTTCTGTCCGACAGTTTGTAACGGCTAGATTTTCAGCTCCAAATATAAATAAGCTCATTCAAATTCAAAGAAGGCTGATCACAACACTATCACTGAGCATATATCCGAGAATACAATCTTCATAGAGCTTGAAACACATTCTCTTTTCATCTATTCACACATTGGGCATTGATTTGTAATCTTAGATATTGTGTGAGAGAAAAACAAATTTGTAATCTTTTACTTTGAGTGATTGTAAGTGTGGGGATACACTTGGATTAAGAGATTGGGGATAATCTCTTATTGTAAAGGTCCATTGACACCTTGGAAGTCAAGTGTAAGCATTTGAAGCCTTGGAGGCTTGGATTAAGACGCGCCCAAAAATAACCGCCCTAAGGCCGGGGCGCCAAGTTCGTCCAGCGGAAAAAGGCCACAAAAACGGGTGGGCTTTAGCCTTGGGGGGTGGGGCTGGCCGACTTCGTCCGCCGGACTCAGAATGGCGCGAGACTTTACGAGGGGCCTATGTGTGGCAAAAATAGGCCGTGGACACAGCCGCGCCCAAAAATAACCGCCCGAAGGCCGGGGCGCCAAGTTCGTCGAGCGGAAAAAGGCCACAAAAACGGGTGGGCTATAGCCTTGGGGTCTTCGCCAACTTTCGTCCACCTCGGACTCGGAATGGTGCGAGACTTTGCGAGGGGCCTCCGTGGTGCC